>WUAM01000107.1:12270497-12297524 GCA_024336885.1 Actenoides hombroni
TTGGGTTTGTGCAAAGGGGATGATTTAAACCCCAATTTAGTATTTTTCGTTTCCCTTGTGAAGGCATAGGCCTTCCAAAAATTAAGTTGGGTTCCCCCCCCCCCCCCATTTCAAACTTTACATTTCCTAAGTGAAAATCAGTTTTTCAACTGGAAGTCTGACAGCAAAATGCTTTGGTGTTTTAAAAGCATTGTCCTGTCTCCTCTTGTCATTTTTAGCTAAAAGTATTTGCAAACTGCTTCACCCCTTCCTCAGTTAATTTGGCAGACAGCATAGCTGGTGAGGTGCCCAGTGCTGAGCACAGCACTGTTTTTTCTTACTGCAACTGTTCCCTGGGGTCAAGGCACATTCTAATCTGGACACATCCTTAGTAATCATGTCTGAGGACATTTCTGAAGCTGTCAAGGAGTACCCAGTATCAGCATGCTCTATCCCAGGAGCCCCTTCCAGTTCCTGGATTTGGTCTTAAATCTTCCACTCAGGACAACAGGATTAAGAAGCCTGGGCAGAAAAGGAGTGACAGAGAATGGCTGAAGCTTCCTACGTTTGAACACATCTGTGTCTTTACTGTCCAGTTTGGTGGGGTTTGGTTCCCTCCCCCCCAAACAACTGTCCTTCCAGCATTATCTTTACCTGGATATAATTAGTAAGTGGCAAAGCAGAAACAGAAGAGCTCTATCTGGTCACTGCAGTGGAGATTAAACAAAAACAATTGCATAGCAGGCGACTGAATTTTCTTCGTGCCAGCCGTGAACACCTCACTAGTGAAGAAGAGCTCCAATTCTGTATGCAGGAAGACACTCTCTCAAGGGTTTAGTAATTTTTTTTCCCCAAGATAGGGACAGTGACAAGACAACAGCAGCATCTCTTCGTTACGCAGCTCTGCCCTAACCCAGGGCAGCTTTGCACTGGGGCACTGACCCAGCAGATGACCATGCAGGGGAGCAAATCACCAAGTTACTCGGCCTCCTGGAGCATCGTGTTCACTGTCTGTGTGCTGCTGAGGCACAATCCACAGCTTTCCTCTCAGCACTACTCTGAGCAGCTCCAGGATCAAGTTCCCCACGAGCTGTAGGAAAATACACATCTCTCTGGGCAGAAGTGGCTTGCGAGAGACTGAAGTGATTGAATCAACGGCTTCTGCTAGGCAGAAGGATCCCGACCATTTGGCTGGTCCATTTTGCTTTCACACTGGGTCTGCAGAGAAGGCAAAAGCAGGACTAGTTTTGGGAGCATGCCTGACTGGGTAAATAAGACTTGCCTGCACTTTCTCTGACCTTCTCAATCTTTGGACTCCACCAGGGCTGCTGACCAAGCGTGCCAGCCACTGCCAGTGGGTGAACACAGTCAGGAACTAAGAAGATTTGCACTCTCAAGGTACTTGCTTGTCTCTTCCATAACAGCAGCAGCTTTATTTCCCCACCTCTGCAGAGACACACGTTTGTCTAGCAATCCAGACTGGCTCTAACACTGCACCCCTTATGGGACAACACATCATCCCATGGCCAGAACGCCCCAAACCCCTCAGGCATTTTAATGAGGCACTGAACTCCCTGTTCTCAGCTGTTAAACCTTTCAGGCAGTTACAATATTCACTAGAGGGGAGTGTCTATTTAACTTGTACCAGGCCACATCTTTCTCCATTTGCAAGGCGAGCCGTTGGACAGAGGACAGAACACAGCCCGGGCTTGTTTGCTGGCTGACAGGGTGATATAGCTCGAGTTTATACCGGTGTGGTGCAATCCTGGCAGGGCAGCCTTTCCCACAGAGAAGGGAGCAGAGGCAGGCTCAGATAAGCACACGTCAGAAGGGAACAGGAGGTATTTCCATCTAACTTTGTTCTCTAAAGGTGTTTGAAGCAGATGTAAACACCCAGTGCTGCAGGAAGGGGCGAGCGGCCCTCCCTCCTCTGCTGTTCATCCCTAGATTGGCTCTGGGGCAGTCAGCAGGCAGCCCTCCCCAGCACACCAGCACACCTCGAGCTTTCAGTCCACTTCCCACCGTGCAGTCTGCTTCATTTCTATTTTATCCTGCTCCCTTCAGGACAGCACTGTCTGGCTCCCTGACAGCAACCTGCACGCCGCGAGCACCACTGCTTGGTAAAGGCCCAAGCCCAACAGTGCAGGCCACCAAGTGCCACCTGCCAGGGAGAGAGAGCACCCAGAGAGAGGAGCTTGGCTAGAGCAGCATCCTGACAGTCACTATCAAGGTCTCCTGCAAATCCTGGAGGCTCACAAGCACTGACTGAGAAGAAGGGAGAAGTTTAACAGCAATGGGAGGGAAGATGGGGAGAGTCTGGATGTCCCAGCACGCTGGAAGTTGTACAGACCAAAGACAATACTGTGTGCAAGAGAAAGGGTTACACAGCCCAGCTCTACTGTGAAATGAAAGTCCCTCATCACTGATAGCATGACAAATTAACAGCGATTCTAGAGTATTAATACTTCCAAAGGTCTTAATTTTTCCAAGGATAACAGGGAAAAATATACCCCTCTCCAAACCCATCACAGAGGGTTTGCAGGTAGAGAGCCATTGAAGATCATTTTCCAGAGAGCTCAATATTCCATATGCCACACTACAGAAAATACCTGGCACATATTTAGGGTAATAAAAAAAAGACATCTTCATAACACTGATGTCAAATGTGACTGCTACACTCTTGGTAACATAACTCCAACACCTTCCTGGGAAAAGGCAGGGAGCAGGTAGCAGAAGGCTTCTCAATAGCAAAATAGGTCAGACCTGTAAACTACTGAAGTCTTGGTGCTTAACAGAAGGAAACCTGCACTAAACACTTATTAGATAATCCAGCCCTGGAAAGAGATGTGAGTTTTCTCTCCAAACCACAATTAGAGAGGTGGACATATGTTAAGAGCGCTCTCTCCTAAATTGCTATTATTATTAGCTGTATTAACAATGACATGAGTGTGCCTGGCCAGGCAGTAATTCAAGCCACTTGTGCAGAGAAGGATTCCTTCTATGCAACCAGCATGAACTGGAGATACAGTAAAGTCATGATGTAATAAAAGCTGGATCAGAGAGGTATGAATTTCTTCTTGATTAGCATAGAAGAGCAGGTACAGACACTTAACAGCACAGACATTCCCCAAAGAAGAAAGTCTCTTGACTCTTTAGATACCTCCATTGGGTGGTGCAGGGGGTAATGTCTCAAACCTTGAGCTGGTGGCTCTATACACACATACTGGGGATCTGACCATCTGTTTTTAAGTCTTTTTATTCTTCATAAAGAATAAGATCACTCCAACAGTCAGTAGCACTTGCCTCTAAGCAGGGACTCAGCGACATTCATTATGCAGGAGTTCAGCTTCACAAATGTCAAGATTTGCTTCCATCCTGACCTGAAATAATGGCTTTCCAATGCCAATGAAGCAGCTTCAACCAGCTAGTAGCCAAGTGACTACTAGCTAAGGGTACTAGACAGGAAATCCTGGTTCAAACTCTTGCTATTTCTCTTCTTGACCCTAGATTTAACCCTAGACCCACTTTAGGCAGGGGTTAAGACCAGCTTTCACCCCTGAGTTAATCTCAGAAATTTAAAACATAAGAAAGTTTTAGTTCAATCCAGAAGACAAATTCTCCAGAATGATGTGCTGAACTGTGCTCTAGACCGTCAGACCTTCCCTGTCTGAGCACAGCTTTTGAATATCATTGAAGATTCCTGAAATCTAATTTTGTTTGGTTGGGTTTTTTCCAAAAAAAATTACTCTAATGTTGTCCAGGAAATAACATTTAAAGCTGATGTCAGATAATGGAATTGTTTGGACTGCTTCAAAAGCAGCTTCACAGAGTATCGTCCAATGTTTTGTCAGTAAGCAGTAATAGGTATAACATGAGAGCTCAGGGTAGAAATTAGTTCTCTTTCATTTGATCTCACTTCCCTGATGAGCAAAACCTTTCTTTAATGAAGCATTGCAATTGGTTCAGTCCTGCAGCAGCACCACTGCCTTACTGTTTAAGGAGAAGCTGCTGCAGAGAGAACAAGTCAATTAAAGGAGGAGGAAGCTGCACTGCAATCTTTCAGAGATTGTATGATTACAAAGTTAAATCAAAAGATTAATCCAAAGTTAAATCAAGAGATGAATCTAATTCTCATTTGCACTGTTTGCCAACAAAAGTTTATGCACGACACAAAACAGTCTCTTCACTTTTTAACCAATATCTGGAATGCAAATTTCATCTTTACTTTCTCTCTTGAGAGATCAGTCTAACATCAGAGGAAGACTTCAGAAATGACAGTGCCAGTTTTTAATTCACTGCTGTGACCCTTTCATTTGTTTTACTTCCCTGCTCCCCAAACCAGCTTATACTTCACCAAGATACAGGCCACCAGTTATCTTCCTGTGTGCTGGGGATCACTCCAAGGCATTCCAGCTCCCTTCACCAAACAGAGGTTTGGTGGTAGCAGTGAATTTTTCCTAAGTCCTAGAGAAAGTTGCCTCAACAACACACCCTGGAGAGCACTTGGACTGTGGCCTTCACTCTTTGCACATCCAGCAGGTAGACCACACCCAGACTCACCTGAGATTGCTCAGCACTGTTCTCATGCAGCTTGTTTCAAATTGTTTGTGGAGTTCAAAGAAAAGCCTAATGAGTAAGAAGCAGTCTGTGTGTTGACAGCTCAATCAGAAGATGCTTTGCATGGCATGAACTTAGCAAGACAGGTACCAGCATCCTTCACCCCAACAGGAATCAACATGCCACCCCAGCCTTCAGTCAGGTAAGGCTGCCTAGCTCATGGCAAGAGCTGTCAGCTTAACAGGAGGCACATTTGTTCCGCCCTGGTTTTGAAACCAATGCAAGTGTGACCAGTAGGGAGTTGTCAAGTCTCCAATAGTTAATTTATGGCACTATGATAAGACTCAAAATTAAGCTGGATCCAGGGCAAAGCAATTAAAAACTTGACTGGGGAGTGGTCTTACCTACAACTGCCTCAGGCACCTTTATCTGCTACAGAAACACATCAGCAGTATTGATCCAGAGGACGAGTAACCCAGCCCAGCAACACACAATTAGAGACTTGGAAGTTGTGAAAGCTCCAGGAATGCCAAAGGGAATCCTTTTGTTCACCCTGGTGGCATTCACCGCAGGGATTAGCGCTAGAACAGCGAATGAGATGAGCCTTGGTGTAGTGACAAAGTTTGTAGCAGAGCCTAACGGCTTTACATTGCTTACCTGCCAGGAAAACAGCTCTGTTACCAATATTCAGTGCCTGGTAACAGCAGTAGGTTTCAGTCTCATGGGGGTGTTTTGGTTTTTTATTTCTTTGGTATTTTGTTTTTCATGGGTTTTCTTGTTGTTTGTGGGTTTTTTTATTTTATTTCTTTTTTGTTTGGGTGGTTTGTGGGGGTTTGTTTGTTTTTGTGGGGTTTTTTTTAAATCTACACATCATTAACATTTAGTTTGCAGCATTTACCTGCCAAATTTTAGGAGATTTGGTTTGTTGCAACCAGCCATCTTAGATGAAGATTAAAGATGGCAGAGAGGCAGACAGGTCTCGCAGTAGTGCTGTGGCCTCCTGTTTGGCACAAAATGATCTTTCTGCTCAGTACACCGAACAATGTGTACAGCACCCACACAAGTTGTCTACAGCAGAAGCAAAAATGGAAATCTCCCTCTGGTAATTCCATCTGGAGAGGGCCTGCCTTATGTAAGCCAAGCTCTACAGCTGAAGTCCTGCCTGCTAAAGCAGCTCATCAGACCTCTTTGCAACCTCGAGGCAGGTGTAACACCTCTGACCAGGAAGCATTAATCTTTGTCCAGCAGGTGAGGAAAACACAATGAACTTGGCAGCTTGTCTTTAAAAAATAAATAATCCAGGAATCCTGGAGTTTAGCACATTTCCCCAGGCAGCAGTATCTTCCCTCCTGCTGTTGAATGCCAGTACCTAGAGAGCAGAGTGCATCAGCTGGCAGGGCTGAACTGGGGAAAAGCTGCCTTCGAGGTCTTTTTCAACATGAAGTAGAAAACAGCATAATCTCCCTTTATCTATTACTACTCATTATTAGAGAGGGAAAAGTCTCACAGCAATAGCTCACTCAGGGAGATACACACAAAACTAAAGTAGCTGTCAGGCCACAACTATTCCATCTTATTCTCTTCAGCCTGCTCTGCCAGCAGATCAAGGCAGTCAGCAGGAAGCAGCACAGATACCAGGCACCTCCCTGTGCTCCATGTCAGGGAAGCACACACAAGCTGCTTGTGCAGCTTCTCCAGCCTTTCTGCCCAGTTGCATGGGGGACCCAGAGCTTAGGGAGCTGGGAAATGTCCTAGTTTCTCTTTATTTGGTTCATTACCTGACCTTCAGGGACCTCGCTGTCACTCGTAAGCAAAAGCCTTTTGATGTGTCTGTGCTTCATAGTGCTCAGAGCAAGTCCCTAGTAAATCACATGAGGAAAAAAGGTTTCTCCATGAGAAGAGATTCCCAAAGTACCCCAAGCAGCCCTTCCATTACTAGAAAAGTGCTCTGGGGAGGAAACTGCATTAAACAAAGGCTGCACCATGCATAGTGCCCAATGCTTTCAGCAGCGCCGTGTATCCTCATTTAGATAATGTCACAGCACGAGTTAAACAAGATGTTACAGAAAATGGACTTGTCAGCCAAACAAGGATTTCAGGCAGTACCCTAATTCCTGAACACAGCCCACTGACAGTGATCTACACGTGACAGGAAAGCTCCCCAGCAGATGGGAATCTGGCAGGCTGCAGTCCAAGGAAACTTGTCAGAAAACTCTGACAGTTCTGTAGCAGCACAGGCAAACCAAATCCACAAACTGTAAATATAATTAACAAGACTAGAGAGATTGGTTATCAAGGGAGAGCTGGAAGGGTTTGAAAGGTATAGATGGAAATATTTAAGTTAACACATAGGAATTGTATGACAACATAAAATATGAGAATTATGAATATCAGGAAAAGAAGAAATTTATGGTGAAATCCACAAGGCTGTTTGCTGAAGCTACACATCCACTTCACTAAGATAATTAAAAGCTATAAGCAGACATGACATTTAAGGAAAAAAAGATTATAGGAAACAATCTGGCATCAACAAAGAAGTGTTCCAATCCAGTTCTCATGACCAAGCCTCACAAAGGACCCAGTGCAGCCCATGGGTACAACATGCACAGACACACAGTTGCTATCTCACCGCACTTACTTTTCACATTCTTAGATCTCTTGGTTCAGCACCAGTACTATCATTTCTTGTATGATATTAGGACCTATCTTCTAATTAACATTTAGCTTTGCCTGTGAAGAATACATACTCAAAGCTCCCAATGTGCCAGCAGTAGAAAGAGGCAGGGAGCAGCCTGCTCTGGAAGGTCAGCCTGGGTATGGGTCCGAGCAGCAGAGCTGGCAGCCCTGGCACAGCACAGGTTCCAGGCCTGTTCCAGACCAATGGGTCAGCACAGCAGGCACTTGGGGTGCCCTGAAAAAACCCACAGCTGTGACAAGACACATTCAGACAGGCCATTTACAGAAGGGGGTGTTGTCAGTTAAAGCAAGTAGATGACAAAGCAGCTGAGAAAAAACGCTCTGCACAGAGTCGACTCTTTTAGCTGACAAATGGCAAACTGATCGTGTGTCCATTCAGGGTACACATTAATTTTCCTCTTCATTGTCCTACTCATTAGGTATTACTTTCACCCTAGGCAGAAAGAGAGCACAACTGAGAGTAACAGTGATGCCAGACTCGAAGCAGCTCTGTCTGAAAGAAAGCTGCTCTGAGACCCCTGTGAGCACCGACAAAGCACGCACCCAGTTTGATAGGGGACAGAAACCTGCAGTGCTCCTGGGGGTAGAGAGGATATCCATAAACCAGGGCACTCTTCCTGAGTAAACACCCATAAGGTCACAGACAATTGTACATTTTATCTTCAGTTTTTGTATTCAAGATGAAGCAGTCACAGGGCGACTCAGTCAAAGCATAGTTAACAAACAAAAACTTACCAAGATTCCCTCTATAGCCAGCAGTGCTCTTGCAGCTTCAGATACATTTCCTGAAGGATGCTTTATTTTTCTTCCCTCCCAGGTCTGCTCTTGTGTTCCATAATGCATCTCACACCTTCTGTCCTATACAGCTGCCTGAGTTCTTGAAACTGTTTACCTTTCTTCTTCTGTACAGATAAAGAAAGCTATCTTAATACTTTAGGGGTTTTTTGGAATATCTAAAGCCAGCCTTGAGCACCCCAACACATACCTGTTGCTGGAGACTCTAGTTAGGGATATCCTCAGCATAACAAACCAGAAATGCTTCCTAAACAAAGCAGCATTAGCTGCATTAAATTACCTGCCATTGACAATAAAACATTTACCGCTAAGGGAGACATAAAAACAGGAAAAAAAAAAGAAAAGAGAGAAGCCTAGCTAAAAAATGATGAGTAAGAACTCATCTCAAGCCTTAGGAGACTACCTGTGTTTGCGGCAGGACTGAAGCAAACTTGCAGTGCTCTGATTTTAACTGAGAACACATGGATGCTATTAAAGGAGTAATCAGCACATTGAAGTCAGCTGGAACATTGAGAGCGTTTGTAAAGTAGAAAACAAGGACACCTGGGCACCACCAGCCTTTATAAACTGAGGATTTCAGACAATATCCTGAAAATCCTAATATAAAACATTAATAAAGTTAGTATTTGACAAGATGGTGTGTTTGATGAAATGTTAACATAGGAGTAATACAAAGGCAGTATCAAGTGTTTGATCCACTAAATGTGGGCAAGGTACACAGCCCAGGATATAGTTTACAGTACATAAAATGTGTAATTTATGTATTAAAAGCTATGCTTTTTGTTTCAGTTTTCCTGCAAAGAGATGGATGCTGAATAGCCATTCATGCTACCACCCTACTAAATCAAAGGGATTAGGATTCTGAAATGGTTAGGGTGCAGATGGTGGCAACAGGAGCTTAACATCTCTCTTCTGGTTTTTGCTGTACAAATGAAAGGCAACATTATTAATTTTCATGGAAGTTTTGGTAGGTGAAATGTAATTTAAATTACATATTTAACCGCATTGTCTAGCAGCACTCTGAATGGCTGTTCTAAGGAGAGGTGCTGTGCTAAATGCCCTGCTACCCCTGAGCTTGTCTCTCAGTGACATAGAGAATTTGGAGTGGCCACCAGCAGCACTAGGCCAGAAGTTAAACCAGGACTTTATCATGCAGGTGAGTAATTCCTACCCTGGAGAGAGACAGACAGACTCACACAGTGGTGTTAAAATAACACCACCCATAGCTTGCTCGGAGTCTGTAGCTATTTGACTCCCTTACAGTGTCTTCTCTTTAAAAGCAGGTGGACATAGCTTTCCTTTGAGTCTTCACCACAGAGCAGAACACAGCTCTTATTTTATAAACCAGTGAACCCTCCACTGGGTTTGGCAAGTCTCCCTGCAGGCACAATTGTTTGGTACTGACAGACTGAGACACGCTCCAGCCACCTATGGAAATGAATCTTCATTCTTATTTCATCTTTCCACTTAAGTAATTCCCTTTCCACCTCAGGTCACTATATTTATTTTTAAAAGTAATCAACACATGTGGCCTTTATTGTGTGTTTTGTCCTCTAATGCAGAAAATGGGCTTGTTGCCACTGAAGCTCTACAAAAATACTCCCTAAAGCTGATTTTCACTAGATCAGATTTTTTAGAAGCTGTGTCTGGCCAATAGACACTTTTCTGTGTCCCTATGTCCCTTCTGCTGTCACGGAAAGACAGATGGCCCTACTGAGCACCATGTAGAACTCAAATAAGAGTATGCTCCTCTCGAGCTCCAGCTGTTTGGAAGCAATGGTCAAGACTCAGTTCCTTCTTCCTCTCTCCCCCCAGTTAATAAGTGACCAGATTTTCCAAAGTGCTCTGCAGAGTACAATGTATTTTGGGAAACTTCTAGGAATTGTGCAGTGAGTTTTCCAGTGGTTAGATCTGTGTACCCCTCATGTATCAGATTCATTTTAAAGTGAGATCTTGCACCTTGTCTGACTAGACCATGACAATATAAACCAATTCAGTGGTGGTCTCATCATTGCTGCACATCATTGCTGTGTATCGGCATTTTTTGCAGATATTAACAAAAAAAATCTTGCTTTCATTGAAATTTTGGCAGCATCTTCAGTCAAGGGAGACATGGGGGTAATTTTATCAGATCAGACCAGGGAAAAACTGCTGTCCTGTCCCCATCAGGGACCAGCCTGGGTTACTTCATGAAAAAATGCAGAAAACATTTTATAGGGTTTAAAACTACTGTCTAATCTTCTAATAATACAGAAACTTTAAAGTAACTGTTGGTAATCTCATGGATTTTTTTTCTTGTTGGCCACCAAGAACCTTTGGAAATGTTTCTTTGCAGTTAACTCTGGGTGCAGCTGGTCCATAGGAAGGTATTCAGTGGTCCTCCTGGTTGGTTTTATTTTAGTGGTGGGAAATGCTTTGACTCAAGAAGTCTTACAGCAGTTTTGGACAACAGAGTTCCACAATCCAGTTGTGGAAGAACAAAACAAACAGCTTTGAGTTTAACTTCATAGCCTTCCATTATCTCATCTTCTCATGATTCCTTGCTGTTTCCTGCGAAGGAGGGTGGGTGAATCCTGCAAAACACATCATCTTTGTTGAGATAGAGAAGCAAAGTTTTAGAGAATCTTTTTGTATCAGGCACTGCATAAATGCAGCCCTTTCACTCTTGTCTTATTTGTCTCCTCTTCAGAGCAAGTGGTCACAACCACTCAGGACCTACCTCCGAATGATTTTGGTCTTTGAGTGATGCACACAAATTTGCCACTGGCCGTATCCTCCCTGAGGGAGCACAGATGTATCTTGCTTTACAGCCATTCCACTGGCTCTAGTCCAATGATCTTCTTAGTACTGTATTTTGTGTCTATAAATATGTTAAGTGTCAGGCTGTAGTGTTTTATGTATCCATAAAATTACAAAGCAACCAACAACAGACACTTACCACACAACGCCTTGATTTTATAAACAGACCTAAACTGTCTCCAAACTTACTACACCATTTTAAAAAGGAGTACCACACACAGCATATATTTTAAAAGACAAAGGCAGCCCAGGGTTGTCACGAGGTGTGAGGTAAAACAATGTTTGGATAGCAATTATAACGCTTTTCACTGTTACATATAAATATCAGAGGAATACAAATTACTTTGATGCAAGGAAGAGGCAGTGCAGTATTCCAGGTAGAGTTTAGCAGGAATTGATTTCATGAAAGGCTTCATTAGCCTGAGTCGTTTTACATCACATTAGCTTCAGACACTCTGGCTTAGCATATGTTCACTTTCTTCTAGTCTTACAGTCCTGCCTCATCTGTCAAATCCTTCCCGAATGCTTTTTCTATGTGGCATCATTAGCTTCCATCACCACCTGTTGCACACTACACCACTAAGAGGTGCTGATTCAGAAAATACTTCATCTGACACTATGCTCTCTAAGAGGAAGGCTGAAAGCAGGATTCATCTTGGCTACAGAAAATCCACTTTTCTGAGATTTAAGTTTACATACCACGCTAGACACAATTCCCTTTCACATCCTTCACAATATAGGATCTATCAACAGAAATTGGTGAAAATTCCACCTCTCTGATTACAGAGATCACTGCACTCAAGAGACAGAGACCATCAGGTCTTTGCCCTGGAATTACTGTGTGAAAGCCAATAGCTTTGTCCTTACCTAGAGTACATCTTTGTGGATCCCTACTATGTGTCTCTAATCCTATCATCTCTCATTTGGCTTTCCTTGCTTTTTCCTGTGCCATTTCCTACTTGTAATTCATGGCCCTAAGCATGTTTAAATTTCTCCCAGTGAAAACTGCAGTGAGCCCTCCTGAGAAAGCTCACCTGTTTTCTGCTGGTTTAGGCTGTAAGAACTGAGCATTTGAAAGCCCTGCTTTAGTCTCTGGCAAGGTCTAATCTTGAAGACTCTCCTTGAATGTCTGATCCTTTTGAAGATGGCACTGTTGGCCCTTTGCTGACTCACATCCCTTGCTCTAGTGGCTGTTATTTCAAAGCCTTTCAGAACAGTCTTCTCCACAACTCCTCTCTGAGCAAAGGCAGCAAGTAAATATGGTGAGGTGGTCTCATGAAACAACCTGTGTGGAGGACTCACTCCCCTGTGAGTCAGGTTCCCAGGTGGAGGACCCACTCCCCTGTAAGGTCAATAGGCTTCAGATTCCCAGGTGGCTGGTTTGTATGTTCAGAATTGTCAGAAAAACTTCTTTTTTCCCCCTTTTTTTTTTTTCCCCAGAGATGAAAAAAAAGAAACTGAAGAAATCTGGAGGAAAGTCAGCACTTAAATGCTATGAAACAACCATGGCTTAGGTACTTAACTCATTACAGGACATTTTTCTAGTTCTAAAAGGAAGAGCAAGATAATTGAAATCTCACCTACTCTGGCAACATTATCAGTGAACACCATTGGGAACATTTTTAATTAGCATTTTAATTATCAGCATCTACTTTGGAGCCCTCTTAAACAGTTTCTGAACGGATCTGTGCAAAGAGCACCTTACTACCACATGAAAAGGCAGGGCTGGATCATTGTTTCTTTGGGTTCTCATCCCTCCCAAGGCATCAGTCCATTTCCTGCAGCGAATGGGCAGCAACGCTCCATTATTGTTCTACTCTCCATTAGGAGCAGTGCTGTAAATCCAAGGGCAAAACTGCAAGGGACAAGCCTAAAGGGCACAGTAAACCCATCTGTGGGTGCTGGATACTCATCAGAGGGAAGCACTAAACACCAGCAGGGAACATGTCAGCCTAAGAGTTAAGACAGTCAAGTCCAAATCCCCACTGTACCTTGACTAATACACTTCTCTGGGCTTTATTGCCATGAAAAAATAACAAAACCCACAGATGACACTGATCCATCTTAGTGAAATACAACTCAGTTGGGGATTTTTTGGCTAGTTACAAGTGAACCGAGTGCCATATTCTTCCCTCCTTCCCATTTCATTCTTTTTTAAGCAGACATGATATCCTAAGATGGGAGAAATCTACAGTACTGGTGCCAAAGTCCTCTTGTCATTCTCTTCTGAAGCTGAGAGAACTACTGGCAGTAGCCCAGGAAAAGCAACAAAGAACAGGACAAGTTTGGATAGCAGCTAGACTTGCAAACCTAAGAGCAATGCAAAGCAAACCAAACACAAAACAGAATGATGATTGGCAGAGACATGATGCCTCTACTGCTGAAAATGAAAGTGCTATGAATAATTAGCCACCTCTGACCCAGGAAAACATTGACTTTATTTGCAGCACAACACTGACTGCAGATGGTACTGGGGAGGAGAATCAAGCTATTCACTGTGCTTTCCCCTCATCAGAAAAATTCATTTCCTCTCCACTGTTGAGCAATGAAATATACTCGATTAGATCTGCTGAGACGACTTCACATAGAAGATTTGGAATCAAGAATTAAAGAGCCCATGGGGGGGATGCTAAAGGTAATCCTATTAAAACAGTGAGCTAGAGGGGAAATCGCCCATATATCTCCTGTTTTAATAAAGAATTGGAACAAATCCCTTAAAGGAACACATTTATTTGGACATTTCTGTGAAATCCTAATGTTACCGTTGCTGAACGGGATGCTGGCTATCAGTGCACAAACAAGGACATTCCTCATTCCCTGTTGCTCCTCCTGTTCATTCCCGTTACCGCTGCCTTCTTCCTACACTGCCAGCTGCTTCCTGCCCTCCCACTCCGCGGCTTTCTCCGCACGCCTGCCAGCCCTCTCTCCATCTGACTCACGTCCTTGCTGAGTGCCAGTGCTTCTCCAGCCTTGCCTGCTGACAGGTCTCACCTTCACGGGGATGACAGCTTCATTTTGGGCTCTCAGCACTCCCTGGCTGCTGTAATACATTTCCTATAGCCATGACTCCAAGACTTAAGAGAGAGAAAAAGCAAAGGTATATTCTTACAGTAGGCTGAGATACCTGTCTCCTGTGTGCTCTTGTTGAACACCTTTACCTCTCCTCAGCAGACATCAGAAGAGTGAGGCATCTCAGACTGGAAAGAAGCTTGAAGATAAAGAATAACATTATAACAGAATCATAGAATCAAAGAATCATAGAATGGTTTGGGTTGGAAAGGACCTTAAAGACCATCTAGTCTAACCTCCCTGCCATGGGTTGCAGGTTGGATGGGTTTCTCAGAGCCTCATCCAACCTGTCCTTGAACACTTCCAAGGAGCAGGCACCCACAACCCATTTCAGTGCCTCACCAACCTCACAGTAAAGACTTCCTTCCTGATATCTAATCCAAATCTACCGCCTTTCAGTTAAAAACGGTTACCCCTTGTCCCATCCCTTGTTATCCCTTCCCACAGCCTTTGGCTAGAGGAGAATAGGATGGAGCAAATCTGGATGGGGAAAAAATTAAATACAAACAGCTCAAACTGTCTCTCTGGCAATCTCCATGGCCTTCAGCATGTTCATGTTTGACATGTGCAGGTACTTGTTGGAAATCAGATATCACAGACCCTCTGTTGAATACTGCCTCAGAACAAATGAGTTTTAACGTTGGCTTTCCAGGGACTAAAGTCTAAAGGCTATAAGGAGGAGGAGCCATCTGGGTTCTTTTCTTGCACCTCTGCAGCATCAGTGGAGGGCAGACATTTCTCACAGCAGGAAGTAAAATAGGCACCTTGCAGCTTGGTTTTAAGTCAAGTCTGTAATGCTTAAGGAGCTAAAAGTCTTTACTTGTAGTCAAAAGAACTCTGCTGGAATTGTTGGGCTCACAAAAAAGCCAGCCACCTATGGCCACACCTCTTCTCTAGACAGTTAGAAGCTCCCTACTACATCTCTCTCTTCACTGAAACATGCTGTGCTTTTGGGGCTAAACCTTTGCTTATTTACATGCTTTGTTTTGGTTAAACATCAGCAAATATACATCTTTCCCCTTTCCTCCCATACCTTGCCCTTAAGAAAAGCCAGAAGTTACTTAATAAAGTTGGCAAGTCCAGGGAATGCAGTAGGCACGAAAATGTTCTTCTCCCCCAGACACAGACAACTGATTTCCTTCAAAGCCACCGATGTCCACGCTTCAGTCCTGTTGTTTCTGTCAGCCTCACCCTTTCCAGCAGCACTTTGAACCTCTGGTAAAGTGCAGCAAAGAACATTAATCATGGCACTAGATCAGGAGACAGAGACCCTCTAAGACAACATGATGGTGTTTAAGAATACAAAGTAAATTTGCAGGAGAAGGCAGCTCGTATGAAAATAACCCCGTCTGCTTGGCCACCGATGTTCTCCCACTTGCATGTGCTTAGCAGAGATGGTGATGAATCACATTTAATCACATGCTGTTAGAGCAGGATCAGAGCACACGGTGTGACCAGGTTAATAGGTTGGAGACACGCATACCTGATGCCCAATTAAAACAATTCTAAAATTAGAACTGTGGGGTTTTTTAGGAGCTATGCCTCCTCACTGTCTCAGATCAGGCAAGCAGCTCTGTCTTCCACGACTTCCAGGCAAACAAAGGACAAAGAAAAACAATTCCCTCGCTCGGGAGCTTATCATGCAATTCCCTTTGAATTATCCTTGGTTACTCAGATCAATGGAAGGACGACTAAGAGAGCCTGCTGGCACCTCTCCTCTGCACCTCTCTGCTCGTGCCCACATACCTCTCTTATGGCATGCCACAAAGCTGGCTTCCTGCAATGCTCTTAAAAACCAGAGATGGGAATCGGTTCCTTTATGCTGTGATCCTCATTTTATTCCATACTGGATGAATCCACAGAGCTACCTAATGGGTTGAAGAAACGTATTTTCACATGGTTTTACTGAGGAAATACTCTCAGCAAGAGCTCAGGTGTCCTTTTTTACTTCATGTCCTCTTTTACTACATCTTGGTCTGCTCCCAGCTCTGACATACCAGTTCCAGTGACATCTCCTCTGTGGTGGGCTGTCAATACACGCAAAGAACAAGTTCATTTGCTGAAAATGTAAACGACAAAGGCAAAAAGCTATGAAGAAGTAAGCAAGCAGCTGCAATATCTACCAGATGGAAGATTAAGTACTCTCAGACCTGCATTTCTTTAAGTGATGTTTTCATTCAGCAAGATAAAGAGATTCATGAAAAAAATACCTGCAACCAAGATTTCAAAACTGAGGTGCCTAAGATTAGGCTCCTAAACCCATAATTAAGTCTTTAAGTAAATGGCCTGGTTTTCTTGAGTGTTTCTCAGTCCACCTTCACCGGGAACAGAGGGATGCAAGGCTCTTTGGAAAAAAGGAATGAAGAAAGAAGTCAGGCTGGGTGCATCATGGTGGAATTAAATAGCTAGCTTGAGTCAAATTCAAACCACTCAAACATGGTTACTTTCATTCTTTTTACGTGAGTTTCAAGCCTACTGCCCAACAGATTAAATACTGAAAAGAAAATTACACCTGCGTGCATGAATGCGGGAATTTGCCTTTCAATTCTCTTTAAAAGCATTTTTCATAATAACACAGAAAAATATTAACGGTAGGAAAAAACTCACCACAGTGTATGAGCAAATAAGGTCAGATCTTAATAGCACAATGCGAGGCAAGTCCTGTTGAGGTCGGGTTTGTTCTTTGGGTTGAATCCTGACTTTATGGAGGCTGTGCCCATTTCTCGAGCCCTGCTCTCACTCCAGTAGCTTAGGGCTACTGGGAGTCGGTCACATTCCAAAGCTGTCTCCATTTTACAGTGCGTTTACAAAGGACCTTTCCAGACTGAGATTTGACAGCACTTACATTAATCTCTCCAAATTGCAGCCATTTTATTCCTGCAGGGTACCCAGTCTATTTCCATACTAATAGTAGAACTGTTATGCATACATAAATTACACAAAGCGAGATCAACACAACTTGGGTCAGCTATACAATGTTAGGATTAAGTCTTTTCATATCAACCTTTGTTTCCCTTATAAACAATGAGTTTTCTAAGAACCTTTCCAAGGCATTATTGGATGACAATGAAGATAATTATAGAACTGAGATGAACCCAGTGGCTCTCTTGTAATGGAATATAGCCAGTTCCAGCTACCTGAATGCCAGCAGAACTTGGCAGGGACCCACAGACATCGTTCTTTCATCATTTTTTTGTGGCTCTCTCAAGGGAGGAGGTGACTTCGCTCTAGGTCCAGGAACCCTTACAGGCAGCAGCAGCAACCAGCAGTATTACAGGGTAGGAGAACCCAGCACTCAAAGAAGGCTCGAGGAGTGAACAATGTTTGCAAAACAGCAAAAGGACCTCTGAAAAAAACTTTCGCCATAAAGGTTTGGGGATAATGGAGATTTTTTAGGTTTCTTAGTTATTTCAGAACTGATTTCAAATGACACTGCACCTGCATTCTAATGTGAGGAGGAGAAGGTAAAAAAAGCAGAGATGATGGATCTACTGCTGAGAAAAAACTAATGCCTGCTACAGCATAAATTTGTCTGGTCTGGCCTTCCTGCACTCAGGTTATGCTGTGGTGGACAGTGTCTCCTTCCAGACAGGAACCCGGTAATTATTCTACAGGTTCTAAACAAAAAGAACATATATACTTCATGATGCAGACACTAGGGGAATCTCTAGTCACTAGAGAGGGAGTATAAGGGAGGACAAGTGCAGGGGAGATGAGCAAGACAGAATTCAGCCAATCATTCTGCAGCAGAAGAGTAGGGGGAAAACTGCCTGGTTTTCATTGATGGAGAACTGCCACGGGCCACATAGGGGGGTGCTGAAGTCTTCAGTGGAAGGTAGGAATGAGTGAGTGAAAAACCAGCCACCAGCGTTGGTACTGTCATAACTGATCCAGTCCCAGGACAAGTCCCTCAGAATGACAGCAGCAACCCTCAGCCTTTTTTCTTTTTTGAAGCTAAATGACCCTTTCGACACCCATGGCTACGTCAGTAGCATTATAAAGGACCACAGATGTTCGGCAAAATATTTTGCAAAAGACAATTCCGCTGCACAAGTGATTAGGGCAAAGAGGAATAAACCACAAGATCTTCTTAGGAGAGAGCAGCCTAGACAGACTCTATAAATCTGCAGCCTGGAAAGCTGTGGTCTGCCATCTGTACGCCTTCAGCCACAGCACAGACAAATGTCCTAGGTCCTGCAAACCCCTTTCAGGACCAGAGCACAGGGCCACTTGTTTGGAAAGGAGAGAGGGAGGGAGAGCAAAAGTTACATGAAATGTCTTTGACAACTAAAATTCTGCTGATAGCAATCTCACCCAGCATCACTGGTGGAAGGAATCACTGTGGAGAAGCAGTTACACACCAGGGTACCGTGGTATCTTAGACGTGTCCAGCCCACTTGATCCCCTTACAAGGTGTTTAGCAGGAGGTAGAAATGATCACGACGCTGCAGGCGATTTTCATGCCAAGCAGAGTTATAAAACTTGTTTCAAAGAAATATCCCCACTAAAGGTCAGTACCAATTACCTGTCCCTGCTCTAGGGAATGAAGGAAGGAGAGGAAAAGATCAAAATCATTACCTGGATGGACTTACAAAAACTGCACTTTTTCGAGCTGTTCCAAAGCGCCTCTTACCCGCTATTTTGCTTGTAAAGAGCAAAGAAGAAATGTTAAAGGTGGAGAATATACAAATAGTTACAGAATACACAAGTTTTGTCAACTCGTTCAATTGTCATTCGTTTGATGCAAGGGCCACAGATTCTGAGCAGCCTGAGTGCTGCAGAACAAACCATCTGAATAGCCTACAGCTCCAGCAGCAGCTCTTCCCATCTAGACAGGGCAGCAAATTTAATAACTGCTTTAAGCCCTCCACTTTTCTTCTTACTTCTACTCAGTTGGAACCATAGAAAACAAGGGGTATTTCAACTGATGCCTAAAGAGAACTTTTTTTCCTTCGTGACTTTCTCTAACACAGCTTTTTGATGGCATGCAAAAAGTGTAATATTTTAAAACAGCTCCTGCACACAACAGCCCCCTCCAGCACTCAGAAACCATCGTGTTAACCCCTCAGTGCAGAATTTGGTGCCAGAGACAAATTCAGGACATGCAGAAACTTTTAAGAAACTCTCCTCCTTTTACATATCCTAGTGAGGAATTTTTTTCTTTATTTGAGACACAGGGGAGATGATGGAAACAGTTTCCCTCCTTTGGAGGCAGAGCCAGCCACTGCACCTCTGCATGACCTCTAAGTCAGCAGTTTGCAGCAATACGGGACAGTGCAGCTCCAGGGAGGCCCAGGCACAGCTCAGAGCATCCAATATCTTGGCTTGGATGTCAGCCTTGCAAAAATGCAGAAAAAAATTAACAAAAAGAATAAAATAAAAAACCCTCTCCCCTTACATTAAAAAGGACAGAGAGAAACATTTGAAAAGATGGAACTGAACTAGCCAGCAGGATCCTGCTAATTTCTAGGCACTGACCTCCCCAAAGGAGATAAGAGTAGGAGTAGGAATGAGTTTGTCATGGATTTCGTGTACCATCTACAGAACAGCATTTGGCATCACTTGCTCATATGTCAAATGTGTGCATCTGCAGTGTTGCAGATACAGGTTCTGATTTTTTTTTTTTTCAGAAGAATTTAATGCTGACTCAACAGAAGTGATAAATAGATCATCTATTTACAGGGCAAAACTTGAACACACACATAGAGAAGTACTATCAAGCTGCTTCAATCCTACCATAGCTGAATAATGGGAAAGATGAAAGATCTTGGCCTGTCTGCCTGAGTTTCAAGGAATCAGGTGATGTTTGGGGCATCTGGTTTGCAGCTGTCAAAGGTTTCAGCAATTGCAAACTTCAGAGTTCTGAGAAATTCTGATAAAATACTAAGGAAGGGTCTGGGACTTTTATCATCAGGAAATACAGAATGAAACAAAATCAAAATACTTTTATGGCCTCAAATACTGATGTGCATTTGTTACATCCCTCTTCCACCAGTTTCTGGGCATAAAGAGGTGTCACAGTAAAAGGTATCAAGTGGAGGTACTGCTGTACAATACACTGCATTGGTGACTTTCACCTCACCTCAGAACGGAGCTTTCTGACAAAGTATCTGTCAGCAGAGTCCTCTGGATATTGTCAAACAGCACCCATGGTAGAGAAACAGGGCACCAGATCAACCTCAGGCTCTTGCAAGTCCAACCTTAAGTACGCAGTGAGTTGAGAAGGCCTTAAATAACATTTTTAGACCTTCCAAATTCACTCCACAACAGGACATTGGTGCAAAGTGAATTGTCCTCCCTCTCTCTGGAAGACAAATGCTACAAATGTCACCGGGTCTGCTGAATATAACCAAGAGGTTTCAGTCCAGACATTGCTACCAGGTAGCTTAAAAATTACCCTGAAAAATGCTAAGACATACATGTAGGAACTCCACAAGCTGATGTGTCCATATCCAATAGTAAAAATCCCTTGTAGGTCATGAGTTCTTTGGCAACACATGGATTTCCAAGAAGTTGGTGGTATAATGGCTTTGGCTAATTTTTACAACCAGAAAAAGTTGCTCAGTTTTTCAGAATATCAACTTTTATTATAAAAACAATTATTACACTCCTACTGAGTATCACAAAACACATTCTCTAGTATTTCCCATAATGGCATAAGCTCTGGCCAAATTTCACTACCTGGGTTTTAGTCAGGTTTCAGATCAGATTTTTTAAATACGAGAGAGGGAGAAACAAAAACCTGCAGCTGCTGAATTATGCTCTTTATAATGACATTAGACACGCACAGTCATTACAGGAATATTGTACTTCATGATCCTTATGGGAGAATCAGGCAAGATTTGTAATACTCCACAATTCACGTGCTAATATCTTCCTCAGGCTTTGGCTTTAACGTGCTGCTGATGTTTAAGTACATCAAACAATGGAAGTTGGCTACACTGAGCATGTCCTGTTTGGCCCCCAAAACGATGTTATGACAACAGATACCACATCCAAAGCCTCATGCACTTCAGAGATGAGAGCTCAAATGGATAGTTACAGTTAAGTGGTTTTACGGGCACTACTGTTCACTCATGAGAGGAAATACTTACCCAAGGCCTGAGGATATGCTCAAGAGCCTCTAAGGATTAGAAAGAGGTTATTAATATATTACATATAAAATGATCACAACCCTCCACTCTTGAACCCGACACTGACTTGGACAGTTTCTGCTCCTCTTGGTCTTTTCAGACAAGTGAAAACATTTTTTGCACTTTATATATTTTCCAAAATCTACAGGCAAATCTTACCCTGCTGAGAATTCATAAGCCTCTCTTCCTAATCTCCATGAGATATTCTGCCTTAAATGCTACTGTCTTGTTGAGGTTGGCAGTCGTTCCTGTGACAGCTCTATACACTACCTTCTGGAGAGCCCAGCCCTACAGAGTACTCGTGCCTGTGCTGCAGATGGGGGAGGGATGCCATATGCCAATGCAGTAGCAATTTTTTGACTCACAGTCAAAAGCATCCCCAAAAGTCAGTATGCAGGATTTTCTGCCATATGGAAGAATTGTTATTTGGCCTTTTCTCTAGCTGTATCTCATTAAGCAAAATGGAAAGAAAAAGAGGAGGACATTCTTTTCTTCTTTAAAAATCTTGCCCCAGAGTTCATCTTCATTTGAAAGACAGCGTTCGTTTCTGGCACCTGGAAAACCAAGTCAGAGCAGAAGGAAGTTGTAAGAATCTAGGTGATTGAGGACAGTGTTCTATCCAATTCAACAGGTTTTCTTTAAGGCTTTTACACATTGAATACAACTTCTTTCAGAGAAGAGGGATAATTATTACAGACTGATTCTACTGGGCTCAGAAAGACCAGAGCAGAAAAGGAACCGCATCTTCTGTGAAGTCTGTAATGATGCATTACAGAAAAGCTATTTTATTACCTCCATACACTGCAGCATTTTGAAGGACTCACTAATATCACTTCACATCCTGCAGTCTGTTCTGCTCAATTTGGGAGGTTTGTTTAATCTGAGCTTTTGATGAGATTTTGCTTTTATTTCTTTATAGAAACCAAGGTGGTATCAACATAAAGTAGACCTCTGTGTTTGAACTTTACAGAGCCAATGTCATGGCTAGTGTACAAACAGGAAAGCAATCAGATACAGGTTTTAAAGTTATAAAGATACATAGAAACCTCAATGCCTCTCCGCTTCTTTACGATCTTCCTCAATGTAGAAGGATGTCAAGAGAAAAAAACCTCCTCCACAGACACCAACAAAAGCACAAATGATAAAACTGTACTGCATGCTCCAGAAACTCCACAGGAACGAGTGAGTTTTCTTGGCCTGGATAGCATTGGAGATCTAGGGGGTGAAAAAGGCTGTCATTAATCTGGGTTAACATCATCATCCTCTTTTGGTTTAAACAGGCTGTTTCCAGAGTGTGGTCCTTGAAAAAAAAATAAAACTGGGCAGACAGGGATGAAAAACCTGCTACCAAAGTCTGTCAAAGCCAATACCAAATACACCTGTACTTCACTGCTCTCCAGATTCCATTTGGTCAAGGAATCTCATGTGCTTTTATACCTTCAGTGCCTCCAGTCACAAGAGTAGAAAATACTGCAACCAGTGTTCGTAATGTTTGGTAAACATTAACTCAAGTAACCATTTTCTAGCCCAGCTCCAGAGAGCTAGCATAGGACAGACATTTGGCAATTAACTTTTATCATGTCTTGATGTTATTTGAGAACTTTATACCTCCCTAATCAGCAGCAAATGGATAGAGACAGGGGATTAGTATCAGTACAAGCACCAAGAGCAACGCTCATTAGAAAGGGAAGAGCTGGAAATTAATCTGAGATAAGAGTGGAGACTGCCTTTGAGCCAAAAGGCATTTGAGGAGTCATGGAGTGGCTTTATGAGGAACTGGGAAGAAGAAGATGCCAGGCAGCTGTTATTGCATTGGTTAGGTTGTAAAAGCTATAAGTGATACACATGAATTTTATTTTTGTAGACAGAAAGAAAAGCTGATTTCAAGAAACTCAATAAGATTCAACACTTAACCCGGGAACTTAAAGTCTCTTCTTAGCATAAACAAGAAGACGAATGTTGAATGCAGTCATTTTTGTTTCCACCTTTGTTCTCAATGGCTAGAATACACTATGTGACTTCAAATACACAAATATGAGACTCTTCAGCCTTCACTGGGTTTGGCATGATTATTTATGGCAGTTTAGGCAGAAAAGAGCAAGATCAGCTCTAAATGGGCACCTAGGGACTACAGCAAGCATAATGGCCAAAATACAAACCTAAATCATTTCATTTTAAAATGCTTTGGAAGAGAATCTCTGGAACACAGAGCAAAGAAAAACAGATTCTGAGAAAGACTATTCTCTTATTCCCCAGCCAGTTTTTATGCTAAAGGTTTAGCTGAAGCAGGTTAGTAAACAATAGCAAGACATGAATGCAGAAGATTTGGCATTTAATGAACAGCAGACATGGGCAGTGTTCCTGTATTGGTTCACAGAAGCTTTCCAGTGGATGATGAGCTCATTGCGTTGGTCTCCACTTGGACACAGAACAGTTTT
The DNA here is from genome assembly GCA_024336885.1 of Actenoides hombroni. Taxonomy (NCBI): domain Eukaryota; kingdom Metazoa; phylum Chordata; class Aves; order Coraciiformes; family Alcedinidae; genus Actenoides; species Actenoides hombroni. The sequence goes on from WUAM01000107.1 coordinate 12,293,965, forward strand.
ATTCCCGGATTTATTGTCTCTATGCTTTGCAGAGTTGCAAGGTAACCTGAGGTTAAGCTCATCTGGAAGAGCTTTTTTTGTCTTCACACTTTTTGATTAGCTGCTATTTAAGGCAACTGCGTGCAAGATACTGCATAAGAAATGTTCTGCACAGTTACTAGCAGGGTGCAGCAGCACATCCAGCAGGAAGACTCGATTCTGCCTGTGCCTCAAAGATGGTGAAGAACAGTGGGTAAGAGATAAAACATTGCAATCTTTCAGGCAGGGAGCATAAATCAATAGAATGGTCAAAGGGAGAAAGCACAAGACGTATTTCAGCTTTTAAGGTACCTCCCATTTTTGCATATCATTTGGGGGGTGTTGGTTACGTTTCCCCATGCACAGAGCCACATCGGTGCAAGGGCAACAGTTCCCTAATACACACCAACGAGCAACGAGGGCTCTTCACTCTCCAAATAGAGAAAGCCAGCAGGAGGATTCCCAGTGAGAGAGGGCTGTCTCCTCTGCCAGGCAGGTTACACAGGTGAGACTCCAGTTTTCACCCAGTTGAGGACAAGGGGGATCTCCTGTCTGGCTGGACCAGAGCACCTGCAGGTACAGATCACTCGGGCATTTCTGTCTGGCCCTGTCTAACCCTAACACTGTCACCATGTGACAAAGAAAGAACAGATATTCCTGAGGTGCACTTGCTAAACTAAACTTCCCTATAAATAAAACTTTGAAACAACGACGATGACTCACTTCCTCTCCTATATCCAGTAAAGCAGAAAAATCAAGGTGGGTGATTGGTTAGCTGCTGTGTGCAGAATTACTGTGCCTTAAATCAGAAATAATGAAGGAAGGGACCAGCACTGACAGATATCATCCACTGGAACTAAACCAAATGAACTGCAAGGAGAAAAATGTACTTAAGCTGCTTTGTCCAGAAGCACCTGAGATCAAGTAAATGTAGGAAGGGCAGAGAAATAAGGTCTCAAGCAATGCAGGAACCCAAGGTTAAGGTAATTTGAGACCAGAGCTTTGAATACCAAGTAGTATCACAAGGCAACAATTGCAGTCACTCTTGTTCTGATTTTCAAAAGACCATTAACTAATTGCAAAATTTCAAACGTCAAGATTTGAACTAAGAGTCTTAGGTTTTATGGTATTTGATTAATTTCCATGAAACTCCTTGCAAACTTAGCAGAAAGTGTTGACATTCAAGTACAATACCCATGACACTGTCTCTGAAAAAATGTACGCCTTCAAAAACGTATGAGTTTGAAAATGTAAAATAACAACAAATTTCCATACAGTGTATGGAATGACTCATTCCTATAGATATAGGATTATATTCTACATACCTGCAGTGTCACAGCACCAGAATTTGCAGCCAAGTAAAAATGTTCAGAAAAATGTCTCTGTATTCCAGTACCAAGGTCAGCAATTTGAGTAATTTCTACTTTGGGATCAGGAAGCACCTTCAATTCAGTGAGTGTCTGTCTTTCAGTTTCTAAGAGTTTTACCCTAAGGAAAGCCCAATAAGCAGAGAATTCACTTACAATCCCAATGAGAAAGGGGCTGCCTGCATCTCCCAGCAAATGGCTCACCAAAATCTGCAGGGCAATAGCTGTAGACTGCCGTCGTGGTGTCACAACGTACTGAAACAAAGCACAGCCCACAAGGGGATGAATGTTAACAGCGTGAATCTCATGAATGGCCAATGATTATATAACACCCAAGAGAGGTGCATCTATTCATTTCTATATATTTCATATCCAAACACTGGTTACAAGTTTGGAGGCAGAGTTCTTCAGAGCGAGAGAATACACTGGGTGTTTTGTTGAGGGAAAAAACATCCAAGAAAGCAACGCAAAAGGGGGAATGACAATAAAGTAGGAAAACCAAGACTCCTCTGCCTCCATTCGTAGAATCACAGCAGCTTGTACAGATTCACTTGGCCATGCAACTAACAGAAACCTCCAGCCAGGAACCCTTGGAGCATTACTGATGTCCTAATAAAGAGATCCAGCACTGATAGACTCTGAGAAAAATCTCTTCTGACACTGTGTCAGCAGGCATAGTCTAGACTGCTGGTGGAAACTGGAGTCCCTGGAACCTGAAGTAGCTCATGTGCCTATAAAGGATGTCAGCTGAGACCTTGCAGATCACATGAAGACTGACAAGCAACTGATGGTGCTTTGATGGCAGAAGTTTGCTGCTCGTACTGGATAGCACCTGAGATATAGCTACTCCAGGAACAATAGCTCAAAATGCTGTTAAGTGCACACAGTTTAAATAATAAGCTGGAGCAGAAGACGTGGTGCTCATCCAGAACACAGCAAAGCATTACATAGATTAGAACTACTTTTTAAAATGAAATATAGTCATTTTGGGGTAATAAGGTAATCTATGCTACTGTAGGTCAACTGTGCCTGAAGAAGTACAGTATGATTCTGTATAATTTGTGTCCCTTGCTTTCAGTAATACACTTATGCAAAAAGCATTTGCAGTTGGAATGAGACAGAACCAATTTTAAACCTTCATACCTTTGTTTTCCAACCACTTGCTTATATTAGAGACAAAAGGCTTAATATTCACCCAGTCGTGTAGTTCCCAACATGATTTTTTGGGAAATGATCTGAACATCACTTTGGGTGTCTCAAACACTAATGACTGGAGCTTTACCAAGAGACAAACTGCAGGTGTATAGTACAGGTTACACCTGTATAGTGGCTTTATTGCCACTTTCAAGGAAACACTAACATGCATGGTATGTTGGGTTTAGAAGAGAGAGAAGAGAGATCCTGCTCTCGTGTTTGATTTAGAGTTTTATTATTGTTCTTTGTGATTAAAGAGGCCTCAGAATATTAGATTAAAAAAATATTTACTTACTATTAAGATGTAAAGATGTGGCTGTATCACAGTAGCAACATTAATGCCACATCTTTAAGGCAAAGGGAATGTCAGTAATGGACATTAAACCAGGGAGGTAAGGAAGTGACATTGTCCAAGACACCACCGTTAATTTCTCTTGTGAGAATAACAGCAAAAAATACTTCAGTGTCACACATGGGCAGAACCTATACGTACCAGTAAGTTACAGCACTTTAACTATACTGAAACTGTAAATCCATAGCACAGATGCAGAAAGAGGAGGGACAATAAGCCATGTTAAGGTAGTGGTTTGCATTCAGGGCTGGACTGGCTGAGGATTCCATAGCATTGCATTCCTTTCCCTCTTGCAGCCCCCCCCCCGAAGGAGCTGACACGATGCACATTCTTGGTGTGAAGATGGGAGCACATATAGAATCAAAACACCTAAAAGACATTCTTTTGATAAAAACCCATTCCTAGAACAATGCACGATTTACAGCCTGTAGTTTAAGTATCATGCCAAGCCTTTTCCATCACTATGGTTTCCGTGGTGTATGTTTCTCTCACAAACCTGTTCCTCTCACAATTGACAAGATGTATGGGCTGTTACATTGTAGAGAGGCTCAGCATTGTAGAGAGGCTGGTGCTGGGCTCTTCTCTCAGGTAATTAGTGACAGAACCAGAGGGAATGGCCTCAAGCTGAA
>WUAM01000107.1:12307287-12318103 GCA_024336885.1 Actenoides hombroni
GGGGAGACCAGAACTGAACACAACACTCCAGATGTGGTCTCACTAGTGCAGAGTAGAGGGGGAGGAGAACCTCCCTCGACCTGCTGGCCACACTCTATGCCCCCCAGGAGACCATCGGTTTTCTTGGCCAGAAGGGAACGTTGCTGTCCCATGGATAACTTATGGTCCACCAGGACACCAAGGTCCTTCTCCATGGGGCTGCTTTCCAGCAGGTTTACCCCTGACCAGTACTGGTGTACGGTGTTGTTCCTCCCCATGCACCAGGACAGGTGAAGTGGTACTGAAACTGGTACTGAAACCTCTCAACAGTCTAGAAGATTGTAGGCAATACTGCAAAAGCCACCCCTCCCCTCCCCTCCTTCTCCCCCTTCCCTGTCTTCCCAGGATCCCAGAAGAGATTTTGCTAATGATAGACAGACTGGCACTTACGAAAGTGGAAAGGATATTCGTCTGGGCCACCATCAGAGCTATGTAGAGGCACAGAGCAGAAATGAACATGCTTGTGGCACAGATCAGAGGATCAGCTTTATTGTTTATCTTCCTTAATCTTCTTGCAGCTTCTGCTCCAGCAATGACACCCAAGATTCCCGTCCCCACGGTGATGCCTCCAAATATTAGGCTGGTGACAAAGAAAAGGATTCTGTTAAACACAGTAGGATCATACTGTGGAAATAAAATCAGTGTTAGCCAATACCTTTAGTTTCAGAGGAATCTTTATTGGGGAACTTGAATTTTATTCCACTTGATCTAACCTTCCCACTCCTTCTAAATGGACTTAATCCCAAGCCTCAGTTGAAGCTGTGCCTCGGCCACCGAGGCTCTGTCCTGTGGAGCAGGTATTTTCGCGTTTACAGAGCAGGTGTTGTGCACCCAGACTCAAGGAAGATGCTTCTCAGTATGACCTGGCTTGGACATCAAGTGATTTAGAGGAAACACACTCATCCTGGTTACCCTGTGAACCAATCTGCTCAGTCATCCCTAAAACACAGATGGAATAACTCTGTATCACAATCTGCTGTCTTGGAAGAGATCCTATCACATGGAATTATACATCTAAATTATAACCTTCTAGTTAGCACAGCTGAGATGAGTCACTCCTCTGACTGTGGAAACATCTCCCACTTCCCAAAAGAGTTCAAAGAGTACAGAATAGTTAACCAGTGGGAGGGACACACAGTATTTTCTGAACACGGAATTTCAAATGCCACTCAGCTTGGAGTGTCTGCGAATGCAAACGTGTTCTCCAGGAATGACAAATTCATGTTTGAAAAGTGTTTGAATAGCTTGGGAAATTCATCTTCCACAGGGACTTCCATATAGGTTTTTCTCTCTGTCCCAGGTGAGAACCTAATGACAAAGCAAGTCTCCTGCAACAAAACCAGCGGTGCCACGCTGGTTGTTTAATGCATCACAACTCTCCTGAGACAAACAGGGACAGGAGCATTGTGTTCTGAGCACAAGAGCTTCTAAATATTTCAGAGTGCTACATGGTAGGTTCTGTACATTTTCCTAAGCTTCCTCTGACTGGATATGACCTGTTTCATTAAACTACAGTGCAGCTACTTTTTAATTTCTTTCTGGCTTATTAGGAAGAATATTTTTTTTTCTACTAGAAAAAAAATAATTGCTATACAAGATAACAAACTTTAGGCATATTTGTACTCTCCCTGTAAGTTCTTCAGGGATTCTGATCCCTCCCTCACTATAGCTAGATAGATTTTCACTGGGCAGAAACTATCTTTGAGATTTGCCTGGGAGAGGCATATTCCAAGGTGACATTAGTTGATTGAAGTATTCATGGAACTGTATTTAGAAGATTCATGTGTTGTAAACTGCAGTTGAAATAAACAGCTGGAAGAAAAGGAAAGAGCCAAAACTAAATCCGAGCACGGTTCAATAGACAGTGAGTAGGAAAGTACAGAAGCCTAGTCCTAGGAAGAGGCTGCTATGGGATCTTTAGGGTCTAAGAATGCTCACTTATCTGCTCTGTTTGAAAGTGTCTGCTCAAAGACCTGAATAAAATCTTCATACTGCCTATTTATGTACCTTGAAAGGACTGAGACCTGAGTCAGATGTAATGCCATTTGAATTTGTGTTTCCAGGGACTCTTAAGTGACACAGCCCTGATCCTTAAACAAAGCCTGCCACTGCTGAACAGCCAGAGGGAAGAAAGACCTTAAAGTATGCCTGGGCAGGTCTTTCCTCCCTCTGGCAGCTCAGTTCTTCCAGCACCATCAGCTACAGGTCTGACACGGTTGTTTATATTACACTTCTTTACATCCCCCTTGGAATAACAGTCTAAAACTGGCCTTATGCTGCTTCTGGCACTAGCTTATGCCAAGGTTATTTTTAAAGCATCCTGTAAGAAGCAGTACATGAGGTTAAACTACCTGGTGCTCCATTTTACATCCCTGAAGACCATGTCTACTCCAGCAGCACTACCACGGAATAAAAATTCAGAAGGTGGATTGGAAAACAAAGCATAGGGTAACAGCTACAGTTTAACAAAGGAAGGATTTTAACTGTTTCTCTGCCCGTCATGAGCCAGGCTCCTGAGTTCATTCCCTTCATCCACATAATTTACCATTAAGTAATGTGCCAATGGTGGCATCCCTGGAAGGACAATTGCATTTCCCTTTGAAGCATTTGTGGGTGACTATTCAATCTGTCCAGTTACTTGAAAACCATTTTTGAGTTGACTCGTTTATTCCATTGCAGAAAAGTGAAAGAACCCAATTACCAGAGGACACATTAAAGGTAAGATTAGTGCTTTTCCCTTTAATTGTCTTTAATTGACAGCCTCTCTAAGTGGAACTCTGCTGGCAGTTACTCACAAATTATCCTGTTTTGATGTAATGATATGATACTAGATCAAATTCATCAAGCTTGCTTTATTCTGGGAGTCAAAATGACCTGGCCAACATGGCAGGAGTTTTAAAACCAGACTAACAAGAAGGCAATAGGAAAGCTATCAAAACACAGGATCTAAATATACTTAAATGGGTATTTAAGTAGCTTGGGGTGTACAGTTGCTTGTCAACTGAAGTGTCCTTGCTAAAGCTGCTCCTTTCTCTGCAAGTGTTCCTGTTACTGCTTCTTTCCACTTTACTTAAATAAGGCTGGCAGCATCTTTCCAGTTAACTGAGTGATCATAAACAAACAAATAGGAGCATCTCAGCACACCCAGAAGCAACTTTGTCTAACATTCACACCCCACTGCCTTTGCAAGAAGCGTTCACAGTCACATCCTACCTTCTGCCTTGGGAAACAAACTGTGCCTTGGCACTGTGCAGCATTTCCAAGCGTGGCTCCACAGTCACACACAACTCACCTGTTAGATGAATTGCATGATTTTTGGAGGCACGGTGGTACAATGCCCTGGACAACCTGAGCCCTGTAAAGAAACAGTGGCACCCACATTCCCAGGGCTCCAGTAACAAAGGCCATGGCAGTCAGACCCAGCGAGGACCAGACAAAACTCCAACTGGAAGTCAAAAGAAAGAAATGAGAGATACTAGAAAGAACGGGGTGTGGAGGACAAGGGAAAGGGTCCTTGCAGTATAAAGGATTTTGAGCAGTAACAAAACAATTCATTCAGACATCTTATAATCAAAATGCACTCCCTTGAAGGTACAAATTTTGATGAGGCTTTATCCATTAACTTCAACAGGAAATTACTTATTGGAGTGAATTCGTGTTAAATCCCAGTCCTGCTCTCTTGCAGATTTTCATTGCCAGCTTTTGCTAAAACAATTGCTGTGAATTTTTTGATAGCAGAACTACAACAATAGAGAGTGGGCAAGAATTTAATGTCTTAGTAGCTAAATGAAAGTGTTCTGCATACATGACTAAGTGCCTCAGGATGGTTTTAAGTTGTTTTTGTAACCAATATAAATGAGAGTAACATCTGGGTCTTCCAAACTGTTAAGATGCAGTGGCTACCAGGGTAAGTAAAAATAGACTCTCAGTCTGCACAGAGAGTTTTCAGACAAAAGGAGAAGCATTTTAAAAGACTGTTGAAATCTTGTCTCCTTCCTGCCATGTTCTAGGAGAAAATTAACTTTTTACTGGTCTCTCTATAGTAAATAGTTTAGGATGAAGTCCCCTTTGAGATCAATAGGGAGCTATGAAAACCTAAGACTAAATGAAAGTGCTGTAAAATGACCAGGTGACCACCAGACTAGAGAATTTGTTAAGGTATGAACCCAGTTTTTCATCTTTTAAAGATAAAGAGCTCTTGGATTTGATTAAAAGTGGAACCAACTGGTTTTTGGCAGTATGTCCTTATGCTTTGGAAATCAATTGCTAAAGGAAAAGAAAATTAAACTCTATTTTTACAGCATTGCTGGAGGTCATAAGGAATGTCTTTGTAGGAAAGCAACTTTGACATTAGTCAGGAAGGTTCATTTTTGATTCACTTCAGACTGTACTGCCTAAAAATTGTGACCCAAGGAAGCAGATCTCCGATGTAGTTACTGTTCTAGATGCAAATAGGACGCAAATCTAATCGTCAGTCATGCAACGCTGGATTCCCTAGAACAGGAACACTCCAAGGACAGACAGATCCCAGGAAAGCAGGAGGGGTTTGGTTTGTCTTTCCCTGAGAGCATCCCGCGGGGAGCGGGGGCAGCAGCCTGCGGGCAGAGGCAGCGCGGAGCCGGGCCCGGCGCAGCTGCACAGCGGCCCCTGCTGTTCTCCAGCCGGACCCGCCTCCTCCTCCTCTTCCTCCTCCTGCCCCCGGGAAGGGCTTCTGCGGGCTGCAGGGCAACGGGAGAGACAAACCTGCTGCAGCCAGGGTTTTACTTCGTCCCGCAGGTCCGCTAGTGTTGACTTTAACTTTTGTGGGGTTGAAAGGAACGGGTCATTCAGGAGAGAGACCTTCTCGCTCTCGACAACTCCTGAAAGGAGGCTGGAGCAATGACATTGGTCTCCCAAGGAACAAGCGATAGGACAAGAGGAAATAGCCTCAGGTTATGCCAGGGGAGGTTTAGGTTGGACCTGAGGAACAATTTCTTCCCAGCCTGGCCCAGGCTGCCCAGGGCAGTGGTGGAACCATCCCTGGAGGGGTTCCCAAGCCCTGGAGCTGTGGTGCTGAGGGACGTGGTTCAGTGGTGCCCTGGCAGTGCTGGGGGAATGGTTGGACTCGATAATCTCAAAGGTCACTTCCAAGCACAATGATTCTATGATTCTACCTGCCAGCCAACAAGTCATCTGGTCAAAACACCCACACAATTACTTTATAAATCGTACTAGAGTCCTAGAGACCAGACCTCTTGTATCAGAGGCACAACAGGCTCACAAATACCACATGAAGACTGCCTGAGACATGCTGATCCAATCCTCCTCAGGCACTAAGAATAACAGGTAAAGTTACACCTGCAAAATACACACTTCTAGCAATCTAGCTTACCCTAGGTGTTACAGCAAGAGGGAAGGGGAAACCTAGTAGAACTCTAGGGAAACCTAGAGTTGGATTTAAATAGGAGCACACTGCCATTACAACTTTGCCTCCTTCCCCCTCCTCAAAATGGAAGGATAGCAGAAGCAAAGATGTTTTTTCTCACTTGTGTCATATTCCTGTAAAAGTGTGGAAGAAATATTTTTATTAATGGTGTTTCAATCATCTTTTATACAGCATATGATGTATGGAAAGGTCATTCTTCAATGCAGGGAACCTTTGTTGCTAAAGTCACTTACTTCTTGGCAAGGGATGCAACATCTTGACACCAAGTAGTCTTGGCAGTTCTCTGTACACCTGGTTTCTCTTCAGCTACCCGTATTGTGCCGGAGATGCTCAGTGCTCTGTGGGCTGCAGTCCTTCTCTGGGTCCTGTGAGGGACCAGTAGAATCAGAAGAACCACTGCTAGACCTCCCATGCAAGGAGTTATCTGTAGACACAACGTTGGTTAGATCAAAGATACCTTTTGTCTTATAGTGAAAACTCCACAGCAATTCAAACTCAGCATTAGAATTACATATTGGAGAATTGCAGATATGTTCAGAAACAGATGCAACTTGCCATCTATAGGTCATATTTCTAAAGAAGGAGAGTTACTTTGGAGAAAAGATAATAGATCCTCCCTCTCTAATACAGATGCATGATTGCTCCCTCTGATTTTGGAGAAAAACACATGAAGAAATCAGGCTGTACTGTAGTACTCTGACCATCAGTGCAAGAATCACTGATGCAGTCATCTAAATAACACCAGACTGTAATTCCAGTAAACATCCTTCCCAAGTCACCCTGTGTTTGCTGGTTAATTTTATAGGTAAGTTAGGAGGATCTGACAAAGGACTTCCAAAGCACCAGGTGCTCAGTATGAGGAGATATCACGATGACATGACCAGAACAGAAGTCTTTTTTTCTTTTAAACCCTCAAATAATAGAAGTTGTTTCCAACAGCATTTCAGAAAACAAACTCTCTATATTTTTCTGCAGAATTATACTGGTGCTACAGGTATAATGATCATTTTACCTTCAGTTTCCTCTGTTTGAGGAGGTCGTGGTGCACTGACAACCATTCCAAGTGTGTTCTCAGGTAAGAGAAACATCAGCCCCTGCTCTGACTGCTGTACAATTTCACCTACACCTGCTTTCATTCTTCAAGAGCTAGGCATAAACCTTCCACTTGTGCTGCAGGAAGAGTTCTCTCAAACACCCAGTTCATGACCAGCCTGACAGCAGAAAGCCCTTCCATTGCTCACGATGAACAGAAGTAATCTAAACCTCAGTGATAACTCAGATTTTATAGTGAAAGGCTCAGGCCTGTGAGTGGAAGAGAATAACTCACCCTGAATGCCCAGTGCCAGTCACCTGTGACTTCTGTCATGATGGCTGCTAGGACATAACCAAGACCACTGTAAGCAACAGAAAGAAATAATCACCAGGCACCAATGAATTCTCACTGGCTGAAATGACACGTCTTGACAGCTAAGGAGAGCACAGCTAAGGAGCTGAGGAGAGCACAGAGAAGTATTCTGTCATAGTTTTCAAAATGGTTAAACAAAACCAATCCTCACGGTCTATGTTAGTCTACTTGCCAGACAGTATGAAAAAGAGAGTCTAACTTCCTCAGAGCAGACTTGAGATGGGGGCAATAATGTCCCAGATTCCCCTTGGAATATATATTCTGTAGAGTGTCACTGCAAACCCAGACCAGACAGCCCACAAAGCAGTTTGTTACTGACTCCTTTCTGTGCTAGCCACATGCAGGAACTCCTTTAGTTTCAATCTGCTTTCTGGGCTCAGCTTTGGCTGCCTGATCTAATACACAGCATGCCCCTGGACCACTTAAAAAGTCCTTCTCCACCTCTTCTTCAGACACAACATCAATTTAACTGCAAGAGGAGAGGGAAGTGCCAATTCTTCCTTGGGAGACATTTAGTGGCAGATTCTTGAAAAATTTGTTAAGTAAACAAATATCTGAAAGCTTTTATCTTCCAAAACCCATAAATAAATTACCTACCCCCTTGCACATATTTCTTTTAGAACTGATTCAATATTTTATTCCAAGCCTACCGGTTTTCAGAGTTTAGATTCTCTCTCTAAAATATGCTGGGGGAAAAAAAGCAAGTTTTTCTTCATGGTAAATACAGAAGCAAGCCTAATCAGTTTTATAGAAACAAGTTAAACAAGTGACAAATCCTTTTGTAAGAGCTAATGCAGATATACTGAAATATGTCTAATCAAGGCTCAGGGTATATTGAATTGCAGGCAGGGTCAGACCGAATTTCAAAAGGAGGAAAACCAACCTTCCCACTGGAATGAAGATATAGAAGATAGATAACATCGTGGTCCTTTTTCCTTCCTCAAACACATCTGCAATGATGGTAGGTGCTATCGTGGAATAACTGGCCGTGCCAATGCCAACTAGTCCTCGTGAAAGAAAGAATATCCAGTAATACTGCAGGCAAAAGACATATTATAGTCCCCAAAACAGCCTATAGCAAGAAAGAAATCTTACTATTAAAGAGGTGCTTTTTAGTGGATTAAATGTACCAGAGGAAACGAGAATTCAACTGTTTTTTGCTTATGTCTATATTCCCTCCACTCACCCCTGCTTCCCTAGCATGCCAGTGCTGTGCTTTCTACTTTCTGCACAGTAGTGACTTCTTAGAGTGACACCCAGAGGAAATTGCAGGATAGAGTCAGTGGACCACGAGCTTGCTGAACAAGCTGCTACATGATAAGGTCATAATCAATCAACATTCGGGACAAAAATAAGACCCCATCAATTGCAACAGTCACATGTGGGTTGTCCACTGCCTAGGCTGGGTTCCACCGTCCCATAAAGCATTCCTGCACAAAGTCCTTTTAGTCCAGGCTTGGGGAGTGAGTGCTCACTGACAGCTTCTCTGAATGTGATCACAGAAGGACTCTATCAGCTCCCACAAGACATATGCAGGTTATTTTCACAGTACCCTCTAAAACAGCAACGTACCTCTTCACTGATGAATGAACTGCCTAGAGTTACACCAGACCAGAAGGAAATACCAGCTCCCAGGATGATTTTCCTATTGTACCGGTCACCGAGGTACCCAAAGATGGGGGCAGCCAGCATGTAACACAAGATGAAGACTGGAAATCCAAGAAGGAGCAAAGAAAATATCAGTCAAATTATTTTTGCTGTACGTACTCCTCACCCCTCAGACAAACAGGTTAGTTTTTAGAGCAGAGGTTAAAAGCAGGTTGGCTATTTCTAAATATCAACCTACCTAGAACTAGTAGATTGATTGATATTTAGAAAAAGATAAATGCAGATTCAAAAAAAAAAAAAAACAACAAAAAAAAGTGTGAATTGCTCAAGTTTTGTATTTCTTGAGAAATGCTGTCATCTTTCACGATTCGCATGCTGCAGGAGTTCTGAAGGACTCAACTCCAGTCTTCTCTGAACCAAAGACTTCCTGGTTTGCATCACAGTCACCTGCCCACAAGTGGAAATCAGCAATACCACACACGAGTAGGAAGCAGAAGAAATAAGTAACTACAGTGTCTTTTAGGAACAGACCACACAGAAGCAAGGCAACGTAAACTATCTGAACGTCAGAGATTTCATTACCTGTTTGCAGCAGACCTGTAACCCCATCGCTAAGCTCGAAGTATTTCTGTAGATCTAACAGGATCCCTGCAAGAGACAGACACTGAATGACAGCAAAGTCCCCCACTCATTCCATGGAATTCTATTCATTTGCCAGCTCAGAGATTTATTTGAAGGAGAGGCCTTGCAAGAACTGCAGCACATTTAGCTTGCTAGTTTATATGTAAACTATTACCACAGATACACAGAGAACTAAAAATTCTTATCACTATAGATAAAACTCATGATCTTCCACTATAAAGGTCTTACAAGAGTCAGTTTAGCCACTATTTCAATCCCAACAGTTCTGTTTCTTTTGCACAGTTAGTACCTAAGCACATGACCAGTTTACAGTTCAAGGTTTACTGGACACAATGTGGAACAAAACAGGGGCAGTTCTGCAGCCAGGAGACTGCTATCTGCATACAGCTAATCCTCAAACTTTCTGAATAATCTCAAAATGTTAGGATGAGTTTGAAATTCCTTCAGTCAGGAATAACTGTTCATATTTTCAGCATGTACAGCATTCAAGTTTGTGCCTGTTGGATTTTTAAGGCTGCAAATGGCTACAGTGTTCACTAGCCAACAGTGGCTAAACCAGCCCAGAGCCAGGGAAATGCTGCTGTAATTGAGGTCATGGTTCTGATCATGTAATTCTGTTCATGCTTCCATGAGAATTTTGCAGAGATCAGAAGAGATACAGGTAACTGCAGATTTACACATTAACACGTGGTGACAATGACAGACAAACTTCACCAGAAACGATCATTTCTGTTTGTGATAAACGGCTGACAGAAATTCCATCTCAACTTCCAACTCTTCAATAGCTGTGGGAAAAGATTAGAAGAGTTGTGTTGAAGTCACACAAACAAGAAACTGAGGAAAGGTCCATGGATGGGGGACCTCAGGGGTGCATGAATGATATTGGGAGAAAAAAAGGTCATTTTTATCTCTGCATCATGCCAAGGCTGCAGATCTACCATCTCACCTGTCTTGCATTTCTCCATTGTATTCCTGAAGAGAAGGTAAAAATCACAGAAGATAGTGCTTTGAATAAGCATACCTGCACTCTGAGATTGAAAGATACCAATTACAAAAGAAATTTCTTCCCCTATAGCTTTAGTTTTGCTAAAATAGTCGAAATCAAAACATTATGAAGACAATGAAGCCACCACTTAAGAAAACAAGTTCTGTGTAAACTGTCTGCTGTATTCACAGGAGCTGGTCTGCAGTAGAATGGAGCTCAGGGTGAGATTAGCAAGAGGTACCTGTTCTCCTCCTATGGTGGATTTTACACATTATCCCATTTACTATGCTGCTGCAGTCACTTAAAAGCATTCCTGAGCCCTCTAGTTTACAGTTACTGCTCTTCCACAGTGCCCGTGGCTGCAGCAGCATCAGTCCCCTCACTGTTCACTGAAGTGACTGGCAGCCAGTGTAGATCAGGGTCTAGCCCCACAGCAGCACTGGAGATTGTATCACTGTTTCTCAGGGACTCTTGAACATATTCTACATTCAGGATTTTCCTCATGGTCTTAGAAGCTGAAGTCAGTGACTTCATTCAAACATTTTTCATCACTAAAACGGGACAATCTGTTGTATCAATTCAGCCCAGCGGAGAAGGACCTGGGGGTGCTGGGGGTGAGGAGCTGGAGCTGAGCTGGCCCCGTGCGCTGGCACCCAGCACCCACTGGCACCCTGGGCTGCACCCCCAGCAGCGTGGGCAGCAGGGGAGGGGG
>WUAM01000107.1:12325046-12348465 GCA_024336885.1 Actenoides hombroni
GTATATCGTAGCATAGAATTGTTCTGATGTTGGAAACACATCATCAAATTCTTATTAGAAGACATGGAACAGTTAAAATTCCTAAAATAGCTGGATTCCTAGAAACAAAATATAGAAGATGTACTTCTATCATATAAGAACAGAAAAGTTCTTTCTGGGTTGTCATGATCTGAGAGAAATATAGAGCAACTTTAAGTAGAATTAAACACTTTTAAGTCAGTGGACACAGATTTTTTGCACTCAAATTGCTTTAGGAAGTCTTTAATCCTCATTTTTAACAACTTCTGGAATACCAGGAGAATTCCAGAAGACTGAAAGTGAACTTACAATGTGCCGATATTCCAAAAGTCTGACAAGATGACTGGAGTAAGTATAGGTCAATTAGTCTGACATCTGTTCCAGAAAATATAACAGGAAATCTGGGAAGAGAATCAGCTGAGAAATAATTAAAGGATAGAAATAAAATTAATACCAGACAACATGATTTTATGAAAAGCAGATCATGTCAAAGAAATCTCACTTTATTCTTTGATGAAATTGCAAGCTTGTTTGAGTAATATGATTTTTGTAAAATATTTGAATTTAGCAGCACAGGATGTTCTGATTTAAACATTGGCATCATATACTATTAATAAAGCAAATGTTTTATGAATTAAGAACTGGTTAAGTGATAGATCTTAAAAAGAGATTGTCTCCAGGAAATTATCAACAGCTGAACATACTTATAATGGAGTTTCATGGGGATCAGTAGCAGACCTGATACTATTCAACTACTTCACTGATTATTTTTGAAAGTAAATAATAAATCATGATAACATTTGTCATTTAAACAAAAAAAACCCCAAACAAACAAACCTAAACAAAACAGACAAACAACAACTTGATAAAATTGTAAATGAGGATAAGGCAATGAAGCAAGATGATCTGGATCTTTTCATAAACAGGACTCTAAAAAAGACCTAAGGATCAAAGTGAAGGAGCAACCTAATGTGAGGTCTCAGCATGGTAAAAGTGCTGATAATTTGCTCTAATTGTGGCTGCCCGCAAATGCAACTACGCTGTTCTCTGGATTCAGGCTCTTCAGCATACGGTCAGCTTCAGTGTCTCTATGCTGCACTTCTCTACACTTTCTCTTCTCCTGGTTAGTATAAACTGCGACAGCTCAGATGCTTTGGATGCCTCTGCCATCATGATGTAGTTTTGCCCTTGATCACAGTCACAGTACTTCCACAGGGAGAATGTAATGGGTATTAAATAACCCCTAAATCTATAAGGAAGGAAGTAACAAGAACCAATGTCTGGAAGTTGAAGACACGCACATTTGAGTTAAAATGTATTATAGTTAGTATATGCACATCACTGGAAGAAATTACCAAGCTAACAGCCAGCTTTAGTACCGTCTGTGCCTTTCAAATTGTATTGTTTCGTGAAAGATGGTGGCAATTTCCATTAAGACCTAGATGAAAAACGTTGTATAACTTCCTCTTTATTGTTTTTAAGAACAGTGACCTGGTAGCAATTTTTATTTACTGCTCAGAATGATCAGCTTGCTAACAATGATTTTAGACTGGAAGAAGTGGAAATCTCATACTCGTGGACAGAAAAATATATTATGTACAGAAGAATTTATAAAGCAAAAGAAGGTTCATAATAGAAAGTACTAACAAGTCAAATCTGAAATCCTGCTCTCAGGCAACAATCCTGCCAGTTGAAAAAAAAAGTCCTAAAATGGCCCATGGTTAATGCTTTTCAGATGACAGAAAGGGTATGACCTTGAAAGGTCATCCCCTATCTGAAGTCAGGATCAACTCCACTGAAAGCTGATTAAGAGAAAAATGAAATGCCAGTAATGTTAAGCTCACAGGTATAAAAAATGCCCTTGCTGCAACAACATAAATGGCTTCTAATCCAACTGAACTGCCCCCTAACCCAGGCATCTCTGAGAAATCATAGCACCTTCTCATACAATGTGTGAATGTGTGACCCTTTCAGAAGGATCCTTAAAATTCTCCAAATGTGCTGTTTTCTCAGAGCCTGCAGACTACAAAACCAGAAGGCACTGCTGCTAAAACTGTGTTTGTAAACTAGTTTGGGTCAAGGTTTAAAGAGTGTCCTGACCCTGATTCAGTCTGGATAGTATGGAAGTGCTGAAGAGGTTGTATTTCAAGTGCAGAAGAACAATAAAATCAACCACAAGTCACTGAACTTCTCAGCATAGACAAAGCTTCTTGTTCAGGAATATGGTCTTTTAAATTCAGATTTATAGGAGGATTCTGTAGTCAGTAACTAAACTTGCCCATAACCCTCCTTCAGCACACTGCTGAAACAACAAACCTTCCAGATTCCAGTTCCTGTAGAATCACTTCTATCTGACAATTAAGATCCTTAATTACTTGAGAATCTTTAAATTAAAGGTTATTGATTTGGAAAACCACAATAGTTTGCAATTAAAGAATGATACTGAAATATTTTCTTGGTAACAAAAGTCCCACCTTCTTCAGGATTTTTTAGTTGGTGTATATTTGTACTATATACATCTGCAGTACAATTTCATTTAGGGAACATTGCTGTAAGCTGGGCTAACTAGGGGAGCATGCCAGAGGCAGTGTTCATTGTCCGTTGTGAATTAGTTTGAGATGTGGGCTAATGCTCTTCTGTTAATGATTTGAATACAAGAAATATTGCAAAAAATATCCTCCATCATTCTAGACAACATAATGTAAGAATTAAAAGAGTCCTGACACAGCTGCTTTGGAAGATATCTGAACTTGTTTCTTGCATTAAGAGTGATCTACACAGTCTACTCAAATTCAATCTTACAAATTCCAGCCAAAGACCCTGAAATTGCACAAGCTAAAGAAATGTAGGATTTAACTACATTAGATCAATTGAAATAAGCAAGGCATGACTCAAAAATAGTAATATCGTATGCACTTTCTGCTCCCACTTGCTATCAACCATAGTGGTGTCAATTGAAATTAATGTATTTGGCTCCATAGGTTTGAATTTACAAAGACTAAGAACTGAAAATACTTTTATATTTATTGTGAGAACAAATTTTGAAATGAGGAATGTAGGTTATATCATAAAGGCATTTGCATTGGCACAAGGGATTAGGTGAGAAGAAGTCCGGGTAGGGAGAGAGTAAGATTAGCCTATGAACACAAAGGCAGAGTAGCTAAAAGCAGCTGTGAAACCTCACCTGAAGTCTCTTGTCAGGTTAATCTGCACTGGAGCCCAAACTCCCTGATGGCCTGGCTCTTATCTCAAGAAAGTGGGTCGGGTCTCCAGGCAGAGGCCTTAGTCTTACATAGGAGCACTAACCACACATAGGGTATAGACACGGTTGGTTCAAGCCCAGGCTTGATCTCAAGCTGCTTCAGCAAGTGGTTCAGGCATCATGGTCCTTCATGGACTTTCACGTGCGTGATACAAATGCACGATGAAAAGATCATGCCTGACCCAGTTTTAAAAATTTTAAAAGACAAGTCTAAAGCAAAAGACAGGAGGTAGCAAAAACTGATAGATGCAGCACAAACAGTGAGATGTGTAGGAATTGCCACGGGAATGCTGGATCATTTTTCCTTCCATTAACAGCTGTTTATGCACAAGGTGAGAATCTAGCTTTAACAGTTAATATGTAGCATGTAATCACTTCTCAAACTCAGCTCACGCAGATAGCACTGTCATTTTCTCCCAAGACTGAAGGCAGTACGGCAGCAGCTTGTGTCTCTGTAGTGTTTTCCCTAATGGACATCACAGGCATTCTGCTTTGGGATAATGTCTATATCTCCTAGTGCCAATCCCACTAATAGTGTTCAATAAACAACTCTGTGGTGACAGGCTGGAAGAAGTTCGTAATAATATATGGGCATTGCTTGATGAGAAATGTTAAGAAGTTTATATGTTTACTATCCAAATTACATAGCTCAGGAGGATGGACAGCAGCCGAAATAGCCACCCTGCAGCAACTGTGGTGGATTATTTCGGCTTCTCCGTGGGCTCAACCAGGTTGTCTTCCCCAGGGTAATAAACACAGGTGGAGGAGATTAAATTGATAAAGATAGAGGAGAGGAATTTAAATAGTCTCTCTGAAGGGAGTCTAGCTTTTCTTTTGCTCGGGTAAAGCAAAACCTGGAGCCTAATGTATCAAAAGGGAGGAGTATGCAAATGACCTCATGTAGAAGATAGAAGCATTCTTTTAGACTTATGTGATGTTAACCCTTTCCTTTATTACACTGTGTTACTTATGTGGAGATTAAATTACTCTTTGCTTTAAGAAAACTGTTGGCTCATCGATGACAGGCCCCAAAGGGAAGCCTTTAAGTTGACTCAGGACATGTTCAGTAAATGTATTTCTTAGTCTTCTGCAGTGTGGATTCAATTTACCACTCTGTTCTTCTTGACAGAAGTTACCTAAAATATAGTCTTTAGTAATTCTGTTGAAACACTACTCATATTTTGCTGCAAGCACAAGTTTATACTACTGTAACTTTCTGAGGGGTTATTCTGGCAAAAACTCACATACAGATTCAGTTACACAAATACAGCATATTCTTGTGTCTGCACTAGCTACACTAGCTATCCTCATCTAAACACCTCTATACAGCACTTCTTCATTGCATTGAATTGTAGCCATACTGTGCTGAATACAACACTATATCTTATATTGTTTCCTTTTTTGCCTGAGGCAAGAATTAACCCTGAATTTTTAACTTGAACCATTAAAAGCCAAAGGTTGAAACTGTAGAACAGCTTTTCCTCTATCCCTCCAACTGTCTGCATCACACTTAGCTTTATAGAAGTCTTTGAACTATAAGTTCCCTTTGGTGTAATGCTCAAGTAAAAAGGGAAAGTATTCAGTCGTGAGTTTTCTCACATCTGCAGGCTTCAATGATCCTGAATGTTTAAACTTTACTAAAAGTTATGCTGTTGATTCACTTAATATTTATGTAAGCATTGTAGCAAGATCTTGTCATAGAACATTTGCATTTTTGATGTAGGCTTAGGGCTTCGGTTCTCAGATGTAACCATTGTGAAACCAAAAGATAATTGCCAGCTCAGAAGATGAAGTGGTGGACACCAAGTTAAAAGCCATGGGCTAGCAGAACATGAGAAAAGAGGATGTTTTGAGCTGCTGGCCTCTGAGGGATGATACACAGTTCAGTGTTTCTGTCACTGCTCCAACTGGCTGACCTATGGTTTGGCTCCAGACCTGGAAACAGATTGCCCACTTAACAGCCGAGAAATTAATGTTTTAGAAACAGAGCATGTGAAATAGAGAACGAAGAAAGAAATATGCTAATGAGGTATTTTAATAGAATTTTTTGAGTGGAATATAGAAAAAAATGAGATAATGTATTGAAAGTGGTAGGACCTGGGAGAAGAAAGAAAGAAATCTTTGGCTGGGCTTGGAAAGTGTTATAAGAATTTAAATAAGTAATGAGGATCACATAAATTTGTGGTCTAAGAGATGAAAAATTAATAAGCTTCCCAGACTTACATCATCAAGGGTACTAACATAAGTGTTATTAATTAATTGATGTGTAATTAAGTGATTAATTGATGGTCTGTTTAGATCTCTTTATTTGGGAAATGCATGGGCTAATTCTAAATCTGAATAAGGTAGCCTATCCACTTAATGTGTAGCCCATGTAGAGGGGTTGCCTCAGTCTGCAGCTGTAAAATTACATCAGTTCGTGATGTAGCTGTGCAAATTAGTTCCTCACAGGAGGAGTAATTAGCTAGTGAATAGAGGTAGAGCATCAGTTCATGTATTGTATGCTCAAAGACTGAGAGAACAAGCTTATAGTCTTGCTTATTTTATACACATGGTAGGTACATCCTTCTTAGGTGAAAATGTGTGGAAGCTCTTTTTCCTCCATTGCCTGAGTCACTGAAAAAAAGAATAAAATTGAGAAGTACAATAATGCAGAAAGGTTTCCAACTATTTGGAGACGTGAAGAATCTAGGAGAAAGGTGGAGTGTAGAGTCATGAGTGAATAATACTGAAGTGTAGACTATGCCAGGAATATATGAAAGGTAGAATATGCCAGTTCTGTTGGCACAGGAAGGTTAAATACCAGTTTCCTCAGTGAGTGAGGAGTGCTGCAGTAGATTTCTCATGAAAGTAGGTTGGCCATTGATACATCTTCGGGCTTCATTGAATAGTAACCTGCAACACTGATGTGCTCAGTAAATGGATCTTGGATGATGCTTTCCTCTGCTTTTTGGGAGCTGCATTAGTGTCTTCAGCTGTTCTCTGTCATTCCATTATCTCCTGAAGTTAAGACAGCATTCGCTGTCGTAAGTGCTGCAGTCATCTCTGCTGTGGCCTGATCTGGTACTCAGTGAGTCCTAGTTAGAGGACTGAGCATAAACCTGCTTTATCTGTGAGTAATGACACAACAGGCCAAGCCACATGTCTAGGGCAACAGAACAAGAAGTTGGATTGTGTGTTTGGGACCTTATTCTCCTTCCCCTCCCTCATTTATAGTAGAGACTCAGCTTTAGAGAAAAGGACTCACTAGCTTGGCTTTAAACAGTCTTTCTCCTCTGGCTTTCTGTAATACCACAATAAATGTAGGCAGGAATAGTAAGAAGAAAATATGAAAAGTTTGAGCACATCCAGAAGCAAAGCAATTCCTGCAGGATGCATAAAATATGCATGTGTAAGCAAAGCAAAAGAACTCAAACACCTTCAGAGACAAAGGCTCTTTTGCAAAAATACTTTTCAATATTTAAATAACAATTTCTGGTAACTTTTGAGGTAGCAATAAAGCTTGATTGCTGACCACTCCCTACAATGGAAAGCTAAAGGGGCATCCAGTATAATTTTACTGTAATAAACAGAATCTGAAAAAAACAAACTGTAAGGCTGCAGAAACAGACTGTTTTCCTGAGCTGCTTTGTCCTCTGAAATATTTTGAAGGCATGACATATAATGTTTGTTGTTTTACATGTCTTTATAACCTTCAGCCTCTCTCTCTGTCAACACATTACTCTTCAGCTTCATTGTGCTCTTCTCTGGTGCCCTGGGAACATCAAGCAAATGATTCTACTGTTCTCAGCTAGAAATTGTTTTTCATTATAATTTCAAGAGGGGCTTTGAAGTATCTACTTAGGCTCTCACAGCTAATAAGAGACAAGGCAGTTGCTATGCTACTTGTTGATTAAATGAAAAACAGACCTGATAACATGTGAAATCTTCCTAAGGGAGGTGTTTCTCATATGGAGATGAGTACTGATCAGTTAAGACCTGAACCGCAAAGTTGTATATCTAAGGTTAAATGCCTAAATGGTCACTTTAAATTCCCAAAGCAATGAGCTGACTATCTGGAGCTAGAGTGTCAGCTGGTGTAAATCATCATTGACACTAGCTAAGCATTTGGGCACTAGGGCCTTTGAGGCCAAAATATCCATTTTGTATTCTGATCATTAAAAATCCTAGATTTTCAACTAAGAACTAAATGGGAAAAAAAAAATAACTTCTGAGGTTCAATGTGATAGAAAATTCTAATGATACCCAGGAAAAAAAGAAGACATTCAACTCATCAAAACCAGGGTAGTATATTTAAGGCCATAACTAACATGTAATTTCATGCCTATATGTCACAGTTTGAAAATTAGCTTCATCAGAAAGCTCAAAAATACAATTTGTTTCTCAAATAGAATATAGACCTCTAAATTCAGGTCAGCAGTCGAATTTAAAGCCCCAAATCTGTTTAGACATTGGAAGTCTCTGAAGTATGTTGTACCCCTTAAGTCAGACAACACATTCTGAGGACACAAAGTTCAGAATAAAATATATGTCACAGTGAGGTGCCAGAGCAGTTTATTCATTAATTATTTTTGTACAGGGAATAGAATATGTATAATTTAAAATTTCATACTGAAAACTGCAACTCTATTTTTTCCCCCTTACTCTTGAAAATGGGCAACTCAGCAGCAAAGGATGTAAGAGACATGAGAGCAGAGAAAGAACAGGTAAAAAAAAAGCATGATTTTGTAGTCCAGTGATTTAAACACTGTTGGGAGAGAGCTCTGTACTTTATTTCCTTTTATGTGTGTTTGTCTGTTTAGACTGAAATGCAGAAAAAATCCATAGCAGCAGAGCAGAAAATGCTATTACATCTTGTCTTATTTTCTGTATTTTTGGTCCCACACTTGTTAGCTGGACTGCGGTTACCATGTGAACTGCTTGAGGAGTGGTGAATGTACCTATAAGCTTATGGTTATCCTCTTAGAATAGAGGAGATCTGAGTTTAGTTCCCTTAAGCTAAGAAGGTCTTTTTTCCTGTTCCAGTTACCAGCAGCAAAACACCTGATTTCGTAGCAGCTCACAAATCAACAGAGATAGCAAGGTTCTGCATTCTGGCCTAACTGAGGAGCAAAAATCAACTATACATATACATTGGATGTCAAAAGCTCAAGATAGAGAGACACGCAAATTTTTAGATACGTTTCTATCTCCAGCTGGAAGAATAAACTTGGCATCCTTCTCTTCCATGTGTGAGCAGCTGATGTGTTTCCCACCCCTATTCCAAGGAGTCTAGATTTTAGGTGACACACTACTGTCTGTTGTAACATATGTCTGTCTTTGAATGGGGTTCTGCACAGAGGTCATCAAGATGTATTACCTACCATACTTATTTCACTCATATGGTGTGTTAACATTTCAGTGATTGCCTTAATAACATATACTAGGTGAAGAAGTAACAGCTCACTATCAATGTGTTGTTAGACAGTAACAATGGACTTTTTCTGAATATAACAGTTTCTGAAAGCAAAGATACTTAAAATGTTAGAAAAATAGGAAAATTATTCTACTAATTCATGTTTTCTGTCAAGGACATGAAAGTAGGTAGATTCTCCTAGGGCAGCAGTGTCCACAGACATCATTTTATACTTTTATTTCACCAGTATTTTAATTTTCTTTGATATTATGATGTGGGGTTGTTGTTGTTTGTTGTTCTTTTTTTGCTTTGAATTGCTTCCTTTTTTTAAAACAAGCACATCCTTTAACAGTTAGATACAGGGAAATAGATCAGTAATTTCAAGCTCATAAAAGGAAATTATGGGCAGGGATATTTTTTGTTTATTGTTTCAGATTTTCTTTATTGCACTTGGCAATTTCCCATCCAATCCATGCACTGAAAAAAAGAAATCTTCTATTTCCAAAATAAACAAAAATTCCAGTTGCATGGTAACCAACCCACATACTAAGCCCTAGATATGTTAGATCCAGAGGTGTCAGGACTTTGCTAAAGAATCAAAGTGTTTTTAACTGATTTCATAATAAGATAATAACTGCAACAGGGATTTTAACTACTACACTGTACAAAATGATCCAGCAAAGTCTTTACTGTCACTGAAATCATAGGAGTTACTCCACTGGAGAAAGGGATTCTAGCTCTTCCCAAACAGTTTCTCCTTGTACAGCCTGCAGAGGGGAGTTTGCCTCCATCAGAGAGGGGAAGTGTCAGCAGACAACATGCTCTTTCTGTCAAAAAGAAACTTTAAAGACACTGTGAACCTTAGATCCACAAAGTAAGAAGGCCTAAGAATGAAGGGCATGGGGGGTAGCCAGGAAGGCCCCTCAATGTTTGCCATCCTTCTAATGTTACAGAAGAAAAAAGGCAGACACAGCTGCACGATTTTCCTCTGGGCGTTTCACATTAACCTGAGAGTTTCAAAGGTTGTAGTTACTTTGGCGTCCCTGATGATGTGAATCCACTTGGAGATACATTTCATGAAGCTGGAAGTTCTGAAACTGGCATAAATGCCTCACTAAGGAACACAATATAGAGAACTGTGATCAGAAAGATCTTCACTGCTCTCTTGAGCAAGAAGAAAAGGAGGTCTTAAGCAAAAAGTCCATCATGGTTCAGTTTTTAATACACTTTCATGAGTATCAAGCTAAGAAAGTTTTTTTGTCCATAGTATGTAGTTTCTCCATAATCAACTTAATAATAAATGTAAGCAAAAGTGAGATGATGTGAAAGCAGTTATTAAGATATTCTTGATTTTCTGCCGAAAATTGAATGCACTTCAGACTATGGTTTTCACCTCAATGCTTCATCCAATTATAGATTTTGATTCACTTAAATCCTCAACCTTTAATGCTTGGACAATGACTGGTAGGATATTGGGGTAATAAGAATAGCACCTATATCAATGTAGATACTGTGTATTGAAATCGTTGTGTGTTCAACAGATACAGCTGGGAATACCTGCCATAATACAAAATTTCAAATAAGATAAAGATCACCATCATTGATGAACTCATGTTTGAGTGGGAAGGGGTCACCTGACTTTCATTGCCGAAGTTTTGAAACTGTTTTGATTCCAAAGTTGTTTCTTTTTGAACAACAGACTCAAAGCACTGGTTTTTAGCCATGTTTTCAGTCTGCACATACACAGAGTATTCAAAGGGTACATTTCTTCACAAATGTATGAACTCCAGAAGAGAATTTTTAATCTTTGGAAAAACTGGCAATTCAGTAGACTGACACTGGTGAAGCTTTGCTGAAATGAGCCATATGTCATTCATGCATGTTGGTCTGCTCTCTACATGCCCATGGTTCTGTGAGCAACACAGTCCTCAGATTTGCCACCATTCAGTCTAATGCAACTGCTTGTCGCAGACCAACCCATGTGGTGTTTCTCATTGACTCTTTATCTCTCCTTCTTGTGCCAAGTCTTTACTCACTGACTCTGTGGATGTAACAGAAAGCATCTCTTTTCACATCATCAGGTCTGTAAATTTGTCTCTTGATTTAGTTGTCCTCTCTCTCGCTAGCCACAAAAGCACCAACCAGTCCTAGTCCCACTAATACAGCTAGGCTTGCCCAATCTGTCTGGACACAAATCTGGATGGCACAAGGGCAAACATCTCCTGCTCTGTGGTTGTCACTGAAAGATCTATCCTACCTGTGCTTTCCAGGGTAGACTGACAGACTTCTAATGGTCTAGTTTCAACTGGTATGGTTGCCTGACCTGAAAAATGGATGAAACACAGACTCTTTGATTAGATATTGTACTCTTGGAGCAGATTTGCTGCTGGAACGAGACAGGATTCAAGAGAAGCAGCTGGAGTCTGGTACATAGGACTTTCTGGACTAAAGCCTTGGAGCTTTGTTAATAACTCAGCAAAACAGACTGCTCCATCTTCTAATTGGTTGACATCTTCAGGCCCTAAGTGTCCAGTTATTCATACAGGGACTAGAACAACTGGAAAAGATCTGTATTGGCTACAGCCTTCATAGTTGGTTTATTCTGTCAAAAGGAATTGAATTAATCTGTCTCTCTGCAAACAAAACACAGGTTATAAGTGCCTTGTGGGCTGCAGAACTTCTGAAACCATGCATCTGTCTCAGTCTGAGTGTCTCCATCTTTGTAAACAGCTAGTGTGATGCTCTGTGTTGCTTTCTCAAGATAATATCAGACCTGAGGTTCAGAAAGCTTACAACCTTCTTTCCGTATTGTCTCTGTCGTTAAAACTGAGTTGGAGATAAAAGAGCATATGTGTTACTAGACAAGACTATTCTGTTCCACAAAAGTGTCTATACTCTTGGTAGTTGTGAGTGGCCAACCCATTGTCATGGGTAACTGTATCAGATTATAAGGAGTCCTTCTTACTTATCTTACTTGAGTCTTTGCCTTTCACTATTTTATTTCAGAATTATGGTCTGAGATTAAACTCACTTAAAACTGGCAGCCTGTAAGAGCTGATAGATAATATGAAGTTAAATGCTTTGCAAACAGATGGCCAAAACTATAGAAAACCTGCAAAGTATTTGCATCAAAACCAATTCCTTTGTGATGTTCATGTTGACAAAGGATTTTGGGGGAATATTCCCTTAGGAAGGATGTGTGTATGTGCAGGGCATCAAGGTGAGAAAAATAACACTCAGGAAAGAAACACTGGTAACTCTCCAAACAAGTGTTGAGAGTCTGACCCTCAAAACAAATAAGCAGAGCTTATCAAGAATGATTTTTTGGGGGGGTAAAGTGCTGGCTGAAAGAGGCATGAAATTTTTCTAACAGGAAGAAGTCTCCTTTTGTTTGCTTCCTCCTAAGTTCAGTTAAACAGGGCTTTGTATAGTCTTTGTAAATAAAAGAGATTGGTGAAACACCTGATTTTATCTCCTCCAATCATATCTCCTCCAAACTGAGACAAGCTTCAAGGCTCATTTGTTTTGCTAACCAGGAAGGTCAAAGGAGGCACTGTAGAAAGTTCATTATAGAAGTGGGAATAGACAAAATCCTTGAGCATCAAACATAAAAGGATGTATCTGAATTATCCCAGTGAAAAATTCTGACACTGGGGAACAGAGCAATGAAAGAGCAGGAAAGCCACTGAGGCAGTGGGAGGACAGGCAGAAAATGTCTGCAGCTGTATATGAAATTATGTGGAAATTAAGGGAAGAAGGAAGGTTTTGGTAGTCTAGAAGAGAATTTATGCCAAACAGGCAATACGTCTGTGCAGCAGGGATGATGAGGAAGAGACTAATTTTTTTAAGTATTGTGGAGAAAGAAGCAGCAGGACATTAGGATGGGAAAAGTTGTGAAAGAAATGAAAGGTGACATGAAGGTTGAGAGCCTGAAAAGAGAAAGAAAATGTTACAGCCTCCAAAGATCCAACCGTGATTATGCAGCTGTCAGCCCTGCCCCTTTAATTAAGTAATTGATTAATTAAAGTAAAGCACTTAATCTCTCCATTTACATATTATGCCTCCCACTAACCAGCACTGACTACAGACCCCTCATCAGAAAGCTCCTTCCTATTTGAATTCATGTTGGTTACCAAACATATTACTTTGTAAATAGGAAATGACAACATTGGCTCAGTGCCCCTGTATCGTCGCAGCATTGCCATATGTCAGTATCATGCTAAACATAGTAAGCAGAAGACCCAACAATATAATTATTGAGGACATCTGTCAGCAGCACAAGCTACATCTGGGATTAGTAGCTATAATACTGGAAAGACCCATAAGAAGCAGAGAGGAAAGTCCTTTTGTGTTGGCTTGGATTTTCAAGAATAGGACCCAGATCCTCAGTCGGTGTAAATTTAAGCCATTCAAAGAAGCTAATGAATCCAGCATCAGCTGATACTAGCTAAGAATCTGACTCTGAAAATGAGGCCAATGTCATTAACTGTAAGATTTAATATTTTCTGTGTAAAGGTAGAATGCCTCAAAACAATCTGAGTTACAACATGAAATATCACTTATTAGTGGAGTCAGCAGGTACAGACTGTCTTTTATCTCAGATCTGAAATTGTGGACAAGTTTGGAAAGCTCCTGAAGATCATTAAAAATTCTCTTTAATGTTCTTCAAGCATGCAGTACTGCAATTTTATATTTCAGATAAATTATAGGTAGAAAAAAAAAAGATTATTTGAGCACATTAATCACTCACTAAAAATTCTTCTCAGCAGTTCATCTTGTAGTCTGCACAGGCAGATTGTCCAGTGAAACCAGTGACACATACAGATTATACCTATTTATTAATCTGAGGGCAAGCTCCCGTTGGGAATCCAAGTAGCTGCATTAGTGAAATGCTGCATTTGAGTTAATATCCACAGTAGAAATCATATAGCCATGTTTGTGTCATGCTCTGCTCATTCTAACATACCACAGCTCTCAGCAGGACTGAATATTTCAAACATCAGGTTGCTCTAATGTTGGCTATATGGCACCTGGGCTGAAGGTTATCCACTTTTAAATATATGACAGAAAGACTTCACTCCATGGGTCTGTATAGAAGCCTTGATGATTTCAAGTCAGTTCACAGCCCTGTGGTTTAAACAACAAGTATACAATGATGAGTTGCATCGCTGCCTTCCACAGAGAAGCCAAAGGTATTGCGCCTAAGAAATGCTGACAAGCAAATTTTAAGCAATAAGAAAAGTTGCTCTCCAAAGAAAGTGCCTTGTGATGTATTAGATGAGAAATAAAGGAGAGAAAAGGTTAATCTCCCCCGATAAAAGCTTTTCCTGAATGTGTTACATAAAACCTTTCACTCATTTACACTGCAGATTAGTGAACAATGGCATCTTTGCCTCACAGTCAGGTTTCTAGTCAAGAAAAAATGAGCTTGTATACTGATCTCTTTCCCCGGTTTTCTTTTTTTTTAATTTGAAAGCAAAATTTGTTTGGGCCCTAAATCCACAATCTATGTGTAATGAAGGATTACAATAACTTCAGTAGATTTTTTTTCCACTAAAACTAAGAAAAATCCTTCCTAATGTCCATACACTGAGAGTTTGAAGGGATCTTAGCCTCACTCATCCAGCAGGAGGTTCACTGAGACACTTATGCTTATAGGTGTGTGCTTATATATGAGCTAAGTGTTTTAACTCTTCTTGTAGTCAGTGAAGGTACGGCCCATAAAGCCTGTGGGTCTAGAGAGTAATTCAGCTGACTAAAGGGTCTACTTAACTTTGATGCTTTGAATTGCCTTCCTGGGGTGTTTACTGCTCTCCTCTGACTGTAGAGGAAGCATATGGAGCTTAATGTCCTAATTGAATGCCTCGATACATTCTCACTTCCCGCAACAGCATACCCTTCCCAGGCTGGCAAACCAGGTAGCCAATTAACTGAGGTTAGAAGTATTGGTTATTATGATGTGAGATGAAAAAATGAATTCAGAAGAAAAATAATCTGATACAAACCTATGACTGTACCCAAACCATCAAAACATTGTCATTTACCTGATATGTAATGAGCATTGTTTTTCCAGGATTCAGTTGTGCCTTTTCTAGGCAGGACAAGAGGGAAAAGAGACATGAGCACTCAAATGAGGAGGGGCAGGAGAACTGAATGTACATTCACTGTGTCTTGCTGCTGTTGGTGCTTCTCAGTGAACTGAACACTGCTTGAACCTGTGTGACTGTGATGGATGAAAACACATCATTATTCATTGACTGCATGTACTCGTCTGTCAAAAGCAGGGTCTGAGTAGCAATTGTTTTATTTAATTCCATTTTCTTCATAAAACAGAAAAAAGTAATCTAAAATGATTTCAGCCATCTGGCCTCACATCAGACCATCCTCTCCTCTTCAAATGACAGAGGAGCTGAGAGAAATTTTCTCTCAGGTTGAAAAATAACTAAAAAATCCCTGAAACATTATTTAGATAGCATGGAAATTAAAAACAACAACAACAACAAAACACAACAACAACAAACAAACAAAAAAAAAAGCAAAGAAAGGATATTCCATATTATTTCTGGATTTTTTTTTCCTCAGGTAACTGAGGATAGGTGGGTTTCTTTTGGTATTAAAACACAAGACAATACAAATGGCTCAAGCCAATGGCCTGACCCTGAGAACTCAAATTTATCTGCATCAGTAAACCTATCCACCTCATTGACATTACTTATATTTGGAAAATCTTTATCTTGGAGAATAGTTTGTAGGATCTGTTTCCAAGTCGGGCTGAAGTAAGGCTCATATACACACCCTTAGCTTAGGTGTAGATTTCACTCTTACTGTTGAGGCAAAGCAACCAGTTCAGAAAACTGGTGTATTTCTTTCTAAAAATAAAAGACAGTTTAAGACACACAGACATACAGAATGAATAACTTACTCTTGGCTGATTGCAGCTCTGTAGTGAATTTTGATGGTTGAGTTGAAAACAGTGCTTGGACGAAAAGGAGTCTATAATGGAAACCATGCAGGAACTTTAACACTACCAGCAGTGCCAGTGAATTAGTGCTCTACACACAATGCTCATAAGAGTATCAGTCATATTGGGAACTATGCACCTACTGGACTTGATAACCAAAAGATTAACTTCAAAATCTATAACCTCAATTTAACTATGTCTGAATGATCTGTGAACATTAGGGTAATGTATATTAATATGTATCTCTATAGGAACTATTGGACCCATACAGCTTGTCTTTATTTGCAGTGCTATAGACCTTATGGGCATTCACTTCGATGTAACATATTTAATTTTTTAATGGGCTAATGCTTGTTCTTTCAAGAGAGTTTCTCTGTATACAAAGCAATTACTTAAACCAGTGCTTGTTTAGCTCACCTAACCAGAGCAGTCATGTAATCTTTAGACCTTTTCATATCTTGCCAGCATTTTTATTAATGGAATAGGGTTGTTCCTGTCTTAAATATTCTTTTGCTAATGTTTCCAGGCAGAAAGAGAATGTGAATAACCTAGTGTTCAGCAATGGGTTTTGAATAGATTCTCCTGTCTAATTTTTGATAAGGGAAATACAGTAGTCATCACATAGAACACATTTATACTATTGCACTTGATTTTTAAGGCAGTTAGCTAATATTTGTGTTCTTTCAGGGAGGATTTGAGGGAGAAATGGAGTCAGGAGTTTTCTTTGTTTGGACTTCCAAAGCACTCCCCAAAGCACTATTCTTATTTTTTTTTAGGAGTGTATTGCAAGGCCTGGCTGAAATTTTTACTTCCATCTTATTTTCTCAATGTCCTGCTATAGTATTTTATTACTTGGAGTTCTTCCTCTCTTCCCTGTCATGAGAGCACATACATGTGCACACTTTCACACAACTATATCAAACAACAAAGAACACTTAGAGCTGAACCTTTGTTAAACCCCAAACTGTAAATTCTAATTCATGCCTAGTGTCTTACATGCAACAGCTGGTTTTCAGCTACCAGTTTCACAAAGGCATTTCATGACTCCTAATGGCACCTCTTTCTTTACAGAAATAATTCAGTTTCACACAACCTTCATCATAATGGCATTTACTAAAAATAAATGCATAAATAGCATCATTATTCTATTTCTTTATTTGTAAAAACGCAGGGACTGACTCTCATTTTGGTCAAGCCCGTCTAAATCATAACAATTCTCCTGACATCAAAGGAACTACCTTATGTCAAAATGCTGTGAGCTAATAAAGAATTTGGCCAGACCATTTCATATTGCATAGGAAACATGTTATTTGTGATTAAGCTTGTAAAACTGGAGCAGTCACAACCCTTTTTCTACTGTACATTCAGTAATCAGACTCACCCTTGCTGTATCTAAGTCCCTGCCAGGGCTCAGTAGGACAAGATTAACATCTATTATATATTTGTTTATTCCTCTTCTTCCCAGGCAATAATCGTCTACAATGACCAATGGAGTATTTAGAATACACCCTATATACTTATACTAGTCAAAGTAAGGTCAAAGATGTGCAGATTGCTTTTGCAGCAGGAGGTGGTGAGGTTTTTTGTAAGTCTTCATTCCCGTGGGAATTTATTTCCCACTTTGAGTCAACTCTGAGGGAACTCTGTTTCACTGACACACTTAAAAATGTTTTACCAAAGCAGCTGCTGTGGCTGGGAA
Organism: Actenoides hombroni; assembly: GCA_024336885.1. Classification (NCBI taxonomy): domain Eukaryota; kingdom Metazoa; phylum Chordata; class Aves; order Coraciiformes; family Alcedinidae; genus Actenoides; species Actenoides hombroni. The sequence goes on from WUAM01000107.1 coordinate 12,342,382, forward strand.
AATTTTAATGTGCCAGTTTTATGTGTGCTTTCCTCTCAGGATGTTACCAGTGGGCTCACTTTGCCTTTACTTTTTCCTCCTTTACACAAAATGAGATCGTGCTTAATTTTGCACTTCCCACTTTTAAAGTAAACTTAAGTACTTCAAGTTATATCTGCGGCAATGTCTTTATTTAATACTGCACCATACTGAAAGTAGCCTCTCTGAAGTACTGCTGGTTTCTAGCTCATTAATAGCGATGATATTCCTAGAAAGCACTGCTTGGAGTTTTACAGTTGTTGTAAACTAACCATCCAAAGGCATTAAATGCAGAGGAACATAAAAATATTTCATGGCAGGAAAGCAAGGATAAGGAAAGCAAACAATGCAGAAAAACTAAATATATAGCAGAAATTCATCATAATGGAGGGAACACACTGACAAAAAGGGTACATTCCACATTTGAAAAGTACAGCAATTGAGATAAAAGCTCATAAAAAGTAAAATATAAGGTACAGAATTTGAACAAGAGAGATTTTTGAATGGTTAACATGCTGGCTTTGCAGACTTCTAGTATTGTTACTTCAAAGTGGTGTTAAACAGTGCTACAGTCAAGGCTAGGAGGAATATTACAAATTGTTACAACAAGTTACCTGCGAAACAGAACATTATTTCCCAGAAAACTGGTCCCAGAGTCTGAATTTAAAAAGAGCATTCGTGTATCTGTGAACATGCTTCATTTTTATAGCAACACATTGCCTCCAAATTGGATTACTTATTGCAGTGTTTTATGTTAAAAACTTGTGATCTTATTCTGTAATTAAAAAAAAAGTTACCACTTTAGGTACATCAGATTCTTTTCATTTTCTTCTACAATGAAACACTTCAATACAATGGGCTCTGAAAACAATTTTTAATGCTGACTCCGCTGCATTCTAGCTTCATTTGTGGAGATACACAAGCAGCCATAAAAACAACCTCAAACATAACTTTCAAAATGTACTGCTTTTGTACTTCAGAAGAGATATGTCCCCATTTCTTTCTTATAATGGTTTTTCTCAAGCCTTTTATTCTTCAAAATGAAATACAGAGCTGACCTGACAAAAACACTTTTCTTGACAGAGTAATCAAAATTATCATGGCTGAGTTGAATCTGAAAGCTCTTTTCATGATAGGCTACCTGGGAGCCTAAAGGCTTGTGTTTTGTTTGTATCTCTTGGAAAAAATGTGGACTAGGGTGTAAAAGAAGGTATTTATTTAGGCCTAGAGTATTAGCAGTCCTCTGATCTTCAAGAGACAGAAAGACATTTGAGATGGAGACCCACTGAATACACTGTACGTGCTTAAAGGCCTTGAGGACTGTCATTGTAATGGGGACCTAGATGATCACCTGACTCACCTAAAACATCCCAATGCCTGCTAACTTGAAAGGCAACACATACTCTCTGGATTCTGAAACCTTCCAGGTGTCCATACTGCTTGAAGGGTCAAAGCTGGTAAGTGTGCTATGAACTCAATTCCCAAAATATCCTCAGAAAAAAAGAAAAACTGGTATAGATCCTTTTTTCACTTATTCACCCAGAATGAAGAACATAGTCTCTGATATAGAGGGCTCACTCTCATCTGCTTTATGGCATTCTTATTACTAGATTAATGGCATAAAAAGCAATTCTTTAGAATTTCCTCTTCCCAACAACCCACAGCTAAAGAAGGTAGAACTCAGCACTCGAGGGGAAGAGAGACACTTCTGAGGGAATTCATGGGAAGTACTATGAGTCTTTATAAAAAAAAAAACAAAAAAAACCAAACCCAACCCCCTACCCAATCAAGTAAAATCCTCCTTACCAATAAAAGCAGCTCACATGTCTTTGCAGCACCTTGGCAGAACTTATGTTGCAACCTTCCCCCCTCTTCCTGGTTGTCAGTTCATCCATAAATGCTCAGGCCATCCAAACCTCTCTTACACAGCATACCTGTGTTTTCTGTGCCTGGAAACCAAGGACAGGATATGAAGAGCAATGGAGTTTCAGCAAGGCCAAGGAACACATTTGAGATGGGGATCAGACAAAGTCTAGGCAGATTCCTTAGATGTTTGGGTTTTTTTAAGATTGTTTTATACTAACTGTTTAGCCTTTATAAAACAACCAAAATGTTGTATATATTCATATTCTTTGTGTGAAGCATCAAAAAACTCTCTGCTTCACAGTCTGCTGTTCTGTTCTGAGTCTGTTATTGTAATATATGCAACATCTTCTCCTGTTTCTTATATTATTTAAATACAAACATTAAAAACATTCAAAAGACTAATTGGAAAAATGCATGCCTGAAAAAATGTTTTCAATTCATTTGAAAGTGGACTAAGAGTACTGTTATGTGTATTTCATTTATAAGACTTTAATAAATGAAGGACTTTCAGATGGTGACCCTTTCTTTCACATTCTTAATTGCCTTGTATATATATTTTTATATATATGTATCTTGCACTTTAGGAGGGGAAGAAGTTCCTAGAGCTAGACTCATGCAGTATGATGAGAGTTCCTGTCCCATACACAACTGCTGCTGGCTACCTTCCCTGCACAAATCAGATGACAACCTCACATTAATGTGGAAAGAAGTAAAGCTGATCAGTAGAATTTTTGTCAGCTGGTTTAACAATGTTGCCTTTAAATCCTGTATTGTTAAACCAGTTATGTATTAAAAAAAAGGCTCTATGAAGACAGGCCTGAAAGATAATGGCTTGGATAATGCGTCAATAGTTCCAGAGATTTTGAAAGACATGAGCCTAAGTCTGGAATTTACACACAGGCCTGGTATTTTGCCGTCTCAATGGCATAGTAAAGCTGCTTAAAAAAATGGAGTGGGGGCCATCAGCCACACCAGATGATTCATGTATGCTTCTGCCTCCACTCAACTCATATTTTAAACAACATCTTGCTGAAGTTCATAATCAAATGCTTATATATTTTTCTTCATGGTATTTGTAAGCAATGGTCCCTTTGTCTACAGTCTGTCTCATAAATATAAAGTGTACTGTTATTCCAAGTTGGATTAGACCTAGGTATAGGAGACCTTTGTTAAGCTAAAGAGTTTAAAATTCTCCCAGTTATTACTAATTTTCTTAGAACCCTTAGAACTGCCGTTAAATTTACATTGGCAAGTTCATAGATCTCTCTTTGCCAAGAGAAAACTTGTATGGAAACAGACATTTCACATACTCATAGCAGATGAATATGTCTGATAAAGCAATCAAATAATACGTTATCTTTAAAATATATATGTTTTTACTGTGTGAGTAATAGTAAAGCTGAGGTAGTTTTAGCAGCAAGTCTTTTTAAGGAACTGGAGATGCAGAATCAAAATGCTTTATACTGTCATTCATTTTGTATTCTTGTCCTCTCTTCAGACAACACAGATATCAAAATGCAGCTGTCTTGGTCTTTGTTCGCTTTTGAATTTTCCAGCTTAAAATATATCACACTTATCACAATCACTGTGCTTTTCATTAGGGAAAACTGATTTTCCCAACCCTTTTTATGCTTTATTAGAATCATGCAGAACTGTATGGTTGTGGAAATTTTTATTATAGTAATTCAAAAGGATACATATGAGACACTTCAATGAATACCACACATACACATATCAAAAACAGCAAAAATCAAGGACTATCAATTAAAGCTGTGCCAGACCCCAGGTGAGAGCTAGGAGTGATCATACCATCATTCATTATGCAGATATTTTCTTTTTATTCAGGTCTTATTATAAAATGGAAGGATCAATAGAAGAATTGTCCAGAGGGCTTCACACTGTAAAAGACTGTTAAAAAGGTAAAAATCTAGTAGACCTTCTGAATGTCTGGTTTTTAAAAGGTTTCCGTATAGGTGAAGTGTAGATCAGAAGCAAACCTGATTCAAAAATGGGATCTGTAAACAGATGCAACTTGTAACATGACGAGGGGCTTCAGTTGGAGACAATCTCAGGCAGTCTGTACACAGGACATCTGGCATAAATGTGATGAGCTCACCTTGCTGGGTACTTGCAACATCTGTTTTATATTTGAGCCCAGCAAGCTGAACTTACCAAATCAAAGCACACTCACAGCGATCTACAGTGTGACTATGTCTTGTGTTTTCAATAGGCCTGGCAACCACCACTAGAACATGTGCGATGACCACCTCTGCAATTTTTGAATGTCAGTCTAATCAGAGCCATTATTTTGAGTGGTGCATCAAGTATTTACCTTGAACAAACATCAAGTATTTATCTTGAACAAACATATTTCCTCTAGCAGGAGTGGTAGGAGGCTAACATACCATTAGTCCCTAAAATAAATCAGGCTGTAGACTGGTGCATCCCAGTGTTGAGCTGGAGATGGCTCTGACTTTAAAGTTTTTTAATTTTCATTCTCAGACTTTTTCCATGCATTGTTCCACAAAGACTTGCTATGAAAGTGGGGCAGTTGCCTCATAGTCAGGAAATTCATCAAATACATATCATTGTCAAGAAATTTTTCTTGATACCACTTTCTTGAATTGATCCACTTTTATCTCCATGTAGATACAGAAATATCTCTGTGTTTCTTTGATATTTACATTATAATATATACTTGTGAACTGTAGAACTGTCTACCATTGTTCAAATATACATAATTTAATCAGCATTTCAGGAAATAGGCTCATTATTTCCAAAGAAAAGCATTACTTTTTACAGTCAAATATAGTACTGATAGAAATTGTTCAAATATCAGTAACTAATTCCATCATCAGTTCATGTTCTGGCAAAAATATAATGTTTATTTGTGTCTACTTATTTTCCAGTCAGTTCTTACAGACCAGATACTACAGATATCACAGTCCTTTGTTAGTTGCTACCTATCCAAAGTATAACATTTTCTTTTTAGTCATTTCTCATAAACAGATTCCTTTGGTCTTTTTAAGCTATACTGGAGAACATTAGAAATGTGTGCAATAGTTATACATACACCATAATGCCCGAGTAACTGAAAGGTACTGTTAATTCTCTTGTTAAAATTTTCATGGCAGACGCAGCTCACTTAGCCACCTCAGTCAACTGTTTGCAGCATACTTTTGTGATTTCTCGTTAGCTAACATGTCTGCCTTCTGCCACAAACTGACTTACATTCCTCCCATCTGTTGCAAACTCAGTTTAATTATCAGTCACTTCTTTGAACACAACAGCAAATACTTTTACACACAGAGGGTTTGCCCTTTTCCCCATTGTCAGAACTTTTGTGAGGTAATGTTTCCAAGTAAAATTTTCATAACAGATTTGTTCAAAAGATCTATTTCTGTATACATCATGTTTTTATCAGTGGTAGATTCCAAATCCAGTAAGATCAACCGCTAATTCAAGTGAAACTGTATTTTCATACAGATTTATCTGGTTATTCTTCTATTTGAATGCTTACAAAATGGAACATTTCTTTGGACTAATTCTACAACTGTAATTAAGTTAGAGATTTTGCAATTAATACTGATGCATTTCATGCTTCACAGCATTGTCAGTTATTAGAACTATCCAAGCTAGAAAAGCAAATAGAAATGAGAGACCATTTAAAAATGGTTATTATTAAACAAAATTAACTAAAACCCAACAAGCAAGACATAATGGAAAAATAAAACATTTAAACAAACTTTAAAGGTATATGAAGAACAGAAGAATTATTCTATTTACTGGGAAAAGAAATTACCTCAAACTGAATTATAATCTTTGTTAACTGATTACCACTCCTAAGAATCGAGAGCAAAATTCTGAGCTGTGTGGAAAGAATCCTCATAATTCATTTCTAGACTAGTCAATTTATATGATAATAGTGTTTAAAATAGTTTTACATGTACTAACAACGATCTACAAAACAAAACAAAAAAAGCTTTCTTCCTAATTAAAATGGGAAATTTTGAAATTAGTTATTAGAATGTTAAAACTGTTTTAAAATTGTTAGGCTTTTTTTGTGAACATCTAATGTTGGTTGGCCAGATGGATTAATTTATTTAATTTTTTTTCTCACATCTCATAGAATCATAGAATTGTCAGGGTTGGAAGGGACCTTAAAGATCATCTAGTTCCAACCCCCCCGCCATGGGCAGG
>WUAM01000107.1:12379021-12446641 GCA_024336885.1 Actenoides hombroni
ACAGGAGAGGAGAATACATAGTAAATACTTGCACTCACAATCCTTTTGCCTATTCTCTTTCCCACCTATGTAATTTTCTTTAGTGTTTCTTACCTTGTTATTAATTTCTCCCAGTCTGTTCCTGATGTTTGAAATGTCTTCCATCTTCTTGCATGATTTTCCTCTAAACTATCCCACAGGTCTGCATCCTCTTGTGTGATCCCCATTTTTAAAGCATTCACATGTGGATTGTATTTCCTTTTTGTACATAATTTGGGCAATTTCATGCTGTACAGTGATTACATTTTCCCATGAGAATTAAAAATACAAAAAAAAAAGTGCTTTTCTAGAGAATTATATATAGATTCTATAGAATTCTATGGAATATGTTTACACTGAGCAAGTGCTGTGATCAAACCTAATGTGTATCTGTAGATAAAAACAATACCAAGTACCTGATGCCATCAGTAAATGTATTTCAGAGTCTTTACTTCCTGTAGGCTTCCTTTAGGTACTGGAAGGCCACTGTAAGGTCTCCTTGGAGCCTTCTTATCTCCAGGCTGAACAACCCCAACTCTCACAACCTGTTCTTGTGGGAGAGGTGCTCCAGCCCCTTCATCATATTCATGTCCCTCCTCATAGGCTGCTTGAGCAGGTGCATGTCCCCAGCAGGTGCCAGGGACCCCAGAGCTGAACATAGTACTCCAGGTGGGGTCCCATTAGAGCAGAGTAGAGGCAGAGAATCACCTCCCTCAACCTGCTGGCCACTGTTCTCTTGATACAGCCCAGGATGTGGTTAGCTTTATGGGCTGTGAGCGCATGTTGACAGCTCATATTCAGTCTTTCATCCACCAGCACCCCTTCTTCCTTCTTCTCAAGACTGCTTTCAAACCACTCATCACCCAGCCTGTATTTATGCTTGGGATTGCTCCACTCCAAGTTCGGGATCTTGCACTTGACCTTGTTGATCTTCATGAAATTTGCACTGGCCCACCTCTCAAGCCTTTCAAGGTCCCTCTGAATGCATACCTTCTTTCCAGCATGTAGATCACAATACACAGCTTGGTGTTGTCCACAAACTTGCTGATGATGCATTCAATCCCACTGTCCATGTCACCGATGAAGATGTTAAATAACACCAGTCACAATACCAACCCCTGAGGAACACCACTTGTCACTGGTCTCCACTTGGACATTGAGCTATTGACTGCAACTCTTGAGTGTGCCTTCCATTCCTTTCTTTACAAAGCAGTCCTTAGTTTAATTTAGTATAGTTTTGGTTTGGTTAATTTTGTTTTATTTTGTTTTATTTTTGTGTTTCTTGTAGAATCTCTGCTTCCTCTTAATGTCTTCCGTGATTTGGTAAAGCCAAGGTTTAAAAGCTTAGAAGTTAGCCTTCTACACTTGGGACAGGAGCTCTTTGTAGATTTTATATCTTTAAAAGAAAGAATTCCCAGGCTTACACTACAGTGAAGTCTGTATTCTCATCAACACAGCTGACTTTGTTAACTAGATAACTTAGTTTGTTATTTTGAACTGGAGAACCTGAGTTATCACCATACCCATGAGTATCTTTCCATTTGATTTAAATGAATCAGACCAGGATTCTCTATTCTTCAACAATTTTCAGTGAATATCTCTGAAGATCATTAACTTTCAAAAAGGCTAAAATAATTTTACTGTTGTCTTCGTCTTGTCATTTTTAACACTGTTTGTCTTCCTCAGTATACTTGGAAAGAAAAGTCACTCATACTACAACTCCAAATAGTATTTAATGACTTTATGCATTACTCAAGTTCATAATTAGGTTTAGAGGCACAAAACTTGTGCTACAGCTCTCTCCTGACATGCAGGTAGGCTTTACTGTCTTCTCAGTGTACATAGTTGTATTCATATTTCATTGGTCTACTTTAAAGTCAATATTAAGAATAAGAATATGTTGATCTAACAATTCTTGCTTTAGTTACAGCTTTTTTGAGCAACACATACCCTTAAATACCTCTGTTTCAGTCATGTTTCTTATTTAACAATGTCTTTCTTGTCCTATAATATTTGCTGTCAGTTGTTTTTCAGTATTTCAAATTTCTCCACTGGATTCTATGTAAATTTCTATTATTTCATAGAATCATAGAATAGTTTCAGCTGGAAGAGACCTTCAAGATCATCAAGTCCAGACTTATTCCTAGCCTTATCAAAACCATAACATTGACCAGATTCATTTCATAAATTAATGGAAAATTCATTGAGATGTAGTTTCTAGTCCATTTGAAAAACATGCAGATAGAGGGTATGACAGGGAGGCTATAGAAAGTTGCAGCTCCTAATTTGAAGGAAGCCAAGCCCAGGGCAAAGCTTGAAGCTGCCCAAATATATGCTAAAGGTCCTGACGTGTTAAACACAGTCCTTGCTCCTGATCTACAAGTTGTGGAGGGGGCGTGGGGGACGATTGGCTGCCTGGGAGAGAACAGTGTTCCCTATGCCAGATGACCACCCTGAACAGAGGAAATATCCCATTGGCAGTCTTGCTGACCTGAAGATGCTGTTCCTACTCAACACTTCTCAGTGACCTTACTGGATTAGAGAATCTGGACATACAAGACATGTGATCTAAATGGCTTCTTGCTGCATACTGTACTTCAGCACACATGCTCTAAAATACAACACACAGAACAATGTTAGAGGAGAAAAATTATATCAAATGCTAGGGGCACAATCTGTCACTGCAGCCAGTCCAATGTCCAGAGTATGGGTAGATATATTAACTTTTTCCTCTGCTTCATTCAGTGGTAAAATACAAGTAGCTACTATGGCAACATCTCATGGTACATTTGTTATCTCTGAACGAGAATGTGTTGAAGGAAGTAGCAGATCAGTATGCCATGTGTGCTTTCATTTTCTGGAATGTTTTCAGGGGAAAACATCTGTTCAGATATTTTTCCTGGGATTATGGCTTTAGTTTAAAAAAATGTGAAGAGGAAGAGTTGTAGTTCTCTGTCTACTGCACTCTTTTATCCTCTAAAATTAAAATTTTTGTTCTAAGAAAGTGTAGCTTTTGTATCCTATATCATGTGGTTTTCCCCAAGTGGAGTTTATTATTTAGATCTTTAGTAGTTTCTTTGAATGAGTAAAAAGCTAAGTATTTCTTTGAATGCTTATGTAGGGATATTGTGGATAGGTGGGAATGGAAGGTATGGCTGGGAGGTTAGCCAAGATCTTTCCGTACTAGCTGGAAACATTACTTTAAGGTGTGAAAAGTTTTACATACCTACTTATAACATTTCACAGAAAATATACTCTATGGTTCAAGTATTGACCTGGCATTCAAGAAATATGTGTTCCACTCTTGACATGGCTACTGTGTCATCTGTGTCATACAGGTGTTATCTGTGATGCTGGGCATATTCTGTGCTATTTGTATGGTTCAGACATTCCCCATATGATATCCACATTCTTGGTTTTGGATGCTAAACTCCCTGGATTCCTTTCACTTAACTTCAGACATCTGCAGTATAGACATTTACATCTGAACATGCTGTCTAGATTTCCTTTATAGTCAACGGAAAAATGTAGAGACTTAGGATGCCATTCATCTGGACAGTTTTAGAAATCTAGGTTGGACTGAGATAAATTGCATCCCAAAAATACCTTTTTCTTTCCTCTAATCAAGTCACAGGCAGAAATTCAGGTTGTATATATCAAAATTTGGACAGATCAATCCTACCTTTGTGAGTACTATTTTTATATGTATTAGTAAAATATCTTCACCGATGTCCCCCTTTGTCATGGCTGTGGTTTCTGTGTGATACTTGAACACAAGCTACAATCAAAAAGTAAACTGTAGGAGGCCTCAGTGTTCTTTCTTTCTTAGAGACCAAGGCAGATTTCAGTCAAACAGACACACAGAAAACTGGTGGAGAGAATGGAAAAAAAAAAAAAAAAAAAATTGTTGGCCAGAATCCCAGGCATTAGCTTTTTTAAATACTAAAAAATAAATTTTTATCATTGCAAAATATTTTTAGAACTTACTGTTTGAAATAATATCTGTGGCATTGGTCAAACATTTTGAAAGAAAAACAAACAAACAAACAAACAATTATAAAAAAATAACACCAGAACATTTTTCTTGACTAGAAAATGTCTGTTATTAAAAACTGAAATGTCTTCTCAGTGAGAGGCTTTCAGTTCAATGCCAGGATGTCTAACTGAAATGCAATTGACAGAATCTGTCTGACAGAAAATAAATGCTCAATTAATTTCTCCATTCATGGATATGTACCACTTATTATCTGAGATGTTCTACTGTTTGAGATGCCCTGATGGTGCAGGTAGCTGGTACAATATAGGACCTACGAGAACTCCTGTCCATCTCAGAGAGTGCCTGGAAAACAGGTGAAGCACAGTAGACATCTAAAACAGGACTGAGATGCTTAACCATGAACAACTAAGCTGGGCACACAGAGTCTCAAAGTTCCTACATTAAGCATTGTTTTTTAGATGCTTAAGTAATTAGTCTCTCTAAAAGACAGATATGTCCTATCAGAATATTATTCAGAAGAGAAAGCTAGGTCAGAGGTTTTGAGTTGCCTTATCTATGTTTTATCTCTTCCAAGTGACTATAGCAAGTTAAAAGGGCAAGATCTGGATATCCTTCACTTTAAAAGATCAAAGTTAGGATATGACTCATTTTGCACTTCCACTGAAGTCAATGGGGAGAGGTGTTTCTAGCATGAAATACAAAGCTTATATAAGCAGAGGAAGATTTCTTACTCTAGAAGTTAATTTGTTCTTCTTTCTGTGTCTCAGATTAAGGTGACATCATTGCATACATGTCGAGAACAACCCTCTCACAAATGAAATCACACCAAATAAGTAAGGGAATTGAATCTGAGGTGAATCTGAGACAACCTTAAGACATATTTTCAAGTTTTTAATCAAAATCTATAATGTCACCCAGAAGCAAAGTTCAGCAGTTTCTGAAATCACAATAATTATGAGATACATTAAACATTTATATGCATATAACTATGCAAATATCTGGTAACAAAGACCAGTTTTGTAAAGATTTGTAGCTAATTTTCAGGCTAAGGAGCTTCAGGTTTCACTGGAGATCTGCATCTCAGGTTAATCACATCCATGTCACCACTTCAATAATTTTGATGCCTTTAACTGAAGGAACTGAAATAGAAATAGTGAACAAAAACAAAAGAATAACTTAAATTCCAAGCCTTTAGTCATAAGAGTCTAAAGAGTGTGTCTTCATGGTAGCTCCATTGACTTGAAAAGGTATTGTAATGTAAAGAATCTATGAAGAAGCCAAAGAAATTATCTTATAAAATACTTAGGGTCAGTTTAATAGCAACTAGGACAAGAGACAGTGGAATAAACCTGAAATAATAAGTAATAGAAATACAAATAAAAACAGTTTTAGGAAGAAAAAAATAAACCAGAGGAGCAATAACAAGTAGGATGGCTCTGCCATTGACAACATTCTCAAAGCATTTTAAGTGTCATGGGACAAGAAGACTTAAGATTTTTTATTACTGTATGAGCTGAAAAAAAAAAATCTGTAAATACATGCTTACTGTCCCTAAAGGATGAGAAATAAAGAGATGTCAACTGTTGCTACTAGGAAAGTCTACTACCCTCATGGCAGTAGGTGCTGCTCTGACTTCTGCCTTTGGGAAAGTAGTAGCTAAATTTGGCTTTTCAGGTTCTGGCACAGGAAAAGCTGGAAATGGGACTGTGGCTGTTTTGCTACTGTCGATAACCCACTTCCTTAAATGACTGTCTGCTTTGCCTCTGCACAGAGACAGTCCTTGATGGGAGGGTTTAGTTTAGTCTCAGTACAGGAAATACTTTAAAAGTGCCTTGTTAGTCTTTTGCCTTTGATGTCAGTCTCAAAATTCCTACCTTTCCTGAGGACTGTCGTATGCTGCTGCACGTTAAAAGCGTAGCTTTCTGTCAGCCTGTGAATATCTGCAGGATCTGATCTTTTCCTGGTAAATGGTAAAAGGAATTTTCTCCTGAATCAATTTACATTTTTGCATACTGTGCATTGAAAGAAGAAGGAAAGATTTGCTGATGGCAACTAGGCTTGGGCTGAAAGATGCTGTGTTATCCTCTGAAAGGCTTTTAGAGTGGGTTGACATACAGAGATTCAATGCGGACTGAAGTTTCATGTCAGACAGAGATATTGTGAATTAGGTGAAAATTGGGATGGAGCCTAGATGGAACTAGAATGAACTGCCTGGAAAAAACTGAGAGCTGCTCTCTGTAGCTCATCCATATTCAGTTCCATAGATGGACTGTATAGTCTATAATAGACTTCTTTTATGGGATTGTGTAAAAATATCCCTGACAACAGATGGACTTAGAGTCAATGAAAGCTAATTACATTTTACAATTCTACAGATGGATACATTTGTTAGGATGAAGGAAGGATTTTAGAACCATTTGCAGTGTTTTTATTGAAACTATATTTTGCATAGTAACCTGATGAATTATCAGGCTTATGTAAAAACTGATATTATGACTGTTTTCTTTCCTAAGAAATTAACTTTCTTCCTGATGTTGATTCAACACATACCTGTAATTCCCATTTATGTAATGATGTGCTGCTCTTGGAAATGAATTAGTATTACATAATAAGTCTTAAAAGTCAGAGTGTCTATTTCAGGGGAGGGAATATTGTGTATATGCCATATTTAATCTCTATTAGTTTAACTGGGATAAGTGTCCAACACTGAAAAAGCATGTCAGAATATAATAAATGCCCTAATGTCTCAGATCAGCAGTCCTTCTGAGTATTCTGCTTCTGACAGTGGCAATATCAGATGCTGATCACATTCTGTAGTCTGTCTCCCATCAAAATTTGTTTATAAAGAATGGAGAAGACACATTTCTGTTTGGTTCTGGCAGTATTGATTTATGATCCTGTTGTCCATGAATTTCTCTAATCCACTTTGAACCTGATAAAATTGTTCTCTCCAACAACCTCCTATGGCCTCAAGTTTCACAAGTTTAATTAGTTATTGCATAAAGAAATGCTTTCTGAATAACAGTTGTGCATGTCATTAGGATTTTGCAGAATTTTATTGTATCCCTTCCAGACTTTTCCTCTCAAAACAAAAGTCTTCCAGACCCTAATGTTTTCTTCTAAGACAGTTCTTCCATCACCTACTTACCCTTCTCTGTATTCCTTCTAATTCCACTATGTCCTTCTTAAAAAACCCAACACATAGAGCACTGAGGAAGTGGGTGCACCAATGGTTTTACGTATAAACACAAAATGATGGCATCTGGATGGTGTCCTTCCAATTATATTTGATGTCTCGGCTGTTTTTAACTGCATCCAAACACGCTTGAGAGATCCTTCTGTTCTTTCTTGTTAGCATGATACCCAGGTATCTGAAAGATCCAATTTTCATCTTCAGTCTTGGAGATGTCACAGTGCACTCCCATTTTCAGATTGTTGATGAAGAAGTTCAATAACACAAGTTCTATAGCTGATCTCTGAGGGACCATACTGTTCACTCTTCTCCATCCTGAGAAGTTACCATTAAGCCTTACACCTTACTTCCTATTCTTTAATACACTTTCAGTCCTGAAAGGAACTCCACCCTCATGGTTAATGAGTTTCCTAATTAGCTTTAAATTTCTTTAATTTTTTTTTATTAAAATCATTTTGAAATTTCAAATACATACTGTCCACTTAATTTCCTTTATAGAATGACACCCTCATAGATATATTCACACCCTGCCTGTGTGCTCTGAAAAGCTTCCAGTCTAAAGAAAATTGTTACATTAAGAAGCTGAAACACAATGCTTCTCTCAAAAAAACCCCTATTTGCTCATTTGTGACTCAGTTTGGCCCATTTAATTATAGTAACCTCTTCAAAGCACAGCCAGGCTTTGTGCTCTATGTTCCTACAGAACCAAAATCAAAATTCTAACTCACAGTTGGGACTCTTGGGAACAGCAGAAATACAACAATATCTAAATTTCATGTTAGGCTCTTTGTCAGTTGGTCTCAAAACTGACATAATTTCCCTTCCAAGAGAAGGAAGACCAAAGAGGGCAAACCACTCAGCTGGAAGTAGCAAGAGTTGAACCTAGGTCACCCAAATCCTAGCTATACTACACTCTTCTGGGCCCAGAGATCCTAAATGTAAAGGTGCATTAACACTTTAACCATGTCTTCTCTTTCCATTAACAGTGAGCTGAATTAAATTCCTGCACCTGAAGAATGAAAATACTCAAATTCTGGGAAATTCAAGTTTATATGCAATTCAGATTTATTTATTTATTTATTTATTTTCAGTTTAACCCTCTATGTTAAGCACATTTTTGTTTTACTTAACAAGTTCCCAATCTTTACATTTTCCCCATCCTCAAGCTTCCTGTTTACTTGGCATGCCTTCCCACCTCCAACACTTAATCAGCTTTTGACTGCTTCACACTTAATCAACATTCTTTTATTAAAAAGCTATTAATTAGCTTCTCAGTGACCCAATCTACTAACTATTGTGATAATCTAAGACTTTTAGAGCTTTTCCCCCCACTTTGTTGACAGACCATTGGACTTAGAAACAGCACCACAGGGAATGCAGGCTCATCTTTGTTTCAGCATACTTAAGGTGCTTTTATCTTTAGGTTTGCCTTGAACAAAATCCTGTTCAAATTGTATTGAGCCCCAGATAAACCTCACTTTCGGATTATGGTTTCCAACTGAACTCCTGTGCACTGAAGAGAGGGCACCTTGATTGTTTCAAGAAAACCTCTTTGAGTAATCCCTTGAGCTTGCCTACAGGGCTTGGATTTCCTAATGGATGCTTTGATGACAGGAGATAAGAGCCAAAGGTACCTTTATTCTCTTAGAAATTGCTCCAAACAAACAACCTCGATGATTAAAGCTAATAGAAATACCTGGAAGATTGATAGCTTGCAAAGCACTGCTGAGTGAATGAATAACTTCCCCTTTAGTTCCAAAAGCTAATATTTGTCCACATTTGCTGCCTTTTAAGAAAGTACAACGTTTTTTGTATGCAGAGTGTTGATCAGGAACAAACAGACACCATTCAGCTATTATTTGAATTTTAAACAAAGCCTCCCTGCTCCAGCTATTGAGGCAGCATTCTGCATCGGCTCATTTATAATAATTCAAACATGGCACAGGGTGGGTCGCTAGAGTAAAGTACATATAAGTGTGAACATGATACTCTTGTAAAAGTCTTTAATGATGTGAATGGGCAGTGCAGTATGGTATTCTATACAGCAGTTTTAAGTTGCACAAAGGGCCTGTAAAACTTCTATATCTGTTCCCAAGCAATACACCTATCAGAGAGTTGAACAAATGGAAACCAAACTCTGCAGCATATAAAAGTCTTAAATTTACAATGCTGGATTATAAAACGGTGTCTTTCAACAGCAGCTCTGACTTATTTCACGTTCTGATGAAATCATTGCTTAAAAATGCCAAGAAATTCAGCTGTAAACTTTTGGCAATAAGTAGACTTTCCTTGAAACTGATGGTTTTGAAAACATCTGTAAGTAAGGAATCCGCTACAAAATCAATAAAAGGGGCTGAAGAGACCAGAACTTTCACTAACACCTCATAATACAGGCAGTGCTCTGAGTGCCACCAAGCCCTGCTCCCTGGTACATGGGTTATGTACATACCAGAGTTCATTTCCAAAATGGGGGGTTTATGATTCCCAATGTCACAGAGCATGCGGTCAGAGAGCGTATCACATAACAAAGCAATCTAACAATAGACCTACAAATAGTCGAACATTTGGGTTTGAAGTGATGTAGCCCAGGAGTGGAGTGTTCCGATATTGAAAATTCTTCAGCTTTCTTTCACGCAGCAAAAGTAAAACCTTAAAAGTATCTGCTCTGAGTGAGTGGTTTAAGGAATTTCCCCTTTTATAACCACATTGAGGAAGGATCTGAATTAATCTCATTTTCTCTAGAAGATAATGGAGTATGGAGTTAGGAGTCACAGGAGAAGCCAGGAGGTTTTAGGGCGAGGAGGGTATGGGTATATTTTGACAGTTGAAAAGGAAATTGTGAGCTGCTGTTGATACAGAGCTTCCTTCCCTTAGACCAGCTCATCATCTGGCCTTTGGAGTTCAGCTAAAAGAACCTACTGAAATGGAAAGAGAAGTGTGAAGTGAGATTTAAAATTATGTTCAATCTTCTGACTGAGGCTTGAGTATTCAAAAGCTTTTAAAGTGTCCTCTGCAGAATCACCCCTGGGAAGGAATTTTGACATGCAGAAGGCACAGATTTAATTTAACTCTTCCTCCTCCTTGTTCCATTTGATCTCCATCCCTTCCACTACTTTGATGAAACCTGTGGTCCCCACAAAAGATGAGGGTTCAAAGACAAGCCAAGAGGGGAGCTTTAAACCCTGTGCTTTGAGCAGTGCTGTTTTGCTTACATCTGAAACTTAGTGATCAAATCCTTTCCCTGTCCCCTGCATTGTGGTGAGGGCTGCCTGTCCTCTCTTCTCTCTCCCAGTTGCCTGCTCCCTAGCAAACCACAGGTCACCTGCAATTGGAAACAACGCAGCTTGTTCACTAATGCCTACCTAGCAGGAGGGCAACCATGTCTCTTTCTGTCCGCTACATCAGTGCTTGGCAGAGAGGTAAATAAAAACAATTTTTTCATTACTGTTGTCACCATTTAATAAAACATGACGAAAACAAATTAAAGATCTTATTGTAATGAGTCCAGATAATATTTTTCATATTTTTGAAGACTAGACTGATGAGGCCACTGTGTGAGAATTATTTTTTTTTCTGAAATAGCCTTGATTTCATGCTGACGGACACAATTGTAATTTAAAGACTTTTTTTTTCACATAGAAAATCAAGGCAATATTTCATTTGTGGCTTCCAGGAGTTGAGGTTTAGACAATCCCTCTCACCTACCAGCATGCCTTCCAAGGAAAAGGGGATATGGCTTGTAACAAAAACTGTTGACTCAATAACATCTGAGGTTATTATGTGGGACTAGTGGGATGATGATAGCCTAGATGATCAACAAGATCTTTTTGCTTTCACAACCCCTTAGAAGACTGAGGTACAGAGCTTTCATCCATGTGCAAAGCTTTCCAGGCCAGGATGGAAATAGAGAGGATGGATGGAGAGCAGGGATACGACCTCCATATAGATCTTGGAGAGTTCTAGGTAATGCATATCTCGGACGTACTGCAAAAGTGCAAAAAGTGCCCCTTGTGTTATGCTAAAACATGGCAAATCCTTGCCTTTGGAGGATGCTCAGCATGACAAAGCAAATCTTGCTTCTCTGAATGTATGCCCCTCTGAAAGCCTGAGAGGTGTTTGAAGCAAAATCTGTGGTGGTCTTTCAATCAGGCACTGGGTCATACCAGGTTAATCTGACCCATGACTCCCTTCATTCCCAGCAGGGGAAAAATAAAAGTCTATCATGGCATACAATATTCAGTAACTAAACATTTCAGAAGAAATCTTAATATATTTAGCATACATTATCTAGTGACAGTAGAAGAATTAAAATACTCCTTGGCTGACAAGACTTTATTGTTATACACTTTAACTTGTGCTTTCTGTTTGTTTCCAGTCTCCTGTTTTCTTTTCACTTAGGTAGTGAGCTAGAATCAGTCACGCTGACCCACTACCAGTATTTCTTAATTCTCCTTAATGAGGAAAACCTCACTGCCAAGTCTGATACTGAAAACCTACATAGTTTGTGAATATGAAAAAGATTAGATTAGTATTTTATAGCTGTTATTAGCAAGATGAAATAGAAATAACTGTTTTCTCACCCCAAATGCTCTAGAATTGTGTTGTGTAATGGTTTGTTTGGTTTTTTCTTTTTTTTTTAAACATGTCTTAAAAATCCTTAACATTGATTCAAACAAAAAAGTTACTTATAAAGGAGTAAGTTATAGAAAATCTCAAAACAGAATTATTTTTACTTAGCCTACTTCATTATATAAATAAATAGAGAAATAAAGGTAAGATTTTGTGTCTCATGGAAACTAACAAGTGCTAGTCAGAGCTCTTCAATTTTATCATACCTTTTCAGATTTCAGCATCCTCCTTCTGTTTCACATAATAAAGAAACACAATTGCTTGTGATCCCTCAGAAACTTGACACAGAAATCATGACATATAACAATAATGACACTAAAGAAAGTGAGATAGGAAAAGCTCTATTCCTGAATAATCAGTAGCTTTGTAGTTTAATTACTCTTATAAAACTGGCGTCTCAAATCCTTGATCGGCCTCTTTCAAGCCTGAATGTACCTGCTGATTTCTTGCATCAGGGTACTGCATCTGAAACCATTGCCTTGCTGGTTCTTCTGGGAGCAGCAAAACAATATCTTTTTTGAAGCATGTTTTGTGAATGATAATATGTTCTCAACATCAACAAAAGAGGAACAGCAGCTCTGTAGCTACAACTGAGCTTAGGAAAGTGCTGGAAGAACCTTGTGGAGCTTGCTATTTCTAAATGTCAGAGCAGAGCTCTTCAGCCCTTTGAAGATCCTGGTTCTTATTTGTGATAATAGCCATGGTATCCATTACCCACTCCCTCTGGGCATATGCACCCAATCTTCTCCAAGGACAGGAAGAAAATGAGAGGTGAAAGTTACTATTCCCTGATATCACTGATAGTTTTGCAGTGGTGCTTGTTCACACATACTTACAAAGAAATATCCTTGCTTCTCTCTGACTAGTCATGTTCCTAAACAACTGTTGCAGGTAGTTTGAATTCACAGCTCATCTCTTTTCTAGTACACATAGTGTTGCTGTGGTCTGTAGGGTGGACAGTCAGAGCTCACCCACTTGCTTGTTTAAGGGCAGAAGCGTGTGCTGCACCCCAGATAATTCTGTGGTCCTTGCAAAAACTGATTAAGGAGGCATTACTAGGAGGGAAAAGCCTTTGATGATCAATTGGTTTCCCACATCTATAAGCCACCAGGAAAAGGAGGTAAGGAAGAAATTATACCACAAAAAAACCCAACATGTTATCCCACGCTTAAATTTTTTAATGCAACTCCAGTGTATCACAAAAAGAAGGCACGAAAGATGAATAATAAAAGAACAAGCAGGTGTCCAAGTTTATTGTCATTATCCCATCTGATGAGTGAAGGTATGCTAAGTCCTCAGCATTTGACACCATTGATGTCAGCTCTTGGGAGCTGAGGTAGGCCACTGCTGAGAGCACTTGAAAAATCCCACTCTACGAGTCAAACAAACTATATTAGTCTAGTGACCTGAGTTTGAACCCACTTGCCTTTTAAAAATAAACCCCTGTACAAATCCCAAAAGCAGCATATGGTTAGTTCACATCATGGACTAATAATAGCTTACATCATCTTATTTTTAAAATCAGTCCTTTTTTGAATTATGGGAACACCAAAAATAGTGTTGGAAAATTCCAGTGCCTACCAATCTTATAACTTAAAAGTGTCTAACCCTTTTTTTGAACCTATTAACAAAAAAAAAAAAAAAAGGAAAAGTCCCAACCTTTAAAACTACATCCTTTGTCTGCCAAGTTTCAGCCTGGAACACATTTTTACAGCACTTATAATCCCCTGAACAAACTAGGTTTATAATGGAAGTGCTGACAGACCGTTAGCTATTCCAGCTATCTTAATAGCTCAGCTGTATTTATTTTTCATTATATTTGAATATAATTGGTTGAGGTTTAACTCTAGTTCAATTTGATGAGAACCTTTTCATTTAAATATCAGTTCTGGGAACTAGGTCCTTGGGTGACTTTTGGGGTTATTATGAACATAATTTTGGGGTTGCTTTTCAGATTTTTCTTAGTACCCCATTTATTTGATTTTCCTTTTAATCCGAAGTGCAAGAGGAAAAATAAGCATTCTCATGGAGCATATGGTACTCAATTGTGGTTTGAATCCCCATGTGAGGAATTCCACTAGAAGTTTCACACATTCTGTTTTGGTCTCAGTTAAGAAGTATTTGATCTGGCTCTGCACATCAGTGGAAAAACAATTTGCTGATGTGCATGGATGCTTGATGCTCTCCTGAACTTTTGGTAATTCTGAGTGGGAGCAAATGGAAAAGAAGCAAGGTGTGAAACAACTGTGAAAATCCAAAAATGCATGTGCCAGGGACTGCTGGTGGGGTAGCTGTGGAATTAGCTGAAATATAAGGTGTCTGTACTGTCCAGATTGAAAATATTTTTCTCTGGGTGAAATATAACCAAAGTGGAAGATCTTTGAAATTGAGAATTAGGAAGCAAGAAAAACAAACTCACCAGAATTTCTTTAAAATCCTAAATCTAGACACCTGTTATCCCATAGGGAAAATTATGTGATAAATGTTGGCTTTGAACATTATGTTTAACTATTTTTATACATAAAAGCTGATGACAGTGAAGATAGAGTCATAGTTATTAATAATATTACTGATATTGAGTAGAAGATAGAAGTGTAAATTTAAGAAGGAATCAGTATAATAATTTTAATATTGTTTAGAGGAACCATTTCAATTACTTAGTCCAGTATTTCCAAAAACATAGGATAAAGAACCACGTCCACTCTTTTCTTTAGCCTTTTTTTAAAGACTGTGGTCTTTTTCTAGAAGATGTGATTTAGATAGGAAGTATTAAAGAGATGGATAATCCACTTGGGAATTTGCCCCGATTGCGCTCCTTCTGGGGAACAGATTATTTCCAGTTTTTCGATCTTTTATGTCTTTGTGGGCATGAATACAGACTCTTCCACATCTCTTTTCCTTATGATTACACGATTACTGATTGTATGCAATCACCATTTTGTTTGTTAGCTTATTATTCTATAAAGTAAATAGACTAAACTCCATAAATCTTTTTCCGACAAAGGTATTTTCCAAGCCTTGAATTTCTCAGTGAAAGGATTAAGGTGACTTTCTTAGCTATATTACTGCATTAGATGTTCGTATTGATTTGGTTATTCAAGTGAGTTGCAAAGCCTCTTC
The DNA here is from genome assembly GCA_024336885.1 of Actenoides hombroni. NCBI lineage: Eukaryota > Metazoa > Chordata > Aves > Coraciiformes > Alcedinidae > Actenoides > Actenoides hombroni. The sequence continues at coordinate 12,393,979 of WUAM01000107.1, forward strand.
AGAATCACTTCTCCCAAAGACAGAATTTCACATTTTGTAGTAATGGCACCATTCTTTGCTCTTTGAACATGACTCTTCTACTTGACTGTACTGTGTCAGGAAACATGATTTACTTCACTCACCTTATCAAGCAATCTAGAGAGTGTATCAATTTCTGTATTATTAGCAAAAATTGATTATTTTCTTTCAGATAATTGGAAAATTACTGAATTACAAGTGGTTTAGGAACAAATCTCTGTAGGAACTAAGTTCATGATTACCCATTCAGTTAAAATGAATTATTATGAATTATATTTGTCTACCATTTCACTTTTCACATGATTACGTGTATTTTAGGATTAGTGGTATGTCATAAAATGTGAAATGAGAGAGGTCATTGGAAGCCGGCTAAGTTAGGTAACTCAAGGGAGAGAAAACAAACAAGGGAGAAAAAACATTTACTCATGCAATTACAAAGCTTGCAGACCTTTTTTTTACAGATATAATGAGAGTGAAATCTGGTGAAAAACATTGATATTCCTTTTAGGGGGAGTGAATTTATTATCAGAGTGGCAATGTGATTTGAGTGTGGAAAGAAGTTAAACAATAGTGTTCTTCAGCTTGGAACAACTGTGATAAGGAGCATGAGAGAGAAGTACAAAATCACAAACAATGTGAAAAAGGTAAACACAAACACATTTGAAGAATATGAAAACTGGTAGGTGAAAGGGAATTACAGGATAACTGAACAGAAACAGTAAGTTAAAAAGCAATACTTTATCAATGACCAAACTGTGGGATGCATTGCCATAGAAGGGTGCTTGTGGAGGCCAGATGTTAAAAACCATTAAGAATTTCATATTAACAGAAATAGTAATTAAAAGCAATCCAATTTTCCACTCAGAAAGTGTCTGTTAATAAGGAAAGAGCTTTTTCCTACTCATCTTTTCTTACCTCTGCCAGAGATGAGATGGCTACAATGGTCTCTTATGATGCATTGTGTCAATTTTTGAAGTCTTATGTATGAGAACTTGGTACTTAACCTTTGATGATATCTCTTACACTTCAATACATCAATGAAACATACTGTACCTGACAGATGTACAGAAACAGAGCCAGCTCTTCCTTGCTAATCATTAATGTTCTGTGTTACCTAATGGAGTTCAGTAAGGATTGACCCATGCACAAAAGCTATTGCAAATCAGAATATATAAAAGAGTCTCTAGCCAAAGAAATTAAGCTGGGCATCTAACATATAATGAGCAGCTGACAAGAATGCAAAATAAAGAGCTACGTTCCAGATATGTTTGGTATAGAAAAAAAAACAAGACCTCAAATTTAATTGATAATTCAAGATAATTTTTTTTTCAGAATTCGCTATCGCTTTGTTGGCAGGAAGCAGAAAACAGACATTAAACCACAGGCAAAAGAGGAAAGAAAATAGATGGATGTGGAAAAGAAAATATTGAATGGGGGAACTGGTGTTAAAGTAGAATGAATCTGTATTGCACCCACTATGCTCATATCAGCCACTTGGTAAAGAGTGACTTTAAGCAATTAGCAGAATCCCCTTTCCTTGGCTGGATTTACTATGTTTGTGTTCTTCTCTTTAACACACCCAAGGTTTAGCCTGGGATCTTTGTGATCTGTAGTCATGAGTTCTGCCTTGAAAGTAAAAAGCTACCTTACGCGTTTCCAAGCTCAGAGGAGATTTGTTGGGCAGATCTCAACTGGTAGCTGGTTTTTTCATCCCTTCTGATGCTTGCAACCACATCAGCTCTGGGAGAACAGCAGAAAAATCAGGTGGGTTGCATGTGACTGGGCTGATACAGCAAGCAGATTTCTGGGCGCAGTGATGATGGGAGCTGTGCCTGACTCACTACCCCCCCATCAATGGGGTACTGAGCCTGGCAGAGAAAACCAGAGCCTCGGGCAGGTTACAACAGATGTCCAGAAATGGAACAGAAATTTGGAATCTTGGTGTAATTCACAAAGACAGTTCAATCTGAGGGTTTTTGGTTTGGGGTTTGTGTGTGTTGTTCGGGTTGTGTTTTGTTGTTTGGGTTGTTGTTTTTTTTTCATTTCTTCATGTTTATTAAGATAACCATTAAATCAAAGATTTTTTTAATTGCTAGGACAATCAAAAGAAAAAATAATCTTGTTTCTGGAACCAAGAAACATTTTTCAATGTAATTCACATTTCCTATCTGAAATAGAATCAGTCACAGTATTATCACTACTTGATAGTATGTTAGTAGACAGGCACACTAACATCCATGATGCCAAATACTTTACACAACAGAGCTACTTGTCCAGAGCTTATGACTGCTGGGTAAGCTCAGCGTCTGGATTCTCCCAGGGATCCCAGATCTGCCAGGATCATAAAGTAAGTATGGGATTCTCCTCATCCCAAAGAATTCTTCCCCTCCAGAAATTTTTATATCCCCAAATATATATTTTAAGACATCCAGAAAAACACTTGGGATGGTTGCCATAGAACTGAAAAATCCATAATATATATCCATTGCAGTTTGAGTGACCCTGTCTAAGACCAAATTTCCACTCCAGTCAGTCACTCATTGTTCGAGTTGGGCGGGCAAAATTGCAGGGCTCCTGCCACCTTTAGCTGTGAAAATCAAGTACCTCAGGCAAGCAATTGCAGAGTGTTGGCATTCAGTTTTGCTGATGTCAGAGCAAATGATGACTCAGCTACTAATTCAAACCATTTGATTGTCCTTTCCTTTCTAATGCGATCCTGATGCAATTTCTTAGCTTTCTGGGAAGTAGCCAAGCAATGCGGGATTATGATCCTTAATGCAATATAGCACTGAAGGGTTATAAAAAACATTTTCATATTTTCTTGTTTTCAGGCTTCAGATGCTGCAGAGAAAAAATATATAATTTTCTTTATAGCAGTCTTGACTGAAAAAAGAGGTTAAAAGACCACTAATAGTACAAGAAGCTACTATCTTACTTAGTACAAGAAGCTTACTACTTTCATAGTAAAATGCATAGTTTTAGCTGTGTCTGAATCTTAAAATATATTAATATACTGATAGGATGTTGATCTATTTAGATAATATTTTGTATGCTTTAATTTTTCCTGCAGTCACCACCATGCTCTTTTGTGTATCTTCATATTTTTAATTATGTCAACTTTCAAAGATTTTTTTCTTACACCACATATAAGATTCTTTTAAAATTATTTGCTCTGCTTCCATGCTGATGCTCCTGACAGCCCATTACAGGTAAATGAGAAATTCCTTCTGTAAAGAGTACACTCTTCCTGTCAATTAGCATTATCTTTTTGAACCTATACCACAAAATTTTCCTATTCAAATGGGAAAAGGAAGTCTTTTAGTGAAGACTTTTGACTTGTTTTCAAATTGTTGCTATTAGCAACTTGAAGAAGTAAATGTATTAAGTTATGTTTAGATCACCTGTTATGTCATATTCTGAGTCAGTTGATAGATTACTCAGCAGTATCCAAGGTATATCCAGGTATATCCCATCCTTAACCTGCAATAAATACATAGAATAAAATAATCCATAGCTGCCAAGAAGTTGTACATCCTGTCTGCACTTTGTAAGAACAGCTTTATGGAAATACATTTTAATCTATCTTTTTTTTTTTTTTAATTATTTTTTTTTTCAATGTTAGCAGCACTAGGGCTCATTCTATACAAAATTTATAGAAAAAATAAGAATACATTGATTCTTCAAGTGCAGTACCTTTATGCTAGAATACACAACATTAGCTTGGGGAAATGAAGCAGAATTCAGCAACGATATATCAAATGCAGACTTTCACAATAGATCTTCACTTCTTAGTTCTTTGCCTCACTCTGGGCATATTCTTCAGTCTTCAACCACTACTGTTAATGTAGGATTTGAGGGAATTTCCATCACCATGTTATCAAGGAATTTTATACTTTAATGCTTCTGTTTTATCAAGAAATTTCATAATCTCTCTGTCTCAAGCTCACAAGGAGGCCATTTCTCATTCCGGTTTCAGCACATGCTCTGAAACCCCATTACAACTCCAGCAGACTCTAAAAGCTTCAGTCCTCTAACAATGGACTTCTGGATTTGGATGAACATTTTCAAAGATCTCCATTAATGCCACCAACTTGAAAATGCAGATCCTTACAAAAGGAGGTCATTCAAGTCTGCTTTCCTGGAGTCCTACTTGCAGAATATACTCAGCTTTTAGAATACACTTTTAGAAAAACTCTGCTGAATGAAATTAATTGAACTATTGCCTTGATGAAGCTTTCTATATTGTTCTTTCTTATATATCGTTTACCTGTTTTATAGGTGCCAAAACAGAAACTGAAGAGAATTTTGCATTTTAAGTTGTGAAGTCTCAAACAGGAAACTGCATCCAGGCTCTTTATTTAAGGTACATAATTGCATTGCATCTAGGATACTTGCAAGAAACATTTTGTTGCTCTGGTGGTGGTGGTTTTAAAAAGGACGTGCAGTCATTTTTCTTCTTCTAATAGTCTTTAGTTACATAGAAAAGCCTTGCAGAGAGGAAAGGGATAAACCCTCTTCTATGTACAAGTAGCTATAGCAAGAAATAATGAACTAAAATTACCAGCAAGGTAGTTAAACTGGATACAAGGAAAAATATTTTCTAGCAGCATGGTTAATTAAGCATTAGATGGTCTAGGGAGCCCACAAAACATAAATTATTGGAAGTTGAGAAAAAAATATTGGGAAAAGTGTAATATGGTTACTATTTGTCTGATTTCAGCAGAGAGAAATCTGGTAGGTGATCCCTTAAAATTCCTTTCAACTCCATTTTCTATCATCCTGTCTTTTATTATATTGTTCATATTTTACATGCCATTTTCCAAGTTTTTGTACTGACAGTGTTTTGAATCCATTCACAGTTTGCCCAACATGAATTGTCTTTTAGGCTTACCTCTAACAGATGAACCAATTGTAAACTTAATAGCACATTTATGCTATAAATACATAATACTTTCATATAACACTTAACTTTCTGTATGATTTTGCAGCCTATAACCCAGCATCAGATACATTGGCAGGGTGAAATGAATTAGTTCACCTTTATTTGCCTTTCTGCAAGATAAATAGCACAACAATGTTTTTGTCCTTTTTAGAAATTTTCAAGGTGTGAATTTTCTTTTTGAATCAGACGTGAAGGTGAGGAAACAAATTCAGTATCACGTGGCAGGAAACAGTTCTGCCACATATCAGCCTTCAGAGGCCTTAGACAATCTTTTTTTAATTCTTTTTTTTCTTTTAGACTGCAAGCTTGCTGGGGCAAGAAAAGTCTTACTTTGTTTACATTACACCTAACACAAAGCAACCCCATTCTGGGATTCTGTTGCCCATTTTTCCAATGCACTTTTCCACTAAGGAAATAAATGACTAATATTAAGCAACCTGTGATGAAATATAATAAAAATGCTGCATATTGCCAATATATCAAGTTCTCAGAACAACAGTGAAGAATAACATCTCTTTCTCTCCTTTTCCTATATTTTAAAGCATGCAGTCAGTGTGTGAAGCGGCTGTACAAGGCTTTCAGTATTCCCATGAAAACTGTCAGGAAAGTCCCTGCACACTTTGCAAAGAGTGGTGCTGAACAAATGCTTCTCGACTGACTTACATGCTCTGTGCTGTGCTGTACACGCAGGCTTGAAGGCACAGATATCAACTCTGATATAAGCAGAAACTTCTGTGATATGAAAAAAGTCAATGGAAAAAAGCCTGTGTGAAAGCAAGCTTCCAGTAACTTTTGCTTTGCCATCTTTTAACTGATTCATGAAAGCAGAACAGCAACAAACAGCATTATGTCATTACTTGTTGTATTGTGGAAATGCCTCCAGCACTACAAAGGACAAGCAATCTAGAAGAGACATGACACAAATATACTGGGAAAACTTAAGAGTCCATTTAGGCTCTGATCCAAATATCAGAAAAGTCATTAGAAATCTTTCCACTAGCTTTTCTCACAGTCTTTTGAACATGTATATTTTAAGTTACATTTTCTTTTCCTTCCCTAGCCAAATATAGAGTGCTGTTGGACTCTGTAAGGAAAATTATTAAACACTTCTTTTTTTCTAAAAGTGATACCAGTTAAATGTTAATATTATTATATCATTATAAATCTAAGTTATGATCATTGCCTCCTACAAGATAAAATATTTTTACCTGTAACACAAAAAAACCTAAAGAAATTGTGACCACTATACCGTTGCTTTATCAGCAACATAATGAATTAATGTAACTCATTAATTATTGCAACTCATGAAGAGTAATTAACATATTATGTCACTAATTTGGATCCACATTACTGTGTAAGAGATGGATTAATTTAAGTTAATTCATTCCCTGGTGTAGCTGAGATAAAAATCAAGACCACCAAGAGATTAGAAGACTTTCTGAGCATTAAAAAATTCCTTCCACTTTGTTTTTATAGTTCTTTAAATTTGTGCACTATCATCTGCCTCTAGTTGGGTGGTCAGTTTGTACACTGTCTCCCTACTCAACTGCTACTTCATGCTAAGGAAATTGCTAGTGGTGCACTCTCCTCTCAGACACAAGGGTCATGCAACTAGGGAACAGCTAGTTTTGTAGAGAAAGATGCTAGTTTGTTGCCTTTTTTGTTCCAACATAAAATAAACATACATATTTAAATTTAATTAGATTTTTTTTTTTTTGAGAGGGAGCAAAGGAGAAATGTATATTTTCCACTAGTATTCACTTCAAACTGAAAATTTGAAAAAAAATTGTGAAATGAAAAATTCCTAGGAGGTTTGAGTTGGAAATGTCAAAGAAGATAAAATAGATTTTAGATCTTATTGAAGGTAGTCAGCACAAGAAAAACATACTAAATACAGATTTTTGTTTGTTTGTTTAGATTCTCCTGAGCAGGAAAAAAAAAAAAAATCCATAAAATGTTAAAGCAGCATGCCTTTCTTTTCGAAAGCTAATATATTAGTGTTGGAAAAATCAATTAATAGTCATAACACTTCATTATTGATTTAAGATAATAACTTTTAAAAACCTGTTTACAAGCCTAGCATTGTCAGATAATTATCTCCAAAGAATTCCACTGATTGAAAATGCAAACATTTCTTTCTGTTTCTACTTCAACATTTAAATTTCTGTCCAAGAAAGTGATCAAATTCAAGCTATTTTATAATAAAGAAAAAATCAAGTTCAAGAGCTGAAAACTCACTATACAACATCCTCCACTTATGCACCATTTCTATGTAATTTGAGGGATCTAGTTTGTGTGTTGAGATGAGAGAGAAGGGATTGATGCCCACAGTTCTAAAAAGATGGCACTGAAAGAGCTGATAGCTTTCAGGCAAGCTTTCCACTCACAGAAAGAATTTGTAGTTATTTACTGAAAAAGAGTTTATTTAATACACTGCAAGATGAGTCAGGTTAAGTGTTTACTTAAAACCCTGGAAGGTGAATAGAAAGAATGTCATCCACAAACTAATACAAGACCACAAGGGTGGATTTACAATACACTTTTTTCTTTATATAAGCTGTCCGTTTGAGGTTTTACTCTAAGGAAATATGATGCAGCTTATGGTACTTTCATCAAGACATAGACTTCTTTGCATTGACTGTAAGGAAGAGTATGTCGGAAGTAATTTACCACAGAATAATGAATAGCAAGTTGGTAAGATAGTTTACCTTAGTTACAGACTCATTTGTCTGCATTTGTCTGAACTGAAAGATAAGTCTCTAAGGACCAATTGCCGAAACATTAAGGCCAAAAGCTGGAGTTAAATTAAACCTTTGCAAAATTATTTTAATTTTATCTCCAGCTTTCTAACTAAAAGAGATGAAATGTGCAGAGGTAATTATCAGTGAATCAAAAGCTATTGCTCATGTGATAATTTATAGTTGTGTTCTTCTGAGTGCCTCTACCTTCTTTGCTACACAAATAAGGTTATTTCCAGAACTGTTCTAACCTAATTAAATTTCCTGTTATCTCTCAGCCAACTATAATTCACAACTTATTCTACCAACATCAGTCCTGGCAATCATTACAAGGAATAGGCAGTAGAAAACCTTTCAGTAGAAAAGCTGGAGAATCTCCTATTTTCACATTCAATTATCTGATATTGTGATGAATGTAAGGAGAAAGAGATAAAGATCACTATGTGATAGGAGGTGACTGGATATAGTGTTAATCAGCCAAGGACAATTATGTTCAGTAAAGGTTGCCATAGGTGAAAGATAAAGGAAAAAAAACCAAAACAACAAGGTAATGTGAGAAGAGGTAAGGAATACAGTTTCAAAGCAGGACTGCCATGTAATCTTTGCTCTGGTTAATGTTTGGATCCTACATATATGTATATTGCTACTATCTAAGTATGTATACAGGAGATTTTATTACTGATGCTTGAGAGAGACACACAGCAAAAAGGGCATACACCCACAGAAATGGAATGAACACCTTCCACATCACAGGCACTTCATGTATCAGCTGCCGTCTCTTTTTCCTATCTGTGCAAACCTAAAATCAAGAGGTGTAACCTTTCTGCTAGCTAGTACTGGCAGCAGCCAGCACTGTGTTTACTTTCACAATCTCATCTCAAGAATATTCATACTCCACTACAGGAAATGAAAAAGAAAAAAAAAACAACCAGCATTTTCTTTTCCTAAGTGTTTCTTTCCTAGAAGCACACCTGTGTATATTGGAAAGAACTATACTGAAAAGAAAGAACCGAAACAAAAACCTGTGGGGTGCTTAAATTTATTTATGCAGTTAAAACTCAAAATAGATTCACAAGGAATCCATGTGATGTCAATCCTATCAGTACCTCCTTGAAGCCCTAGTGTATCTGTCAAAGTGGATAACCCTGGTACTTCAAGAACCATTCTCCATGCTCATTTTAGCTATCACTCATCTTAGTTATCTCTCTCGCAGAATCCCTGTTCTTCTAAACATGTATTTAGAGTCTTCAGACCTCTAGGTCTTTATACCCTTTGCTTAAAAAGACACGTTATCCCTTCTACCTGCTTATCAGTTCAGCTGAATCCTCTGGTTGCTGCTAATTATAAAGAATGAGAGATATAAATTAAGCATAAGTGACTGTTGCTTTCCCCTCTCTCTTCCGTGGGAAACAAAGTTTTCTTCTTCACTCAGTGCTGTTGGACTCATGCTGGATCTGAGCCTTGCCTACACTGGGTTTCTGTGCACAGAAAGACAACAAAGATATTTTCATATGGGTTTCAACCTAGATGAGGTTCTCCCTTAAGATTTCCTTGTACTTTCAGGGTATTGCACAGGAATTGTATTATGTGTCAAAATGAGACCCAAGGACTACACTGTGAAACTAATTTTGAAAACCTTACAGACCAAGTCATTTGTCCACAAAGTTTGTATTTGAACAGTTGTACATTTTTAAGAGCTTTTCATTTAAGTAGCTGCCATTTCTCTTAGTACATTTTAGACATACAGCTGAAGAAGAGGCAAGCACTGAATGAAATTTTCAAATCATCTTTGGTTATTTAAGATCTTTCAATGATTTGGGCCTTTGAAGCAAAGGAAGGAGGATGGAGAGACAGAAGGGAGGATGGAAGGATGGCATACTCTTGCCTTAGTTAAATCTTTTCACTATTGCCACACAGTCACCAAACTTGTATTCAAAATGTAAAGCATCCTTCAGGCATTCAAAGGACTGTTTCTGGGAGTACTGGTGAGGAGCCACCTTTCTGTATGGTTTCTGCACTGAGGCAGGTATGGATTCTCATGAATTTAAAAATATTTATTTTGCGGATTTTTTTCCAGAATTCTTTCAAACTAGAGCAGGCTTTCCTATAATGGTTGCTGGAGACAAAGAAGAGGGAGTAGAGAGCATCAAGCTGTCAAAATGACATGTGGACAAGGTAAGGACTTAGCTTACCAGTGCAGCTAGTTGTGTAGCCAAAGGGAGAAAGATTGACATAAAGGATCTCTTTCCTTGCTGGCCTGAGGCCCTGGAAATATGCTAGGAATGCTGCTCTCCTTCCAGAGGAGCTGAATCAGTTTCGCTTGTGGCGGTTTAGTTCCCACTGTCATCACTCTCGCAGTGACAGTTGCTATAGCGAGTGAGAAAGTGCCTTGCCTGGTTTTGGGTACTAACACAAAAGGCTGCCTGTCTCCTCTGCAATTTAGCAGGAGACCCTTTAGTGCAGGATGATGTGTAGCTGTGCACTTACTTGCTGCAGACCTCACTGGAGCTTACCAGCACATTCCTGGAGAGAGCAAGCAAGTACAAGCAGTGTTGACTGGGTGTTTTCCTTAGAGGAAACGTACCACAATATCTGCACTTGACCCATGTGTTTTGCCAGCTGTTCCCCCAGCACTTTATAAACTTCACACCTGTTTTGCAAAAAGAGGAAATATTCTTTCATTTGAACGAAGCATAAAATGACTCAGCTGGACACCGAAGGTCCCCTTGCATGAAACCTGACACATATTTAAGAAGTCAGAAGTATACGACAGCCCTTTGGATGTAATTGAATAAAAGATTGCACTGCCCTTTTTTGGGGAACCCAGCTCCCAAAACGGAATTTAGGCCACTTTATTTGACAGCATTAATCTTCCTGAACAGCAAGAAACCTAAAAAAAAAAAAAAAAAAGGCAATCTAAAAAGATACAGATTTAAAAAAGGGCTACACAGAATCTTCATACTCCCATTTAGCACTAGGTAAGGATACAGACTTCCTCTCTGCTGTAAGGTTAGATACATCCACCCACTCAGGAGCCAAAAAGTGCAGGAAGTTACTGCAAAAGATATAGTAAGAATTTTTATTGCATGTAAGTGATTAGTACTTTTCTTTTCAAAATACAAACACTGGCCCTGTGCAACTTAGAGACTGGGCCACCCCCACCTACCAAGAAACTCCCGTTTCTATCCCTTCCTTAGAAGAGTCTAGACCTGTATTCTCCCACTACCAGAGTAGCGTAGCAATTCTCATGGGGGTAAATTGGGGTACTTCCTTAAAGGAAAAGAAATTTACCTGTAACACTGTGATCAATGGTGAGATGCACAGATTCAAACATTATGAGATGGGCAGCAAACCTGGAGTGAAAAAGCCAGTACTTCTTTTCCCAGTAGAAATTAAAGGGTTGGCCACCGCTGCTTTTTCTGAGTCTGTATCTTCGTAGTCTCTGAGAATGCCTCCATAGTAAGAATTTCAGTGAACTTAAACTAAAGAATATTTTTTCTAGCTTCTGAAAAGACACAGGTGCCAGCCCTGAGTCAGATACTCAAACCTGATGTGTTGAAGCATTTCTAAGTACACATAAAGTGCAGATTCAAGGAAGTCAGATTTTGTTGTTGTTTTTGCAAAGCGAAATGCTATTAGCATTTACCTACCTGTGGATTTGGGAAACAATTAGACAAAGGGGTTATTATTCTCCAAGAGGAGATGTTCATTGAAATGAGCTTGAAAGCCACTTTAACATTTTTATTTGCAAATCAAGTCTTGTCAAGCATGACTCATTTTGGAACACCTAACTAACACAGGTGCTTCTGAAAATATTCTGCATTTCTGGTTTTGTATACACTGCTTTATAGAATAAATAAATAAATAAATCAATCAATAAAGTAGAAATAGCAGAAGAAAGATACACGTTTACAAATACTTGACCCGAAATGGAATAGAAGACTGGCCTCATGCTTAAGGCATTGAACTGTTATTCATTCAAAACTGACCTGGAACGAGTCAGTTGCTCTGTCTGTACCCTGTTTCCATAGTGAAGGTCTGTTTTTCTTCCCCAGCAATTTAATCAGTAAGCTCTTCAAAAGAGTTTGTTTTACTTTGTACCTTTGCATCTATATTACAGCAGAGAGCTTCTTTCTTGAAAGAACATCCTAGCACCACTTCAACATGAAGATAGATATAAAAATAGTATATAAACATAAACATGGAGAAAACTTAATTTTGGGGCCAACAGTTTAGATTTTAGAAAAACAAGTTTTCCTCTGAATATATTTTTTTGAGCTGTTGCTTTAGATACATAAATCAAATATTGCAGAAAACAGTTTCACTTACACATATCTCAGTTTCCTCCAGTCTTAAATGGACACTGCATAATCTGGAAGGATGATCTAATGTCATCCTCATTTGGTGACAGTTTATCATAGACTATATTCCCTGAAAGCATCATTATTGGAGATGTTATTATTACTGCTTTAGAAATTAAACTATCTCCAAGAAGGAGATATGCATATGAAATGGCACCAAAGCTCCTTTATCTTCAGCAGAATTTATGTAATAAATTATTACAGGGACCCAAATTAGAATGTCAAAGGAATTTGGCAGTGGGAAACAAAGGAAGTGCATGAACCTCCCTTAGGACAAATTTGATAGCTCATACTTGCATGTCAGATAGTCACTGCCCTTACCATATAACAATCAAACCCCAGATCTTTAGCTGGTGTAAGTTATACTCTTTCTACCAGTGGAGCCCTGGCAGTTTGCACCATCTGGGGATCTGGCTCACATGCAATTTATAGCAGGCTGCCATGCCTCAGACTATGCAGCACAATGTCTTTACCCTGCAATTCTCGCAATGGTCATGGTAGCTTTTATTCATATGTGGTAATTAGGGCTTTAGTTCTTGGGAACAAAATTTTGTCTTCTGTCAATAGCATGTAAATGGAACCCTTTGGAACTTTCATGAGTTTGCATAAAAAGGAAAAATAAGGTAAGTGGGCAGGAAGGTCACAACCTACTTTTTTCTCTCAAGGAAAGATTATTACTTCTGACTGTATTTAAACAAACTTTACTATGTATCAGTCTTCTGCTAGTGTATCATCTAAGAGGAACTGCATTGAATATTTTATTAATAAAATCAAAACTCAAATAAAAATTTTATGCAAATAACATTAAAATTGGCAACATTCCTATTTCCTCACAGTTTCATGGTGAGTCAAGTGAAAATTATGCACAAAGTATGGTATTTATGGAAGCAAAGAAAGAATGAGATTGGAATCCTGGCATACATTTTTTTTTATATCTGCTATCATCGATCAGAACAGAACATGCTGCAGAATAGGCAGGACTTGTAAATCTTGTTTGCAAGAATGGGAGATAATAGGGAAGTGCTTCTGAAAGTTGATAACAAGAGACACTGAGCATTATTCTGAGCAGCTATAGTCCATCTTTTTCACTTCTAAGATTTAAGCATTCAACATAGTTACTTGCAGGGTATTATGGTGCCTATGGCCTATGTGCCCTGCTCTGAACTCCCATGGTTAACATGGACAGAGTCGTTCTATACAGGTAAGTTAAGGAAGGCAAAGCTCTACAACAGCTGGTGCGTTGAATGCCACAACACATAACCAGCCAACATAAACTGCCTAAGCGAAGGCTATACCTGAATTCTGCCTGTTAGAGGTACTCACTTCCCTTCCTTGATGATGAGGATACCTTTGAACCTAAGTTTTGGAACCTGCAAACACTCCTAAAATGTCTTCATTTGGAGAAATATCAGGGTGTGGCCTTTTGCTCAGTAGTCTAAAGGTCAATGTCTTTGCCTCAAAAGTGGGACATTTGACATCCATGTCCTCTTCAATTTCAGTGGGTTTGAAGTTCTTGTCAGGTGAGTACTGCCATCATCTGGTTATGTAGGTCCCTGGACAAAATTATTCTCACTGTCCAGTTGAAGATGGGCCATTCTGTGTACCTGAGTAAGGAAGATTTTTTTTTTTTTAATGCAGTAAGTAGAAAAAGATGATGTCAATCTGCCCCCAAATTGATTATAATACTCATTATGGAATCAAAGGAAAGGGGACTACTAGGAGCAAATGTATAAGAATGAAAATTGACATTGTGAAAAGGAAACCAAAATTCCAAGCTGTGAACTGCTGAAGTTGGGAAATCCAAGCAATTGGAATGCCAGAATACTGCAGAAAGATCCCTATGGAATTACACGCCCAGTAAGAGGCTTTCATGAAATGCTATTGTACAAGGTAGCAGAAGGCAGTGAAGTCTGGAGTATGGGGTCCAGTTCTAGTTCCTTAGGTGTAAAACTAAATTCAAAAGGAAAAAAAACATGAAAAAGAGTTACCAAGATGTAAAATTAGAACATCTTGTTCCGGCCTGGGAAAAAGGCAAAATTTGATGCTTCTCTAAACATTTACTTTTCTTAAATGTGTTGGATGCCAGTTTGGTTTGCCCAAGGGACCCCGAGAGATGGATGAATTAGCTGCTTCTATTTCAGCTAGAAAGCACATTCTGTAACAGATTCATATTTTCTGTGGATCAAATGCACAGACTTCAAGTTATAACAAAGAAAAGTAAAATATTATAACTGGTGGCCATCAAGTTCTAAATCTCTGTCTGCTGCATAGAACTAGCATATTTCCTTTTGTCAGCAAACTGTATTATTCTCAAGTCTGTAACATCAGTAGGCACAAGTTACTTTTGAATTTGGAGAAAGCTGTACCCTTCTTATGCACCCTGTTAGTGTCTAATGGCTTCAGTAACTGTTTTGTGGCAGTGGAAGTGCAGCAGTAAAAACTGTCTCAAACCCCTCAGTAGATATAATGGGTGGCTGCTACATGTATTAACCAACACCTTCTGCCTGAAATTCACTGATTACCAGCAGGAATCATGTGGAAATCACACAGAAAATGTGTAATTAGATTACAATGCTTCCTTGTATCTGGAGTTTCTTGTAATCCTTGACCATATTTTGTTTTCATCAGCAAGCTCATTAGAATTAGGTTATCATGTAACATAGACATAGCTTGTTTTAGTCGTAAGCAGCTAGGTCTTGAAAACTCACATTGGCCCGTATGTTCATAGTCCTCAACAATTAAATCTTTTCTATAATTTGTAGTAGAGACTTTCTCAGCCACTTTTCTAAGATTTTCTCAACCTTCAGAAAGCTAAATATAATGGGAAAATTCAAGAAGTCTAATACCTGGTTAATTTTACTTCAAACTGCAATAATAAACTCACCTTCATCTGAAGAAAGATATGATAATGGGTAGTCATCTTCTCTCATGTATGTATTGCATTTCAGTTACAGCAAGAAATTACAGCCATAATGAAAGGGAATGGCGGTTGTCAGAACTGTGAAGAAAAGGGAAATGTCTGATTCATAGGCTTTCTAAACAATTGACAGCAAAGGACCACTGGTGAGTCTATATAGTGGTTTAAAACCAGTACAGCCTATGAAGCTTTTCTTCCTATTTCATACATTTAGAATGCTTTTGTAATATTTACACATTCATAGGCTAATATTAGGTTTGTGGAGGAAAATATTTTACTTCTCTGTATTTTACAGGATATTTCTATTCATCTGCTTTCTTCTCAGAACCAGCTATTTTTCATATAATTTGTTATGATATTTTTCATCAGAAAAAACCCAAACAACAGAAATCCCAAAAGAATATTTTGTTTCATTAGAGAAATTGATATGAACAAATAAATGAAATAAAATGAGAAAATGTTCCCTATAATTGATCCTTAAGTGATTTTTGAACTCCAGGCTTTCAATCAAAAAATTGACATAGGTTTATCAAAAGTCTTGAGATGGAGTAGAAGGCCATATTCAGATCGTCTTGTTAACCTCAAGACAGTTTCCACTAATAACAGCTTTACACTGTTTTCATTCATGTTAAACAATTTGGCAGGTCTGTCTTCATTTAGTTTTATTTATATAATTTTAATTTCATTGTCTATATTTTGTACAAGTTTATTAGTGATTAAGCTGTTCTGGATTTCATTGAAACAACAGATTGCCACCTACAACTTTCTAGCAGAAATTGTTGGCATTTCCTAGGTCACGGGAGATAACTCTGCTCTTTAACATAAAGGGTTTAATTCCATTCTTGAAACTCTGGATTTTTGCCTCTGCTGTTCCTATCAGAAGGATGCGTTGGGCCACTCTGCTTTGATGGTTTTAAAGTATGTCTTGCCTCTTGTCCAGTTTATATTATTTTTTTTCTTGTGACAGCACTGCCCTTTATTTTAAAGTTTCTTTCCCCTGCCCCAGTTGCTGTATTTATTAATCTGGTGAATCAACAGTTACCTTTTCTCTTCCTTAATTTTATTTAATGGAATAAACCAATTTTCTCCAATAACTCCCTATCCATTCTTCAAAGTTTTCTCTCAGACAGAGATTTCCATTCATGGTCTTCCAGTGCTTCCTAAGCATCAGATTAATGGCCATGTAGAGGAGATGAAAAAGTTTCCAGTTGATATACTATTAAAACCAGAAGACAGACTTCAGGATTGCCTAACTGTGAGTAATGAATTTATGAACACTAACAACTACGCCTAAAAACCCGATATATGCAGCAAGCCAAATAAGCTTTCTGCTGCTGAAACTCTTTGTATGTTACCTATGAACTGCTAGAACTAACTGTGTTTTTTGGCTCTGATTTCTTCCAAGGGCAACACAAGTGCCTGAAGTTTAAATTGAGACTTCTGTTTTTGGTTACTGACACACCACTTCTAAAAACTGCTTCAATTACCTCAGATACAACCTGGCAGAATAAGTCTTAAGTCTGATAAGAAAATTATAAGAAAATATGTCTGTACTTTATGCTGATACCTAGTCCACCTGACTTCCCGGAAGTTCTCAATCTTCTATGCTCTGAATTCACTCTATCATGAAAATGATCACTTTATGTTAAAAATTTCTTAATGAAATGGCCACTTTTAAAGTAATGGGTTATTCAAGAAATGAATAAATTTAACCTTACTGAATGGTTTTATTATTTCTTCATATCAGTCACAGCACACTGGAGTGCAGCTGGATAAACATGAGCTCTTTAAAAAGGGGAGCAGGGAAGGAGAGTTTATGCAAAACCTCCATGCAAAGGAGCCTGTGGACCACTCAATAAGCCTGCCAAGAATTTATGGGTTAAAATCAAAGGAATTATTAAAAAGAGGGCCATGGTGTGCATCCCCACCTTAGTAAATATCTTCTGTGGATCACCCAGTCAAAAATAAATGGATGGATGGATGGATGGATGGATGTTCTTCAAGAAACTCTAAGGGGTCTTGCAATCACAGGCTCAGATAGCACACGGGACTTTAACTGCTTCAGTATTTACTGGAAGGGCAACTCCAGGTGTGTGAAAAACTGATTGGATTATTAGCTTGGGGATTAGCAATTAATGGTTCAAAGCCTGGCTGATGGCCAGCTGTGAGTAATGTTCCTTATAAGGTGATTTCCTCAAGTCCTATCCCTGGTTACTAGAGAGAGGAGCTCAGCAATTTGAAGTTTGAATATGTCTGGTTCCTGGCCTTCTTCCTTACCACACCTTCACAGACAAAGGATGGTTTTAATGTAATTTCAACCTATTTTTTATGTTAAAAAGTGTTGATAAAACAAATGCATTGCATAGCCTGTTTTTTATAATCAAAGAATTTTTGTGAAAATGTAAGTACCTGATATGCACTTAGGCTTTGGCATGATTCTGTGAATTGAATTTATCTTTGTGTTATTCATGGTTTGTTTCATTAGTCTGCACCTTGCCGTGTGGAAGTTTATAAGTAACTCCCTGCAGTGCAAAATGGAAATGATCTTAGTTATAAGAACAAACTTAATGTGAAGAAGTGCATTATGACTTTTCTTGAAATTGAGATATTTTGGAAATCATTTTGAGACTGAAAATGCAGCCAGGTAACCATAAATTATAGAACTTCCAAAAACTTTCCCTTTTATTTGTAATTCCTTTTATGTGTGATTCTTTTTATTTGCAATTCCTTTTATTTGTAGTGTTGCAAGCTTGCATATGACAGTACAGAAAAAGCCAGGAAGCCTCTGAGGATTTAAGCAGTATAATATATTTAACAACAGTATTTTAATGTAGGGATAAAACAAACACTTTTTACTATCATACAAGGGGAGTGTGAATGAAATAAAAATACCTTAAAAATAAGAAACAGTACAGCTAAAAAGGAAAACTATTACTTTTGAAGCAAAAGCCCCACATTTAAAAGTAATTTTTAATTTTAAAAAGTCCTGACATATATGCACAAGTGTTGTCTCTTCCTACGTCTGCCTAGAGTTTATTTGCAATTGGAAAATTTTATTTCATTAATACTATCATACCTTAACTACTGATAAATTTTTATTTTCCTATGACAAGGACTGCAAATAAAAAGCCAAAAGATTGTGAACTAACTCTGATTAGTTAGACAAAAAAGTCAATTAAGGCTTTTTCTAATTTTAATTAGAACTAAAAAGGTATTAGCTTGAACTGTCAGAAATTGTATGTGTGGTTTGCCTGTAATTTGATTGCGCTTCATCTATTACCTAAGTTAAGACAGCCTCTGCTTGATATAACTTGATGGAGCTGCATTGCCATATGCAGCAGGAAAAACTTATACAGAGATAAGGAAAAAGGAAAAAAAAAAAAGAGGACTACAAAACACTAATGAAGTGGAGAAAGTTTGAACAAATTAACTGTAAACCATCACTACAGAGATCATCAGGCTGATATGTTCAAATATAGGTGAAGTAAATATCTGTCATCATGAGCTATCGGATGTGTAAGGTTCTCCTTCTGTAGCTGGGGCCCCTGTCTTCAAGAAAAAAATTTCCACTAATTAACTATGTTTGAGTTACCCTTGAACTAGGAAAATGTAGCACTCAATCTTTTTGCAGCCCACACCATTACTATACTAATTTTCTGCATTTTAGTATAACTTTTTTTTTTGGACAACAAGCAAGGTACTTAGCATTCATTATAAAGTAAGTCATCCAGTGCATTTTTGCCTTGAAACCTGAGGCAGACCCTCCAAAATACAGTGGTGGAAAGAGGTGTCACCAATTCATAAGGCATGTGGAAATGAGCCCAGCAAAGACCACTGGAAGGCTGTGCTAGGAAGTCAACCAAATTTTAACCTGTAGACTCTCCAATGACAATCTACATGAGCCACAAATTATCAGATATGGTCAGGTATATTAGAAAAATATTTACTGTGGCAAACAAGTCAACAGGCAAAGACATATACCTTGTATAACACAATAAAAATTCAAAGAGGAACTTCTAAACCCAAACTGCAGTTAGTCCAATGACAAATATACCTTGGGTTTTTTGTTTGTTTTGGGGTTTTGTGGGTGTTGGGGTTTTTTTGGTGGGGTTGTTTGGTTTTTTGGTGATTTTTTTGTGTGTGTGGTTTTTGTTTTTTGGTTTATTTTTAATCTTTGTTGCATGCATAGTCAATCCAGAAATCCCTTTGTTTTCTTTACTGTGTGCACATCCTGCACAGCATAGAGATGGAACAGGAAAAGCCACCGCTGGCCAGGTAGCAAGGACAGGTGAGAAAGCTCTGAGCCAGCTCCAAACCTGAAATGAACTATGGGTTCCTGACAGGATGGAAAGAGCTACAGCTGAATCCTTCCTGCTTATTCACCCCATTCCTTAGCAGCCATTTTGGTAAGCTGAAATTGCAAGGCATGATTTGAATATGCTGCTAGGAATACGTTTGGATTAAATTTATAGAATACTTTAATGAATTTGGCACATATTTACACAGAACTAAGTAAGAAGTGTGATGTCTGCTCTATGATTTGTTCTATGTTGCATCGTTTTTAAAATAGAAAAACAGAATTTCTGCTAAAAAAATGCAATTTTTGTTAAATGATTAGCTCTAGTTCGTTTTTCTGAAATTCTAGATTATCACTCCTACAGAAATCTTTGTGTATTTAGTTTCTGGAATAAATCTGTGTCTTCCTTGTAGAAGTCCTGTGTGACCTTGAGCAAGTATTTTCTTTTATCAAATAACACAATGGTCTGACTGAGTAAATGCTAATAAAACTTCCCTACCTCATAAGCAGACTGTGGGAATCAACAGCATTAAATACCTAAGGTCCTTGATGGTCTGGTGATTAGGACCATTTATGTAGTTACATAGTCAATCCCCCTACGGTTAGAACGTTGTCAAAGTCTGTGCTCCGTGTGTTTTTGTCTGATGTGACATTTTCCTAGTACCAAATTATCTGGAGACATTACAAGCAGAATTGTGGAAGGATCAAAAACAGCTCGAGTGGCTCACCCAGTCCCTTGTTGCAAGATAAAATGGCATGCAGCTGACACAAAACATCTCAAAGCCCTTGATTTGCTTTAGTGCCTTTTAAAGTACTTCTTCTGAAGAAGGAATATGTGTGCTCACAGGAGTTATTAACAGCTAAAAACTCTGTCTGCTGATATCCCACGTTAGAACACTGCATGCATCTATTCTAAAATCAGATGCAACATTGAAAAAATATTTGACAGAGGTATGGTTGTCTTTTGATCTTTATGAATTCCTTACATAGTTCTACTGATCATGACCTTCCTGCTACTTTCAGAGGTATACAGAAATGAGAACCGTCCCTTATGTGCTGCCAATTTTTATCTTACCAGTGAACAGTGAATTCTCTTTTTTTTTTTTTTTTTGTGCATTTACAGGGAGTCACTCATAGGCTTGCATGGAATTTTTAACTACATTATCTAGAAGAAAACATAATAATAATATAATGCTTACTAATGTAGCATGTAATGGCTGGTCCTACATAACATGTTTAAGAGACTTGCTGTCTTGTGCACTGATATTGATTTGGAAATGAGATCACTTTCCACAGAATTTAATGCAGCTTTGGTCTCAATTGCAAGTAAAATTCTTAAAACATGTCCTGTTTTTAAGAATAGGACCTTCCAGAGGTGATAAAGAGTTCCTCAGTGGCTGATCCAAACCAGTTCATACAGTAAATATGGGATCACTGGATCTGTTCCAGTTTTGTGATGACAACAAGCCTGATAAGCAGATGGGAGGCACATTTGTAGGTGCTCTTCATTGCTTCTTTGTCGAAGTTTTTCATTTGTCCACTTACTCTTATGCTTGCTTCTCCTGATCAGAGATTAAACCCCAAATGAAAATCATCTGAGAACTTGACCGAAGTAGTAGCTCATGTTTAAAAAATTAACCAGTATGGCTGATAGATAAATATTCTGTTTGTTTACACCCCTTTATGTAAAGAACTGCAATGCTGTGATATGTCTTCCATGTAAATTGTGAGTCCATCAATACCTTATGAAAGTCATCTGCTGTCTTTCCTAATAAAAATTTTTGTGCTTTTTTTTTCAGATCATTGAATAAGGTGTTACATACCATAAGAGCAAATCTGATCCCTGCATTATCCATTAAAACCTATTTGCTGTTATACCTCCCTGTGTCTAACCTGCTTGTTTGATAACAAATTGCTGATTTTGTTAATCAGCATAACTTCTTAACTGAAATGTTGACTGGTTCCAAATTCAATGCATTGTTGAAGTCTGTTATAGCAGCAGTCTCGGTTGTAACAAGCAAAGATTCAAACTTGGTTTTGATTTTTAGCTGCTCAGATATGATTTAGGCTTTGTTATTCTCTCTGTTCATTTCTTCTAATTCTGTATTAAACAACTAAATATCAGCCACTCTACTTTTTCCCAGTGCTAGTATTAGACTAATGGACTCCTTGTTACTCATCAAGTTATCTGAAACGTTAACAAAATGTTGGTTTTCTTTTAGTCTCAGAACATCTGCAGTTATCTTAGAGTCAATGAAAACCACCACCAAGGATTCCAAGGGCTCCTTTTCCACAGAGAGATATCAGAACTCGCTGACGTAAAAAATTCTAACACAAGTAGCTGCTGTTTACCATCTTCTGAAGTTTCCAAATGGAAAATGCATGAAAAGCAAAATATAGCTGCCTTTCCCCTTCCCTGTCTTTTTAATCCTTCTTCCCAACAAAAAAAAACATAAATAAAAAAAAAAAAAAAAGAAAAGAGAACTTGCAAAAAAAATAAAAAAGCAGACTTTCAGAATGCTTTAATTTCCTTAGGGTTCATGGTCAAGATTTATACCCGTGCCTTTCTTATCAGTTCTAAAGTTCTAGAATATGAATATCAAATTATTTACTGTTATTAATGATATATAAATTTTTTACATTCAGTATACACTGAGATTACTCATGTGCATACACGTGTGAGAGAACTTTTGCATAGATGTATGTAGAGCTGCTTTCACTTCCCATCAAAGTCAGTTTGTGGTTTCAACCACTGTGGCCTTTCACAGATGTGAGTGTGGATTTCTGAATACCTATTAAAGTATTCTTAAACAATTTTTAATTATTATTCATATGTTTTTAATTAAATTCTGCCTTCTGTGTGATCTGGTTCATAATTGTTTTCAGCTTTTTGAAACTGGACCTTTGAAAGGATCAAGTGTATATATCACTGGTTTGGACTTTCTTCTTTTTAATCATTGCAAATATAATTAAAACAAAATCACCTCTCTTCCAGGCTAATGACTTTCTCTATGAAGAATAATTAATAGCAAGTAAATTGTTTCATATCCTTGAGTTTTTTTCCTTTGCATTTTTATCCCTGATTTATTTAGGTGAATGCCTTTGAGAAGAATTTACATACTGTAACACAGCTTGGGTAAAAGTCAGTGCAATGTAGAACTGTGTAAGAAGCATCAGGAGCTCAGTTTTTTTCTGAGGTAAAAACTGAAGACCAGTCTTTTTCCTAGAAGATCTGACTTTTTCTAGGTTAGGGTTAGTGTTGTTGGCTGAGTGCCACACTGACTAAACACATGGGGTAGAAAGAACTTTGGGTCATCCACACTCTTGGGCCACCAGCAGTTCTGCTACCTGAATGTATTAAAAATTGTGATGTTTTAAAAGTTTTGAGTCCATTTTCACTTTTCCCTAAATACTATAGTACCTATATAATCCTCAGCATCATTTGAAGAAATTATATTTAGACTTTAAAAAAGATTCATCAAGTCAGATGTTAAAGTGGATTTGTTGGGTTTTTTTAACCAACTCCATGAAAGATGGAAACTTGGATGAGGAGGACACTCTTCTGTGATATCACAGTTATACAATTATTTCAGTTCCTTATGCTTTAGGGCAAATACAAGTGGGCTCTCACAGTTTTATGTTATAGTGATAACAGACAACTGTGGTGTGTTACGACCACTCTGCAGGAACCTGACATATGTGGAGAGCAATGGAATGGAAAAAGTAGGCTATTTTTTTCCTCTGAAATATCTGCCTTTTGGGTAGTTCTTCTAATTATTTATTGAACTCTGAAAGGCAAAACTAATGGTACTGTACACCTAAATAACGCTAAAGACATCAGTGTTTGGCAGAAAACTTTCACAGAAAATCCACAATTCCTTCTTACGCCTGACTGCAGGTTGAATTCAAATCCAGCAGTCCCCTCAGCAGGCTGGACACAGGCAGATCTCCAGGTCATACTGACAGTACAGTCTGATCTTCTCTACTGTCCTGGTTTGAGTGAGAACAGAACTAATTCTCTTCAGTGATCTTACTTGTCAGCTCAGTTCTTCTAACTAACTGCACTGTCTGAAGTTAGCAGCCTGTTCTCACAGACAGTGTCTGCTCCTAGCAGTGATAACACCCCATGTTTAGAGTTACCACCAAGGATTGGTATGCAGACCAAGGCCACTGCTGGATCTTGTGTATCACATTGGGGGGGTGCAAAAAAGTGAAATGCTGCACCTGCAGGGAGGAGCAGACAGGACAGGTGACTCTCAACTGACCAACGAGGTATTCCATCTCATATACGTCATATTTGGCATAAAGCTGAGGGATACGAAGGGTCTGTGGTTCTTCTCCTCTCTTGGACTGCTTTGCCAGCTTGGCTTGGCTTGGCTCAGGTGCTCTTTTGGTTCCTTCCTTGGAGCATCCAAGGAGTACTCTGTCCATTCTGCCTTCGATCCCAATTGGCGTGTTCCTGAATCCGGTACCAGAATCCATCTCCTGAACACAGCTTCCATCTGCTGTGGGGCCCAGTCTGGGACTCTCCCAGTGCCTGCTCCACAGCATCAGTGGTGATGACATAATTATCGCCAGGGGGATTGTGTTGGATACTGGGTTTGTATATACTTGTGTAGATTCCATTTTTATTATTATTAATTTCATTTTCATTAAAGCTGTTCTAGATTTCTTTTCTAATCGATGAGTCTCTCTCCCTTATTCCCTTTCTCTTCCCCTTTGGGAGGGATGGGGGTTAACAGATATCATCTGTTATAGGTCTAAGGGGCTGCCCTGACCCTAAACCATGACATCTACTCTTCACCCAAATGACCTTGGGCCTCACAGGCATGAAGTCTATGGCATTTGCTGGTAAATATGTCATCAGCTCATGATCTGGCTGTGGTTTCACAATTGCTTGCTACTGACCTTGAGCATCTTCTCCTTTGAATTTGGACAAAATCTCTTCTTTACAGTACAGACATGACATGACAAAATTACAGACAGACATGACAAAATTAAGCACACAATTGTAAAGGAAGCTACAGTGGAGGAAGCGCGTTGGTTGAACAATGTGGGTCTACCCTGATTAGCAGTGCTTGTGAGCAAAAAGGGTAGATATCTGTGTTCCTTAGATACCTGTATCCTCATCTTTTGTGCTTTTTCCTATAAATTATGTGTCCTTGAATTGATCACCTGGGTGACCAATGTGGGAAATGCAGTTAAGCTGGGGAGGCTGGCTCTGTCAGGCATTACAGTTCTCTCAGAGTGCCCCAAGAGGTAAAGGAAATTGGAAATGAAGTTCTTGATCTCTGCCACGTAAAACAAAACAAAACAAAACAAAACAAAACAAAACAAAACAAACCCAAAACAACAGAACAAACAAACAAACCAAACCAGAAAAGAAATGCAGAAAACAAAAAACCAAACCACATTATGATATCATTTGAAATTAAAGTTTTTGCTTCAACTTTCTTGAGACAAAATTAAAGTGTTACATTTTGCAGAAAGTCTAAGAACTTCCCACAGAAAAATCCTCCCTCAACTGTAATGAAGATACTTCCCAATTCCTTCCACTTCTGCTACAGCTTTCTGCACTTTGTCTATGACTTAACATTTTGAGAGAGAAAAACAAAACAAACCAGAAAACCTGTGGCTTATTGAGTCACTTACTGGCACAGGGCCTTGTTTAAATATCTTCCTGAAGTGGCTGGATTGGTGTTCCCTATCTCTGAGGATTTCTAATAGATTGTTCCGCCTGAAATTAGGCCAAGCAGTTTCCTCAAAAGAACTGGAGCTTTTTAAATTGTTACTAGCATTTCTTTTTAGTTTAAATTTATCAGATGATTTCATCTTTGTATTTTTAATGTTCTTCCCTTCCCCCCATCAAAAATTAAATTGATTTCTGCTTGTGCTATATTACACTATCTTTCTTCTGAAAAAAACTGAGAACTTCTCATTTTCTACACTCATGGGTCTGGTATTCACCCATGAAGCAGATGACTGATGCCTCAGTAGCACAGTATCAATATAATAAACCAACATTTTCAGGAGGAATGTAATTGGTGAAGTGGTGCAGCAGGCTGCCCAGAGGGGCTGTGCAGGATCCATCCTCAGAAGTTTTCAAAGCACACACAACCGGCTCTGACCCCCTAGCTGTCCCTGCTATGAGCTGGAGGTTGCACCAGACACCTCTGGAGGTCCATTCCAGACTGCATGATCCCATGATCCTTTCCTGATAGTCTGTTCAGCAATTGGTTTGTTTTCTTTTAAGTACAATATTAGAATTAGCTAAAGGTCTTAATCCAAATCATGAAATTCTACCATGGCTTCCAAAATATACAACTGTGCAAACATACATCACTGCATTGTCAAATTGTACCTTGGGATTTTCTTCATATAAAATTAATTATCAGAGTTGTCTCAACAACCATTGTTGTAAACATGCAGTGTTTTTCACTTCTCTTACTAACTCTAAATCAATTCAGCCTCCAGCTTTTCCACCCACCTGGCTTCTTTTCTACCTACCTGGTCCTACTGATAAACAGCAGTAGGATGTAACACTGTGATACAAACTGCTATTGAGTTGAAACTGTGTTTTCCCACAGTGAAAATGTTCCTTCACTTATACATATTCATTCTTCCCTTTGAATTAAATATCTTCTGACACTGTCTGGGTGAGTCTAAGTAAGTGTGTTTCTGTAGATATTCTGTGTTCAAAGTGAGTGTCCTATTTTCTTGTGGCTACTGCTTCTCACTTCAAAAACATAAACTAGCCCCAGAAATATTTAAAAGAATATTCACATTTTCCAACTCTACAGGAATATTTTCCTTGTTGTGACACAAATTAATATTTTCTTGAGAAAATAAAAGGATTTGATTTGCACTTGAGATGTTCCTAAACAATTGCCTTTATAGCCCTATTGAGAGTAAGGACATAAAATTAATGATAAAGGGCCATGTACGAACCCCCTTTCTAATGACTTGATTGCATAGTAATGGCAGAACTGTGTAGCATAATGTACAGACCTGTCCAAACGGAGGATTTGTAGGAATTCCATCTCCATTCTTACATTCAGTATTACACATGGAAACACTATTCCTGAGAGAACTCTTACTCTCTGAAATTTTCAGAGATGAGTTGCTAGGAATTCTGTTCTAGGAAAGAAGTATTCGTATCCAAGTGGGTTGATTTGTAGGTAATCAATTTCTGCTGTTTATTTCAATCTCACTACTTCTCATCATTTATTTTGCAAGTTCATTTTAGTACATCCTCCCAGGAGAAGTCACTGCAGTGCTTACATACGTAGTGTTTGGTACAAAATTGCATTTACTCAGCTTAGGCAAACTAGAAACATAACTGGTGATGCTGAAGAGTTGATGCTGAGTTTTATTGAAAAAAACAAAGTAAATGTTATTGGAAAACACAACTGTAGTGAAAGTATCCCCACAATATTTGTTGAAAATAGTTCTGAAGTTTGTACAAGACCAGTCTGAGCTCTATATAGAACATCTAACACATTTATATTAATTATGTTAATATGCAAATACTTATATAAAACCATAACAAAATCCATGACTTGTGAAATTTGTATGGTCTTTGGCATTCATTTCAGAGAACCAAAATTTCATTTGGTGTCAATTTTCAAAAGTAATACAATAACCTTTTAAAAGTAATAACATACTAGTTCTTTACTAATTATTCAGTACTTCAAAATATACTGTAGAAGGGGGGAAATGTTCTTAGTAGGTTTCTGTGGCTTTTTTGTACCTCAGCAGGAAATGTTCTAAACTGTAAATTATTTAAAATTGTAGTATACTATGACATCTCTTTAGGTTCAGATCACCGAATTTGTAACGCAGTCGGCTATCTAGACAGAGGCATTTCTATGTAATGCATGGAAAACACTTCTTCACTGAATCAAAATATGCAGCCACTTGTATGAAGTCCAAAGGGACCACACATTAGGCTAATCTAAGCTGTCATGGAGTCATGGACTAATGAAGAAAGGGTTGTAAGAATTAACCCATTTTTTCTCCTTCTCTTATCAACTGTCACTAGGGGAGTGTGTGTCAGAGGAAGGTACTCCATCCTTGCTTCTGCCAAACATACAGAAATGTTTAATATTACTTGTCCTTTAAATAGTATATGGGTAACTTTTATTCTTTCTGGTCTATCTCAAAACACTTTGGAAATGGGACAAGTATCATTATTCTTTTTATATAAATAAATAATTTATTTTCTTATATATGTTATTATTTCTTATTTCTTTTATCTTATATTGTAAAATATGGAAAGAAAAAACTTCTTCATAAAAAGAAAACAAATCAAACCAAAGAGCGGAAAGGTGTAAGAGTTCCCCTTTTGACAATGGGACTATTCATGTTGTTGCAGCTCAGTATTTCTCAAAACTGGGCAGAATTGAGGGTGTGATTTGCTTCCATTGCAGCAATGGGGTTGTGGTGGTGAAATGTTTCCAGCAGGCAAGCACAACACCATCTTGAAGGCGTGAGCACATTTGCATTACATTAATACAGTGAAAAATGTTAGAGGATCCTTTTTTTTTTTTTTTTTTTTTTTTTAATCCGTAGGTATTAATAAACCTTCTCCCATTGGGGTAGCAGCAGGTTAGCAAGAGTAACAAAAGCTTTTCAATGCACTGGAAGAAAAAGCCTTACCCATTCACTAGCTCCCCTTTGCAGCCATCCTTCATGGCACTTAAATGTCATTTCAAACTTCACTTCATCACCTTGGTGAGCTAATGCACTCTGCGGCCTCACCAGATGTATTTCTCTCAGAGGCAGTGAGCACTTTAAATGGTTTCACCCTCCCACCCCCCTCCTGGGAAACTGTCTTGAGAGGATGTTTAGATGTTAAATTGTAAGAGAACTATGGAGGAGAAATATCAATTCTGCTATAGCCTATGAACTGATCTACATTTCTTTCAACTCAATGAAATGGGGTCACATAGTTAGAGACACACAAACTAGGGGGGAAAAAGCAGTGGGTTGCCTATGGTAAAACTGGAGCCAGATGCCAAGGATATACTTGACAAAGAAGCAAGAGAGAAAGCAGTGGAATTATATACTGGTAAAACTATGTACAACACAGACCAGTCTCTCCAGGTATATCTGTAGTCAAGGCTTGATTCCACAATGTATTCCTTACTAGTGAAAATCCATTGACTTTAGTTGCATTTATTTCTGCTTTTCCCCAAACTGACAGGTGATACAGGGTCATATACTAGTGCTCAGTCATTGTTTTTTCTTCTAACACCAGTACTGCCTTTCTGCCAAGTAAAGTAGGTCCTTGGATACTTTAAGGTTGACTTCTCATAGAATCATAGAATCATTTAGGTTGGAAAAGACCTTTAAGATCATTGAGTCCAACTGCTAAGCTAGCACTGCCAAGTCCACCACTAAACCATGTCACTAAGCATCACATCTACACGCCTTTTAAACACAGCCAGGGGGGTGACTCCACCATTTCCCTGGGCTGCCTGTTCCAATGCTTGATAACTTTTTCAGTGAAGAATTTTTTCCTAGTATCCAATCTAAACCTCTCCTGACACAATTTGAGTCTATTTCTTCTTGTCCTATCACTTTTTATGTGGGAGAAAAGACTGACACCACCTCTTTACAACTTCCTTTCAGGGGGTTGTAGAGTTGGTAAGGTTTCCATTGAGCCTCCTTTTCTCCAAAATAAACAACCCCAGTTCCCTCAGATGCTCCTCATGAGACTTGTTCTCTGGACCTTTCACCAGCTTTGTTGCTCTTCTTTGGATGTGCTCCACCACCTCAATGTCTTTCGTGTAGTGATGGATCCAAAATTGAACACAATATTAGAAGTGCAGCCTTACGGTGCCAAGTACAGAGGAACAATCACTTCCCTACTCCTGCTGGCCACACTGTTTCTGAGACAAGCCAGGATTTTGTTGGCCTTCTTGACCACCTGGGCACAGCTCTGGCTAATATTCAGCCGCTTGTCAATCAGTACCCTCAGGCACTTTCCTGACAGGCAGCTTATTCCCCACTGGCTCATTTTTCTGCACATGGGGGCAGACTGCTCCTGTGCCTTTAAGATTTCTTTCTTGAGCAATGTCCACAGTAGAAGACAGTCATGTTCTGGATAGTTTTTGAGCATAGTTTCATTTAATTGCATGTATACATGAAACAGATATGTGGAGAATTATTAAGCAACAATTACAGCCCAAATCCAGCCAGATTTTCAAAGTGCAACACTGCTTGGGAGCAACTCCAATCAAATCTAACACAAGCACTTTTGGTGTTGACACCATATTTTCTCTACAGGCTGTGTACATGGGAAACAAACAAACAGAAAATCCCCAATATTGGAATTGTCTTGAATATTGCATAACAATACTGTGGATACTCTCATAAGAGTATACTATGTCATCAGGCCATCACTCTGTAAGAAAATGTTTTAAACATACAGAAATATGCTTCCTCAAAAATGTTGAACATAAGCCCTTTATTATTTTCATTATTCTTGAAACTTACCTTTATAACAGCTTTTGGAGTGGCCACCAAACATTCCTGTGCTGAGGCAATTTTGAGAAAACATACGAAAAAATATTCTAAAAATCCACTCTTCTTGAGATCACTGGACAGTAAGTCCTGACTTTGCTGACAGAAATTGTGTTTTGGCAACGATCCACATGACTGGATACAGATTATTCCATAGATTTGAGATGGAATTGTCGCAGTGTTATCTCTATTCAATCTATCTAGGGGCCTGGATCATATCTAAACTTCAGATTTACCTATAGTTAGTTGGCTACCTAAGGTTTGTTATAACTATGAAGTTATGTACAATCCTTTATGCCATGCTTATCATTACTGAAAGGAGCAGCACAGAAAACAATGTTTATTAGAAACTTCTGTAAGCTAGTTGCATTCCTAACATGTAAAATGTTTTATTAACAACTAAGTAAATGAGTAACAGAATAGAGGAAGATTATAACAATTATAACATGTTACCAAAGCAAGATTAAATATTCTCAAGAATGTGGCATGGTGTGTAGCTAAGCTGATTTATTCACAAGCTCCAGTAGTTTAAAGTAATGTCCTTCGAAAACAGTGGAGGAAGGATAGTGAATGAAGTCAAGTATTGCTTTTTTCTGTTTGCTTTCTTTGTTCTGTCTGCTTTCCTCCACTTTTATCAGAGATATGCTGACGGTAAAAATTGTGAAAGTGATTAATAATAATAGAGAGAACGCTCATAGTACTTCACAACTCCTGCATGATCCAATGTGTGCATCCCACTGTCTGGGTCACTGTCCCATGATATTGCTGGCATATAGAACACACATGGACTCTGCCAGGTTTGGAAGGGAGGCTGGTATCAAAGCCACTGAACACAGTTCTCACTGCATTTAAACTGCCAAGCTGGATAATACTCTCTGTTTCCTAACTTCTGTTAGGGAGTTTCACTTCTTAAACTGAGATGGAAGGAAAGCATTTTGGCTTGCTTGTCCCTTAGATGACTTGAACAAAAGATATCCATTTGTCTGTCAGCACCTAGGAGAAAGTCATTAAAATCTGCCCTTGAACACAGATGTTCCCACTGATTTTACCAGAATCCCAGGGCAAGATTCTCAGTAAGGGCATATCATAATTTCATGGAAACTGATAGAATTATACTCGTTTATACTCATTTATACTATCTAAAGAGATAAGCTATATATCTGAGGTTAAAATGTGGCATTTTGTTTCTGAAGCACTAGGAAGAATGACACAAGGCCAAATTCTGAGTTTAGTTGAATATTTATGCCTTTGACCAACTTCTGCATGAGCAGAATTGTGGAAATAATTTTCCAGTTCTCAGAGTGGGACACAAAGGTGTCAGTGGGTATGTACTGCCACAGGGGTTAAACTGACAGAGGTGTTTGCAGCATTTCCTATTATATGCATGAGAAATACTGCAAAAGTAAATAGGAATCTGAGGGTGCTGGTGGACAGCAGGCTCATTAGGAGTCAGCAGTGTGTCCTGACAGCCAAGACAGCAAACCACATCCTGGGGTGCATCGAACACAGTATAACTAGCTGGTCAAAAGAGGGAATTTTCCCACTGTATTCAGTGTTGGTGAGGCCTCACCTTGAATACTGTGTGTGGTTCTGGACCTCAAAATTTAAGAAAGATGTGAAGTTTCTTGAATGCTTCCGAAGGAGGTCAACAAAGCTGGTGACAGGGCTGGAAGGAATGTCCTGTGAGGAGTGGCTAAGACTTTGGGCTTGTCTAATTTGGACAAAAGGAGTCTGAAAGGCAACCTCATTGCTCCCTTATAGCTTCTTCTGGAAATGAGATGCTGATCTTTTCTCCCTGGAATCCAGTGATAGGATGCTTGGGAATGATTCAAAGCTGCATCAGGGAAGATTTAGCCCTCTAGACACTAGAAGCATTTCTGTACAGAGTGTGATCAAGCACTACAACAGACTTCCTAGAGAGGTGGTCTGATAGTGCCTCAAGCCTGTCAGTGTTTAAGAGGCATTTGTCCAATGCCCTTGATAACAAGCTTTAACTTATGGTCAACCCTGAGTTGGTCAGGTAGTTGGACTAGGTGATAGAGATCCCTTCCAACTGAAATATTCTATGCTTATTCTATTATTCTAGTCTAGTCTAGTCTAGTCTAATTCTGTGTTGTAAATGGTCATTTTGTTATGGTTTACTGTACACACAAATCACTTTTTTTTTTCCCATTCACTGTAGTGCCACAGAATGCTGTTAGAAAACCATATTCAAGATAAAAATCCAGTGTTTCTAAAAACATAATAGGAATGTACCACAGTCACAAGAGCGTTCCATTCAGTCAAAATTTAAGCACAACAAACTGTATAAAGCATCAAAAAGGGCACTCCACATATTCTTATTGTCATTTATAGAGCTTATAATATGGAAACTTGACACCACAGAACAGGATAAAATATTATAATAAGAAAACTAATTCATTAGTTAATGTCTACACAGCACTTTTAAATATGAAGCACTGCCAACTTAATGCTACGAAAGCATTTGGATCAGCATGACATGTATAAACTGAGATAGGAAATTACCCTTCTGATGAAGTAGGGTATTTGTTAGACTGTAGCATTTAGAATTCTTTTGTGTTAGATCTAGTTATTATTATGGTCAAGCATTTTCTGGTTATCCATTGAATAAATAGTCAATTATTCTGTTGTATAAAGTACAGATAAGCTGATACTACAACTACAGTCTATCTATAGCAAACTTTATTCATTAGCTAAACAAAACATTATTCCTTAGAAAGCCAGTCATGGCTCGCCTTGAGGAAAGCATGTAGGAAATAACATCTCACAGCAGCAACCTTCTGTTTTCAAGTAGATGACTAGAGTGATGGGAAGCTTTATGGGAATCTGTTCCTCTGGATCCAGAGAAATTGATTCTATTTAATGGGGTGAACACTATTTAACAGAGTAAATATCAAGTCAATACAGAAACATGCTTTAGAATATTTAATTTGCAAGAAAATGGAAGGGGAGGGAACGAAAGTAGAAATAATATAGAAGTTTCTTGATCAGATGATTTTAGGAATCTGAATGATATACCCAAAGATCAGTGACCTTCAGGACAAAGGTTTCTAGCTTATCAGATTAGCAGTTTTTCATGTGCTACTGAAATCTCATTATTCAAGCAAATATTAGCCATATTCTGCACTCAGATATCTCTAGCATGACCACAGCAGCAGGAGGAAAGAAAAGCAGAATTTGGGAGTAGCATAAAACTTTCTGTGAGTGTCATAAAAATTATCATTATGGAATGTATTTTTCTTGATACACTATGCAGCTAAGCCTATTGAAACTCTTGCTTTTTATTTTCATTAATAATTAATTTTGGACAGAACTGATGGCACTGCCTTTATTACAGTTGTTGAACTCTTCGCGCTACAAGAAGCTATTATCAGACCTCACATACATTCCAAACTAATCCTTTGTTTAATACTCCATGCTGGGTTTCCTGCTCAGGCTGTCTATATCTGGGAAATTTCAGATAAAATTGTTTTTTATTATTGCTTTCTGGTAACACTTTCTTCAAAAAGCTGTGTGACCCTTTTTTTCTGGATGAAGGTTTGGCAATTTGACAATCTCTGTTTACTACTATCCTACAACAATAAACGTGAAGGAAGCCAAGGTAGAAGGCTTCATAACAGCTCTTTTTTTTCTACTGAGGAACATGCTTGAGTGCAACAGGCAGCTTTTCAGAAGACTCAGTCCTCGCTGTGTGTATCTCACAACTTGCAGTGCTGACCAGGTTGCATGTGTGCCAGATGCAGCCCTACTACAGTGAGAGGTGGGATGGCCATTGGTTTTCATCCTCAGTGTCAGTAATGCAGAGGCCAGAATGCAGAGGTACAACCTGGAGCACATTGTCTCCAGCAGCCTCCAGCAGTCACAATGGGCTCTGTGAGACTGCAAAGCTCGTGCTGAAACTGTGCTAAATTCAGGCTCTTATAATGTGATTTTTCCAGATAGTTGAGATTAAGCCATCATAGGTAAGCCAGTCATGCATAACCTCACTCATACTTTCTGTTTGCAATGAACACATGCACTCAGTGACTAAGCACTGATATAACAGCAAATTCACCAACCTTCTCAGAGTCAGCTTCATAGGTATATTTGAGATTTGTCTTCATTTTGGAAGTCAGAGCTATTTTCAGTTTAATAGCAAAGATAGCTTGAAAGGAGTTCTATATATGCCTGTTCTGATCTCTTCTTTAATGTGGCTTAAGTTACAACACAGTTCTATATAAGCTCTAGCTTCAGTGTCTTCCAGATGGGCAGTAAATCTGAACACAAAGGAGAGGTTCTCAGCTGCTCTAAGTCAGCACATATGCAGATGAAGTTGCTTGTGGTAAACTTATGTACTCCAGGGATTATAAAGCCATAGTTTCTGTTAATGTTATACACAAACATAGTGGTTACTTGGCAGTGTGGCAGGCTTAGGAAAATCAAAGGCAAGGAAGCCCAAGCTGTGATGCAGTAATGGACAATTCAGGACAGTACAGGGAAACTATCATCTATTTCTTTACCTAACATATAGTCATTAATAATCATTCCTAAGAAGATGTATTACAGACTTATACTAGTGTGCACTAGCTAAGACTTTAGCCCAAGTGTAAATTTTGAAAGAGGGAAAAATAAGTGGATATAAATGTAAAATGGAGTGAAGTTTCACCTCGATTTTCTATATCCACATCACTAATCTATCTTGTTTTTCTGATAAGAGAGTCTTTTTCTGACATAAAAGAAATGTGTAGGTTTGAGATATCTAGACTTCACCAAGGCATTCGGTAATGAAAAATGTGATATCTGTGAGCTGGCTTGGAGAAGATTGTACATAAGGTACACACAAAATGCAAAAGGAAATATCCAAAGAGATAGCTCATGACAGAGGTCTTCTGAAAGAGAATGACTATTAAAGAAAGATTATTTGTGAAGTTCTCTGTGTATCACTCTGAAATCTTGTTTAGTTTTAAATATTTTTCACAGTGACCTATGTTACTCTAGAGGCATTTGTCAATGACACAAACATGGGAGGTATAATGCCTGTATAGGTATATAAGAGTGGTATTTGAGTACAGCTCAGAACATGTTATATGTTCTTCACTTTTAAACAACCACAAACAGTGACTTGCAAATGCCTCTTGATACTTACTCAAATACAAACTGAATATGTTCGAAAAAGTAGCTGTAGGAATAAACCAACACTTTCATTTCTATGCAGAGAGCATCTGTTACTCATCTAGTGGCCATCCCAGCCTCTAAACTTTGACAGGCACAGATACATTAGATTTGCTTTCATATGGACATCATTTTGCAAAAAAACCAAAAGGAATGTTTACTATTATGGAAGATATGCATGAAATGCTACAGGTAATTTGTTTGCACAAGCTTGCCACCGGGCAAATCAAAATGGAGAAAACTTTGTAGAACAAAAACTTTTACACTGATAATACGGTATTTCTTTAGGCTCATATTGTAAACTAAGAAACAGCAGATGTGACTATTTAACTACCTTCATAATTCCAAAGTCTGTGTATTAACAATTCAGAAATTTTCTTTCAATTAGTTATTTTATGCTATGTCATAGATTTTTTTCACTGTGGCGTTTTGGATGTTATTGCCAACTTGAAGAATAGAGATCACACAGAATTCAACTTTGCATGGTCCTGGAAGGAATTTAGTCCCATCCCTGTGCGACTTTGACTCCATTCAACTCTTGTCTTAGACTAGCTGTATGTGCCCAAAAAAGAAACACCCCATCCTTCTGTTTGGGTAATCAATCTGTAATCCAGGGAAACACTAGTAATTGAGAGAGCAGCAACACAGTTTTTGATTTAAGTTAATTTAATGTAGGTAAATACTACAAATTATGCACACAACAAAGCCTGGACCTCGTCTGAGGCTTTAGCACTAAACCATCCTGCAGAAATAATTCGGTTTTAATGTTACTTATTGTAAGGACACCCTTCTGAGAGGTCATTTTCCTGGGAGGAAAACCATCACAAAAGTAGGTGTTTCACAATCAAACAGCAGAGAGGTAGGTCACACTAGGCATGCAATAGCTGAGTTTGAATCATGGCTGTAATATGAAGCCTGAGACTTTATAGCTTACACAGGTTATTCCCCACATTCCTACTAATAGGAGGTGATGTGCTGTAGGCAATAGAAAGATGGAGACTCTGAGAGGGAAAACGTGGAGATAAAAGGAAAGAAATATCAAGGAACAATTCCATGTATATTAAATTTTGGTGGAGGTTGTTAGATGTAAAGTTTAAGCATTTTAACAAAAAACAGGCCACTCCATGATCTTTTTGCACTAGTGTGAGAACTTCAGTGTTCTGATACCTCTTAAAGTATTTGATGAGAGACTAATAACCTGACAGGCTAACACTTCACTTCCTTCCAATTAGGGGACTTTAACATCAAAGCAAAGGGTCCTCCACTCAGCAAGGGCTTACTTGAATGAATTATAGAGCAGAATAAGTCCAGTAGTTTCTTGTTTTTTCTCCTCATGGAGACAGTCCGGCATAGGCTTTAATAAGATGTTTGAGGTCAAAAGGTTCAGGTTCCTCACTGTGAGCGTTAGGAAGCTGCCAGAGTGTTTCAATATGTGTTGTGTTTGTAATGCAATCAGACAAAGCTGAAAACTCTGTCATACTGTGTCATGTGGCTGACTTCCTTTTGGAGTGCTCTTGTGCATAGTTAACAGCAAAGTTTATGGGCCTTTTAGTATACTGTGAATCTTCCCTGTTGCCATTTCTTCTGAAACAAACAATGCCTTGGCTACCATTAGTTTTTGCCTGACAGAAGGGGTGTGACAGTGGCCTCCTCCAGGGTATTGTGTCAGTTGATCAGGTGTCAACTGGTAACAGATCTCCAGGACTCAGAGGTCTTCAATGAGAAATGATGTCTATGCGTGCTATATGGTGTTATTTGATCTGCTATGCTTGAATGTCTGGCAGTCTAAAAAAACCTACCACGAACTGTTCTGCCCCTATCTACTACTATCTGCAAAGCAACAAATATTAAAATACCTTTGAGATAAGCATAAAAGATACTTTGCTCCTTCTTTTGGTCAAAAAACTTTTTAGATGCAGGATATATTTTCCTGTGCATAATATCTAGCATTACTTCTTATTTTTTAATGGTTCTTACTGTCAGGACTGAATGAAGGGATGGGATATACCCTCAGCAAGTTTTCTGATGACACAAAATTGGGAGTGGTGCTGCCATTCAGTGTGACCTTGACAGACGGGAGAATTGGGCAGAGAGGAACCTAATGAAGGTAAAAAGCAAGTGTAGGGTCCTGCACCTGGGGAGGAATAACACCATGCACCAATACAGGTTAGGGGTTGACCTGCTGGAAAGCAGTTCTGCAGAGAAAGACCTGGGAGTCCTGGTGGACAAGTTCACCATGGAACAGCAATGTGCCTTTGTAGCCAAGAAGGCCAATGTTATCCTGGGGTACATCAAGAAGAGTGTGACCATCAGGTCAAGGGAGGTTCTCCTCCTCCTCTACTCTGCCCTAGGGAGGAGGTATCATATTCAGTTCTCGTCTCCCCAGTTCAAGAGGGACTACTGGAGAGAGTCCAATGGAGAGCTACATAGATAATTAGGGGACAGGAGCATCTCTCTTGTGAGGAAAGGCCGAGATACGTGGGTCTATTTGGCCTGGAGCAGAGAAGACTGAGAGGCATTCTGATCAATGATTATAAATATCTAAAGGGCAAGTGTCAGGAGGATGGGGCCAGTCTCTTTTCAGTAGTGCCCAGTGATAGGACAAGGGGCAATGGGCACAAACTAGAACACAGGAAGTTCCACTTAAACATAAAGTAAAACCTATTTACTTTAAAGGTGATGGAGCAATGGAACAAGCTGCCCAGCGAGGTTGTGGAGTCTCCTTCTGTGGAGAATTTCAAAACCCGCTTGGTTATGTTCCTGTGCAATCTGATCTAGGGAAACCTGATTTAGGAAGTGGGGTTGGTAGAGATGATCCCCAGAGGTCCCTTCCAGTCCTACCACTCGGTGATTCTGTGACAGCATCTTTTCACCTTTCTGCAACAACTTTTGTTCCGAAGGAGTTTAGAAAGTACATGTATCATTTATTTTCATACTCATTTCACACAGAACAGGCAGAAAACTGACTGTAATATAGCAATTGCTTGCTGCAATATTACAATGGCATGAGAAAAAAAAGGAAAAATAGACAAAGGAAATGTCTTCTGTGTGATCACATAAGGTACTGGGATTCACCTCACCTTGCTTCAAGTCCTCTTGGGTCAGAGGAGATCAACATCCACTGAAGAGCAGTTAACATCAAAGTTTCCTTCCATGAGAAACAACTAAGGTATAACAAAGGCCAAAGACCACTGTAGTGGTAAAGTCAAAGAACTGGGAGACACAAGAACTTTATCTGACATGAAGAGCTCATAATTAACATCTTGAGAAGAGTTTCTACAGTATAAGGTCACTATCTCAATAATCAGCAAGTGTTTAGATGAAAATTATTTGTGTAACAGTTCACTAGTTTCCAAGAGAAAGTCTTTGTTGCATCCAGGTATTAGTTTCCAAACCAGAGTATTTAAATCCATGCACTCTTACAGGCTGCAAAAAGAATCCCAGGAAATGAAAATCCTTCTAATTGGTGTGCCCCTCTGCCCAAATTCCCAGGTTTAAAAAAATTTTTTTTTGAGTTGGTGTTTGTTTTTTTAGTTATTTCCTGGGGTTTTTTGTTGTTGTTTTGTTGTTGTTTTTTGTGTGGTTTTGTTTTGGTTGTTTGGTTGGTTTTTTACTCCACATACTCCTAACCTTTGTCTGCACAAAAATAATGAACTGAGCTATGTAAAGTGATACAGAATATAACCCTCTATCACCAAACAAATCCAATGGCAGTGACATTAATATACTTAAATCATCCATATTACATATCGGAGGAAAGAAAATCAGCTTCAATGTGTAGCACTTCCATTGCAATACAGCTGTAGCCAAGCAAATTTTGGAAAAGTATTGCTATTTTTACTCATTTTGGCTTTGTTTGGAAATCACAGTTCCTAACTGAAATGCCATTAATGATAAAATAAGTTTATGTATATTATATGCCTTGTGTTTTTCCTCCAGTAATAGTATCCCCTAATTACTGCAACTAACTGAAAAATACTAAATTTTACAGATTTTTTTTTTCTCAGTAGAAATAACAAAATGCTTCTAGACTTTCTATCTCCTGTAAAACAAAAATAATAGATCCAAATCCTTTAAAAATTCTGTTTTCTCAGAGACTCTTTATGCCTCTGGTTTTTTTGTTTCTTCCATTTTTTCCCTTTTCTTCCAGACTCATTTCCCTTTCCAAGCATACTTGTTTGGTTTTTATTGCTTTCCTCCTTAATTTTTTATGTGAAGAAGAGAAATGAAAGGGGTTTTTTTACAATTTACAATTTAGGATAGTGATTGAAGTGGGTTAAAAAAGTAAGCTATCCCTGAAGGAGAGACCTTCAACATCAAGGCTTTAGCCTTGAAAAGACCCGTGGCAATGCATGACTCATTCAGTGTTTACATATCCATACCAGCCACGAAATTTAGCTTCCAGAAACTTACATCACAGATTGTCTCAGGGATATGTCAGGCCAAGTCCAAGGAAAACCTTAATGAGTACAGTTGACTTTTGGAAGCGGTATCTGTTGTACACAGGAGAAAACAGGAAGATGAATTAAACTTTTTTTGTTCTTTTTTTCTTCTTTTTAGGAAAAAGGTAGCTTCTGTATTCTTACTAAAATTCAAGTTCTTGAAAGTCTGTTTCTTTTTACTGAATAAAAATGACTGTAATTAATAGGAATTCACCACACATGTAGCTCCACCATAGGGGTCCAATTTCAAATACTTCTAAACCATTTTTGTTGGAGGAAAACATTAACAAACGTCCAGCTTTTTCAAATTCAAAATACATCTAGTTATGAGGTGGTCTAAATACAGATAGTTTGTATTGCACAGTATCTAGACAACATGAGGTGAAGGAAGTACCTAAGTCCTTAAAGAAATTCCTTTTTCCAGTAACATTTCTTCAAAGTTTTTCAGTGCAAACACAAATGAAGTTCCAATTACACTTCTATATTTTTCATCAACCTTTAAATAGTGTATCTTGAGTTTCCTGACTTATTATTCACACTTAGAGACATTTTCAATTTATATTTAACTCATAAAAAAGAAATGTAAATAGATGAAGTGTGCTCAGTTATAAGGAATTAAAGAAGGTTCCCATATGTAGTTTAAGAAAAATGTGTGTACTACAGAGAACTATATCTAAATAACATCATGTACTTTTTGCTAAAAAAATAAATAAATCCCACAAAAAATTATTATAGAAATCCATTACTGGACTAATTGTTGGGTTTTAATAACTATAGAGTAATAAATCAGAATTTCGAGGCAAAATAAGAAAAGCTCTCAATTTCTTTTTCAGTTTTTGCTTTTTGAAATACAAAAGAAATTTCCATAAGTAGATTTTTGATTGTGTGACACTACAGTAATCAGATAATGTTTATCTGATAACCACTAATTTGCATGTGTCAACAAAGTTTTCACTTTAATTCAACAAAAAATAACCAGCTAAATTGAAAGTATGCTATCAGTAAATCTTCTATAGGAGTGACTTTAAGCTGATCAAGTATATAGCTAAATCCTCTATGGAAATACTTTTGCCTGTCTTCAGTACACCGTGGAAGTCAGTCTTAGAAAGCTTTTGTTTGATTCCTTGATGTGGCTGAAAAAAAGATCATTCTGAGTATTATTTACAGTCCATTTCCATTTCCATACTAATCATATTATTCCAGAAACTCAGTCTATATTCGTTTGCCAGTCCCCAGTGGTGAAAGACAATCTTTATTATGTAAAAAAAAATGGACATCAGAATATTGTTTTTGAAGTGTAATGAAATGATTTAATAACAATGTATCTTCATATTTCCTAAATGATTTAAAAACCTTAATGCACTGCAGGGATCTGCCTCAGTGGCATAATGAAATGGGACAGTTCAGATTGCAACCTGCTGTGTGAGGTTGCCCCCATGTACAGAGTAGCACGACAGCTCTGTCTCCTTTCCTTTTTATCTTTCTTTTCCTCTCCAAGTGCCGGGTAATATTCTTGAAGAGAGGGATGTCACTCAGTATCTCACACATCCAGCTGGTGATTAATTTACACAGAGTAAAGATGAGGTACTTCTTAGAACTAAATCTACTGCTACAGTTTGATCATGAAAGTTGCCAAATGTTCAATATATAACTCTACTAACTATTGGATGTTAGTCAAAATGTTAGCCATTTACTTTTTATAACCTGCAAATTGGTCTCTACACACACCCACTCCAGACATATAAACATATAGCTAGGCATACAGATAAACATATATCTAGACAGAAAGTGGGAGAAAAAGAGATGTGCACACACATGCTTACATATACACTGCTGACATAATTTTACATTGTCTAAGACTACAAGCAGCTGTAAGGGAAAAATGCATGTAAAAAAGAAAAGGTGTAAGCAGGATGAAATAACTTCATAAGAATTTGAGCAACTCTTACAACTGCGAACCTGATCTTTGTACATTTAAATGATCTGAAACTCACTGTATTACTAGTATTTTTCTTAATGTCCTTTGGTTATAATTCTGGAGGCTTCTTTTAGCTGTGGCCTGGACAGAAGAAAAGTAATATCCTAAACAGAAGTAAATATACTGTTTGCTGCTGCAACCTCCCTGAGAGAATGTTTGCAGATCAATAACAATAATGAAGGGAGAATGCAAGAGCCCTTGTGTCTGGAAAGGAGTTTAACAGGGACTGTGAAAGGATAATACTGGCTGACTGTGTCTGTTTACTTAATTATCTCATTGTAACTTTGCCTTGAGGCAAAAGTCCATCTGAATCTACTGGAAAAGTAACATCATCGAATTCGAGGTATTTGTTTTGCTGAAGTGAGATGAAGCACCAATCCTGAGTTAAATCTTGAACTAAGATCTACTAGATACTGCACAAATCCAAAATACAAGGAAAATTTTACGTTCCAACTGTGGGTAGTCTTGACTAGACGTTCAATTTCACATAACTTTGCAGCATAAATTTCAGTATCTCCTAGGGTCCTGTTTGAAGCAAATGGGCACTTCTGGGCATTTCTCAGGCCTATTTTAGATGTCTACTTAAGGACAAGATGGATTGCACCCTAGAAATGCCAATTTCTCTTCATTGATAGAGATGGAGCCTGGGGTGACTGCCTTGTGTGTAGATGAATGAATCTCTACCCTTCTGTTTCTAGAGCAGTGCTGCAGATGAGTTAATGTCTGCAGTGGCACGCTCTCTAACAGAGTTGCATTACTTGTATGAGTATTACTATAAGTGATCTTACTCTGTGAAGGATGAATGCATGCTTTTGCAATGAGGTGGATTTCTTTACCTGAACATAAACTAGAAGTTATTTTTAGCCACATCTTACTGTGTATTTAATAGTAACAGTCTAATGTGTAGTTTGCTCTGCATGCATTGCATAGCTAGCTTTTCCAGTCTTTGAACTGACACACCACAACCCATGAATACATCTCTATTGAGCTTAACACAGAGGGAAGACCATCAGCAGCTCACCTGCAAGCTACTGACATGTGTAACAACACAGGCTTTTTATAATCACTCTGCATTTCCTGCCCTATACTGCATCTTAATTCCTTCATCATCTTTCACACTGGATTTTATCTTTTTCAGAGTTGCACTCTACAGACATTGTTTAATGTGACACATATTGCTTTACTGTCAAACAAGTGAAAAAAGAGGATATCCACTCCACATAACTTGATTTTTTTTGCCAGCTCATTTCCCATGAAATATTCCTGATCCAAAGGGCATGAAAGCAGTTTTTCCACATATTTCAAACAACTTTAATTCACTCCCTTAATGGTAACCCTGGACCACTAAACATTTTCCAACATATTTTTTTTGCTAGTCTTTTGTACATGGTTCCTTTTACAGGACTAAGAGCTATCTGTGCCTGAACTGTAATGTGTAGATATTGTTTCTTCATGAACTTCTACAGTCCTGTAAACTAGTAGGTAGCTGTGTGACTCCTTTATCTGAAAGTACTAATTTCTAAGGGTGATACACTTCCTAATGTTTACTGTACATACAGGTCAGAAGGAATGAGACCCATATTGTTTCATTTTAATTATGCTATTGCCTAATCTTTATTTTCCTTTCAATTGCTGTTACACCTGGGCAACTAAAGTAAGAAGAAATTTAAAAATCCCCATCCTTCTGCTGTCCTGAGATAAATCTGTTAAAATCCAATTAATAAAAACTTGAGCTTGACTATAACCTAACAATCAATAGCAATATCAAGAGTAAATATAACCTGTTCCCAAATTCTTTTGAGGACCCGATTTCTTCAGTCGTGTAGATTTTCAGACATGAATGAGAACTGTGTTTGTAATCAGCTATTTCTTTCTATGCAGCATAATCTGAATAACTTGCTTTTTGGTCTGAGGGCTAATAGAAGACAAGATGCCTAAATTTGCAGTGTTGTGCATGCATGAATACAGACAACTTCAGCCATCAGTAGCTGAATTATTTTCTAATTATCTGGGCCACTGATTGAGATGCCTGACTTGGAATATA
This sequence comes from Actenoides hombroni, assembly GCA_024336885.1. Taxonomy (NCBI): domain Eukaryota; kingdom Metazoa; phylum Chordata; class Aves; order Coraciiformes; family Alcedinidae; genus Actenoides; species Actenoides hombroni. The sequence continues at coordinate 12,437,415 of WUAM01000107.1, forward strand.
GACATAGCGTGCTGTCTCTTTATTTAACAAGAAATAAAACCCCTGTAGAAGGTGATTCACCACACTTAAGATGTCAAATGGCCTTTAGAAGGGCTGGCTTGCTCCTGCCATACTAAGGCAGATTCAGGTGACTGTGCCCCTCAGATGAGTGTCTGCATTTTCAGGAAGGTGTTCTGAAGCAGAGAAAATAAAATCAACCCCCTCAATGTGATGGCATTACCCTGGTTGACAATGCTGCACATGATAACAGAACTGGTCTAAGTGGATCATACCATAGCTGACTTTTGCAGATTTGGCAGGTAAAGAGGTTTGTCAGAGGAGGCAGCATGAGTACACAGCTGGAGATTTACTAGAGGGTACGAAAGCAATTCTCTGCTCAGGTCCAACATGTTCAGGCAGCATCAGATAAGGAAGCAATTGGTATGTTCACACCTGCTCACACTCAAACTATCTGTTAACTGCTGACACAAATCTTCTATCTTCCTATTGAGACACCAAGATAAATTCAGAGGAAATGAAGCCTTACAGAAAAAAAAAAACAACCCACAACCCAACAAAAAACACTCTTTGCTAAATTGAGTGATTCCTCTAGGCTCCGACCAACAGTTTGAGGTCAACGTAAGCAGGAAAGACAAAGTAAAGTCCCGCAGGGATTATTCTGAAGCTAAAATAGAAAATTTGCTCAGCTGTTTATCACCTGGGTTTGACCTCCCAAGCAATATTTTCTTTACCATAAGAAGTCAATGAAGGATTTGGCAGTGAATAAAAGGGGAATTCATCTTCCTAACATTTTGTTAGTGACACTCTGGGGCTCTGTTTCTGACTTACATTTCCTTTGGAATTAGATCCTTAGGCTAGTTGGGCTTTTTTTCTTTTTTTCTTTTGTATTGCACTACACCCATCAGCAGGCACTGTACGTTTGTAAGGTATAACTGGGACCAGACTTTACCTGTGATTTTGTTTTTTCATGATTCCTTCCAAATAAATACATTAAAAGTTGATTTGTTTGTTCGTTTGTTTTCTTTTGTTTTCTTTCTTTTTCCTCTTTTTCTTTAGCAAATCTGTTTAATTGAAAGGACTGATCTTAGAAGTCTTGATTCCTCCTCCCATAGATACAGAAGCAGGTGCTTGGCATCTCTCAGGATCAAACCCTAAAATGCTAGTTGCCATGGCAACTGAATGTGAAAGAACAATAAAGAGCTGTTTACCCGGGAAACTTATCAGCAGGGCTCGACAAAGCACCACAAAACTGTAATTAGGGTTGCGTTGAAACACAGCTTTATTTCTGCAGCTAAAGCTAGACAACAGCCTTTGCCTTTGATTTCTTCCTGATATTATCCCTTGTATATCCCTTGTTTCCCTTGTGTAAGATTCCCACCCAAACTCTAAGTAGATTATAGCAGAGTAGGCAAAAATTAGCATTTTGAAAAATCCATGAAAAACAAGGCTGCAAAACTGCATGCAAATTAATGTATGAAATGGTGCTTTGAGAAGTGCTTTGAAGTATCCTACACATCCAGAGGTTGCTATACTCCATAGCAATCTGGAGAAGGTCATGATCATTTGGCATACATTTTTGGATGCTGAGATTCTTTTCATATTTGGTTGAAAGGGCAATACACAGAACAATACCCCAGACAGTATACAGAGTCCTTTGGGGTTTTTTTAATATTATATTTTGTTTGGTATTTTTGTTTCTTAGGATTCTGGTTTCCTGTGTCATTAGTAATAGTGCTATCGTAGCTGACAAGTTAAAACAGATATTGTTAATAGTAGTAATCAATGTTGGCTTGGCAGCTCTGTGTCCTGAATGAATTTAGAGGTGCACAGTGAAAAGCATTTCACAAATGCCTGTGAAGGGAAGGTCTTTACAGTGAAAAGCTTTTGCTTTAATTAAGCAAAACAGATGGTGCTGGAAGGGAAACAAAGGCACACAGAGGTGAAGCATCTTGCTCACAGCTGATCAATGGCAGCTCTAGAACAGCTATTCCCAAATTGTTAGGACTCTGAACCAACGTTGGTCATCAGCAAAAGTTATTGTGCACCTTTAGTATTCAGCTGAAACACTATGTATGTGATGTGAGTGTTCAAATCAGCAGTGATGTTGTGGATCACCACAAGCAGCAGTTTGAGAGCCTCTGGATTAGATACACATCAATACTCCTACTTCTGCCTGCAAGAATTGCACACTAAAGAAAGTTTCAGTGTCACAGCATTCAGGAGGATATCGGCAGATTTTGGCAGCTAAGCAGGAGGTATTAGGAAGACTCATGCAGAGGTGTGTCATTTATGGGCTGGGTTATATAATGAGAAAAGTAATAGTAAAATAAAATAAAATTTATTCAAATAAAATTCTTTCTTGAGGATGACATGTCAGTGAAACTGCAGCATTCATCCCCACTGCTCTTCCAAAAGGTATTTTTGTGATGCATCCATTGTCCTTTTTCCTGCAGGCTGTGTTGCGTCTTCAAACTTTCATGCAAGTTGTTCACCACATGACTCCCCAGCATGGGGAAGAAGTGGAGAATTTCTAACAAGGTATTTGTTAGTGCAGTGTTTGAATCAGTCAGAATCTGAAAAACTAACACTGCTATATTTAGGTTTCAATAGCAATAGATGCCTCATACATTCACCTGAGAATAATTCTGCTGTACATGTTAAACACATCTCTCATGCATCTTCTAAATCCTGCTTTTATGTACATAGAAGAAATGAATCATCTGGGCTTCCAGGCAGCACCCCTCAGTAATAGATAGGGAATTACTTTCTAAGAAGGAAAAACTATTTCCTTTGAACATTCAATTCTCTAAACTGATTTCTCTTCCACCTCAGTGTAAATCCACTGCCTTTGCTTAGGTGTGTTGCAGCTGGATGACACAGAGGAAGGTCAAACTCTTTGAAGTGATATAACTTGAATTACAAACCAGGTCGAAGAGAACTAGTGGGTGGAAAGAACACAAGCCAGGGCTGATCTCTGCATAAACTGCAGCTGCTGTTACTGTCAGGAACACTGAAATTTGTACCAGTGGTCTTTGCTGATTAGCTGAAGTAAAATGTCCGCTGTGTCCCAGGTAACTGTTGTTGTTGTAAGAAACTAGAAAAGATAATGGTATCTGTTTTCTGCAGTTTCTAATGTTCCCTCGTTTCCATCATTCACCTTTTGTAATCAGCAGGAAATCTCCCCAGATGCATTTCTCAGCCCCCCGGAATGAGGGATGTGCTGGCTCTGCCGGACAGGACATGGAGAGAGCTGCTTTGCAGCAGCTGGCGGGATGCAGTTGCTGCTCATTTCCTAGCATGTTTTGAGAGACTTCAGAAGTAGTGTGGGAGGGAGGAAAACACACATCCTGGAGCAGAAAGAGTTGCCAAGACATCATGAGTAGGAAATAAGAGAAATAAATGAAATACTGGATCAGAGAGCTGCAAATGGTTGTTCATTGTAATGTGCTGCTGTCCTCTAAAATACTACTTTTGCCGCTGGTTATGGTTTTATGTTTGTCTTTCTTTAAAATATGGGACTCCATGCCTAAATGTCCAGTTTCTCCCCACAGTGAAAGCAGAGGCAAAGGGCTGCCTTCTAAGATCCCAAATACACAGGGCTTGGGGGCTGCTGCACTGTTTTGTACGCAGATCCTGCCTTGTTCCAACACAGATATTCAGGCATCTCTTCACCCCAGGTGATGTCCTGCTGTAATGGCACGTGCAAAGCTTGAAAGGACATGAAGATCCTTGTGCTAGCCCTCTCACAATGAGTTTCACCTGTAATGCAGATGATTTCTTACATCATTTCACTACACAGCATCTGAAATTAACTTCATGGAAGCAAGGAAGTTTTCTCACTAGTCCACATAGAGTTCCAGAGGCTGAACACCAGTTTGCTGTTGGAGGCAATCAAAACAACACAAAAGCAAAAAGAGGTTGGTGAAAAGAAACAATGTTTTGCTTAAGAACAAGAGCAAACAGTTTGGTGGTAGGCATTTCATACTGTTATAGCTGATTTAAGTTAGGCTTCTGGTGGAGAAGGAAATGTTCAAGGTCCCACTACAGTCACTGGTGATTAGTGGACATCCCAGACAGTTCACATCACCAATTTTAAAGGCACTTTCAAATGCAGATATTTCTTGTTCTCTATAAGTTATGAAGTAAGCCTACATGACTATCTTAAATTAGAGGACTAATTTTGAAGGGTGAGATAAATCCTGTCTTGTAGAAAAGACTCAGCAAGTGCTCATGAATTAAATGTGTCAGAGGCAGGAACTAGAAAACACAAGTCAGTGAGATCTTATATGATGGGTGAAGCATAAAGCCTCATTATGAATCTTTCTCCAATACATACACGCACTAAACCTTTTCACTACAGTGTTTGGGTTTTTTTTTCTTAAAAACCACATTTTCCTCCTAAGGTCAGGAGTTTAATGAAAATGCATCAGTCCAAGAACTCATTAATTTCCATTAAACTGGATGAGCAGCTGAGCTACTTTTTGCCTCTGAATGCTGTCTCTAAAAACAGTATATAGGGATAGATAGTGGTGCCAGAAGTGAAGTATTTCATCAGCCTACTAAGAACTTGGGATTTTCCTCATATGTCCATTTCTTTACAATGAGTCTTCATATCTACACTCATGGCAAAGAAAAAAAGCATTTCTAAAACCAGAAAAATAACATAGGAAGAAGTAAAAAGTTACCAATATGAGTTGCAGTATGTTGAGTGTCAGCTTGTAAAACAGAAGCTATTACTTTTTGGGAAAAAAATGCAAAGATATTCAAGGGTATATAGTCGTCTATGAAAGTAAGGGCAATACTGATGGACTAAGGCTGGTAGTAGACAGGAAATTAAACATAAGTTTACAGTGCATCCTAAAAAGACAGCCATCTGGGGCTCCATTCAGAAACAATTTCTTGCCTCACAAAAAAAGGACAAGATTTGGTAAGACTTTTCCTGAAATACTGTTTTTAGTTACTGACACATAGTTAGCAGATAAAAGCAGGATAACAGCATAGAAATTATTGTGATACAGAAACTATCAGGGGAAAAAAAAAAAAAAAAGAAAAAGAAACACAGTATGTAGTGTCCTTCAACTGTGTATTAACTGTGAAAGTATAGCCCCACTGACTATCGGTTGTAAAACCTTGTGTCGGCCTAGGTAGAGTATCAACCCTGGTGTAGAGGAGCTGATGTAGAAACTCTATTACTATTTGTCAGAAATACAATGTAGGGAAGACGAAAAAGAAAAGAGCAGCACAAGGACAGTGTGTCAAAGGAGAAATTCAGAGGTTTAATTATTCCTCAGATTTGCATTATCTCCTGCAGATTTTAATTTATTTTTTTTTCCACTTCCTTCCTCTAAATAGTGATGTTGTTGTCTTTTATTCGTCCTGTTAAGATGCAAGTATGATCAGTCTCTACATACATGGCTTCCTATAATGGGATCTGGTCTATGCTACTGCTATAACTTATATTCACTTTCCCTTGATATGGGGGAATGTAGAACAGAGAAAATGAATGTGCTCTTGTGACCCCCAGGGGTGCTGTAGGACTTCTTGGTAGCTTTGTTTAAAACTGGACTGAATGAAATGCTGCAAAATTTGCTATTAAGAACTCTCTGGCAGTAGGAAATAGGAGATGTGTCATACCTTTCCATCCTATGCGTGCTACAAGTGACAGTGTGAGTCTTTTACTGTCTTTAAGCACACACTTAAAAATACAACCTGGATGATAGTGTGCTAGCAATCAATCTATGCAGGTGTTTTTAAAAGCAGTTTTGAAGTATTGTTTCTCAATAGGACAGAAATAACTGCTATTCTATTTTAATTTTTTTTTTTTTTTCCACTATGAAGAGGAATACATAACTGACAGTTTGGATTGTCAAGATTTTCTGGTTTTCGCTTACCCTCAGTGCTTAAACTGAAGCCTGCTGGGTAGAAAAGCTAGTTGTAATTAATACACCAGCAAAGAAAATTATTCGAAGCTCCTTTTCAGACTCCTGTATAAATCCCGCAAGTTTCCTTGTCAGTGGCTCTGTTACAGATATCTAGGTGGAATTGCCTGGCAAGGATTCATCCCAGAATCAAACATAAAGTTAGAATCAAACTTCTGAGCTTCCTTGTTTGTTGTCTTTATTCTTCTTTTCCACCAAGGTAAGGTGACAGAGCTAAACTCAGAACTCTTCTTCAAGAAGACACTATTTTAACATGTGTGTTGGCCTCCAGGGGCAAAAAAACCACACATGCACACACAGAAAAAACAAAAATACACCTCCCAGGTGCCCCCAAGATCATTACTAAGGTACTAATTACAACTTTAATCTAGTCCACATTATTTTCCTGATCATTGAAAATTCCACAATATGGCCATTTATAGAGTAAGCAGTTTTATTGTTGCACTAAGCACACTATGCTGTATGGTCTGTACACTTTGAGTGAACCTAGAAACAACAGTGGAAGAAAATACTAGATTATTAGGTTATACTCCACAATTTGTGTCAACAAATAGCTTCTAGTTTTCTAGCTATGCTACCTGTCTTTCTCTGTCAGCTGTCAATGTCTTGCTTCTTTTTAATGAATGCTGGGGCCTCCAAAGTTCCCCCAGGCACACATACATCAAGAAAAATGCTGAGATTTGTCAATTCCCCTAACATCCATTTAGGATTATTGTCAACATTTATAAATCTATAAGCAAAACATTCCCTTGAGACTAATTCTTTTTGACAGTTAGCTGAGGTAGGTCACCCAGCAGGAAAAATCTTGTTGGTGTAGAGCAAGGATGTGCTGCCTTTAATGCCTTCTTTTGATCAGTGTCCTTTGAGTCCTTTGACTGCTTCTAGGATAGCATTTATCATTTCTATATGTGTCAAAAAGCTCGATTTTCTAATGGTGTCAGTGCATTTATATAGAAGTGTGGGTTTGGGTTTGGTCTTGGAATAGGAATGAAGTAAGGAAAGGCATAGAAATATCTCTGTCCTTAAGAATAACACAGGGGATATTGATTTAATTTTTTAATTATTTTTTTTTAATTTTATTTTTTTGCTAAGGGTCTTACAGAAATGCTTTGCTTGCTCAGATATAAAAATAATAATTGAGTAGCTAGGAAGTTATACTAGTTTAAGGACAAACTCAGAAGTTTGTCAGTTCTTTAAAAAAAGGGAAAGTGCTACTGTATTACACAAGGCAAGGAAAGCAGGTGCACACCAAGGAACTGATACTGTCAGGCTATATTAGTATCTTACATCTAATATGAAGAAATCAGTTTGGTGTAAAGCATCCCTAATGTACTTCAGAATTATTCTTAGAGACATCTATCTCCCCTTTTTTATTTGCTCAGACATATACCTATTTACAAGGTTTACTAGGATAGTCTCATGGCATTTCAATCAATGAACAAATGTCCTTATTAACAAATACTCTTAGAAAGTCCATTTAAGAAATATATGTAGATTTATAGGTAGAATCAACACAAGGAAGCTAATTCAAATGCTTTCCAGAAGTCCTGAACATCCTTGGCAATGAAAAGTAGCTGGAAACTGGTTGAAAGATGGGCAACGATTCTTTGTGTGTAGAGGAGTCTTCAGAATATAAATGGGTTTGTAATGGTTCAGGTCAAAAGTTCATTTAGTTCAGTACTCTATCTGCTACAACAGAAGAATATAACGACCAGGCAGCATATTTTGTCATCTGCATATGCACCCAGCCTCCATAACATGAGGTTCATGGGCCTCCTGAGCTGGACATATGGGTGTAACAGCTCGTTTCTCATGTGAAGAACTGTCCAGCTCAGTTTTCAGGCCCTGCAAATTGTTAACTTCAATGTCCTGTGTTTAATTTCATATCATGTAAAGTAGAATTGTGCGAGTCAGCACTATTTGAACCTACCATCTACTTGCTACCTTTTTCCTGGGGAATGTCAATGAACCTGACATATTTGCTTTTAAGGAGTCTTAAGACTAGTAAAAGGAGAATGGTGCATCAGTTCATAGACTGAGTAGACCATGAAGAATTAAACAAAGAAAAAAAAGAAAAGAAAAGTAGAAAAAAAAAGAAAGAAAAAAAAAAGAAAAGCGAAAAGAAACTAATACAAACACTAGAAGACCTGGTATTTTATCTGAATCTGAATGCTTCATATTAGGAAAAGCAAGTGCCACACCTACAAAATTACAATGTTTTTGAAAGTTTGAGGAGTTGGGAAAGAAAAACAAAAAGGTTTTGATACTCAATCCGGTGCACTAAATGGATAGGTTATATCTGTTTCTTCTTCTATTAAGATATGAACACTTTTGAACTGTCTTTCAGAAGTGGTTGTCCCATGTACCTGTTATTTTCATGCCTGTCCAGGTTGGTCTGGCTGCTCAGGCTTTCTGAAAATCAGTGGATAGCAAAAAAGAGAAGAGTTGTGTGCAATCTGCAAAGCTTGCTTAAGAGTACAACGTTTCCCCGCAGATAAAACCAAACTCAGTATGCAATTTCTAGCATATAAAGTATGCAATTTGACTTCAAGATTACTTACCAACAGTTTTAAGTGAACTTAATAACAACTATAAGAAATGCCTGGTTGCTAGAGATAAGGAAGCTACCAAATCCAACATTGTAAGAGGAATTTAATGAGACCTCATATTTGATTGCAAGGCAGCAGTATTTGAGTAATAGTAGAATTTCTTTGCCTCATCCAGCTAATTAAAATTTGTGCTGAAGGCAAATAACTTAACAGTGGCATGAAAGTCCAGCACCTCAGTGAAGAAAGATGCGCTACAGTGGTGAAAATTACACTAGCTGGTTTTGGCAGTAGCAGAGTTTATTCTTTGTGCTGGACTATAATGCCTGGAACATAATCACCTTAGGGAAGTTCTCAGCAGTACCCTAGTAAAATGCTCAGGCAGCACACTTATGTCTCTGTATCAGAGAGAAGGGGGAATTGGAGCAGAAAGTGAGGCAGAGACTTCAGAGCATGAAGGGTAAAAAAAGAGGAGACTTAGTGTACAGAGGAGGGAAAGCAAAGAGAAAGACATGAAGAAAAATGACCCATGAAAGGTTAGAGCTCACAAAGAAAGGGATCGTGTGTATGGCGATCAGGGGAGCGGAAAGTCCTCGTCCTCCTAGGTTGACTAAGCAGAGCCAGTTAAAAGGCATTCAGTCATACTAGTGATTATTAGTCCTTTGAAACCTATTAATCCTATTATGAGGTTGTGGAGTAATTTTAGAATGTAAACAGACAAGAAATTGTATTTAAATTTATA
>WUAM01000107.1:12446680-12468696 GCA_024336885.1 Actenoides hombroni
ATTTATTTCTTTCCAGGTTCTTTCATTGTTCTCCTTTGCATCTTTCCCTTTCTGTCTCCTTTTTTTCCTTACCTCTCCTGTTTCTTCCTACTTTTTATTTATCTAGAGATTAAAGGGGAAAGACTGTGTGCCCTTTACTAGTGGCATTCCTCACATTAGGAAGATAGGGAGTCAAAAGAAAGTTCCTGAAATCTTTCAAGTCAAATAGAATATTACTGCATATGCAGTCAAATAGTTCATAAAAGGAGTTTAGAAAGGATACAGTAAGCAGTAGCATGAGTGGCAGAATTTCTCCACTGCCCACAAGCTCTGTCAGACAATTGAATGCTTAGCAGGCAAAATGGTAGTGTAGCCAAACAGATGTATGTTCCTCAGAGAAGCTGTAGAAACACATGGTCTTGGAAGAAAAGGGACCTTTCTCTTCTTTGGGTTCACAGGCATTCTGTATGAGTCAAATTTTCAGTCTTGCCTTAATTAGATATCCATTTTACAACTGGAGAACTGTGCAGTACTTGGTACATGGATTCTTGTTTTTAGATAGTTGTGATCCACATGTAATGTTGACCCTGTAATTACTTGCTGAATTGTAGTGAGGGACATTTTATAGCCCAGGCACTTCCCATTCTATAACTGCCCCAGCTACTGCCATCCCAATGCAGAATGATTCTTCCCTGGGCAACAGGAGTAGCCACCATATCTCATCCACATTTGCTTTCAGAGGCCAAAGTCACAAAGCACATAAGGAATTGTTCTGGATGAATTTTAGCTCATGTGTATGTAAACAGACATCTGCTTGCATACCACTTCATAAATCAGAGCTGGCATAGCACAGACATTCACGACAAAGTATCGCGAGTGTTGTGAAACACAAGAGCACTATGCACTGTCATCTGCTGGGATAAAGGACATCTTTTCAATCTACTGTAAGATCTTCATGATCTCAGTAGACGATTGAGTCAAAGTGTCCCCACCCAGTTAGACGAAAAGTGAAGCCAAGAGAGGTTCAGGAACACTTCCCTTACAATCTGAAAAAAATATACTGCCCAAGGGTTAGAAAACCAGCCATGCAGCATTTGTGGAATTCAAAAAGGGCAAAGTGCTATCCTCCATAGCATGCATATTTATTTTGATGTGGTTGTCTGCAGGCAGCAGAGTGTGAAATCAAACAACGCAACTGACATTTACAGTATGGTAACTTCACTGCGCTCTGGCAAGGAGGAGAGATCTGAATGTGCATATAACTAATTTTGCTCATCAATGTACTTTCTTACTACCAGGTGTAAATGAGAACAAGAACCAAGCAACTGTATTAAGACCATTGCTGTAACTATTAGAGAATTAATTGGTTTCCCATCCACTCTTTCTTTTGCAATGACAAAGGGATAAATTCTTCTGGTAGGCTGATTAGTGTAAACAACCTGTGTTTCTCAGGGCCTTCTGTTTGAGAGAAGAATCTGATGTGAAAAGCGTATGACACTTTCTCCATGTTAATGAATGTCTATCAAGCCTACATAAAGGTGAATTCATACCTGCTGTTCATCAGTGTCTGTAGTGCTAAAAATGTAGATGGTAGATATGTGTGAGTCAGGCAGTGTTGGTAACATTTCTGAGACCTCATTAACCACGTGATCCGTTCACTTGCTATTAACTCATTAATCATTTTTTAGTGTAAAAGACTGCTTCATAGGAAAAAATAATTCTTTCTACACTACTTGTTCCCATGTATTTTACATTTTAAGAAGAGAGAATTTAGATTTTATTTTTTTACACACCTAAAATAAATAATTTCTAATTCAGTGGGTTCTGGAGTTTGCCATAATAGGCTATCTCAGCTCTTCTGCATGTGACAATATTTTTCATATGAGAAAGAAGGCACTTTTCTGACAGGGTGGTTAACCATTGGACCAAACTCCTTGTAGATTCTGTGTTTCCTGAGTTCTTCAGATAAAGGCTGTAAATGTTTCCAAAAGATGTGCTCTATTCAGATATAAGTTACTGGTCTCTGCAGTAATAACTAGAAAATGTTATTTGACAAGATCATCTGCTTGCCATACAAATTAATGTATGAGATCAGGATTTGAACAGAGGAAAGAAAAGATTCGTGATTCTTTTTTATAGGCCAAATTCTACATACAAATTCTATATATGAAGATGTGTCTTAATATGAATGAAATTTGTTAGGCTTTTTCTGAAGGGATGTAATGTTTTTGCAAGAAATGTTGTGTTGTAGAGTAGTACAAGTTTCAGCAAACACGAAAAAAAGAGAAAATAGGAAGAACATGGAATCTGATTAAAATAAAAATAATAAACTCACTGATCATCAGTAGATAACTGGCACTATACATATAAAAATAAGATGATCCTTTATTGTTTAATCAAAAGGAGTTTTAATGTTTTTGCATTGAAATTTATCATAAATATTTCACTGGTATATGGCAGTATTGAAATATTTATGGAAGGAGAAGACCTCTAATACAAGAAATTGGGATTGTAATTAAAGCACTCAGAAAGGATATTGGGGATCTAGGTTTAAATATCTGCTCCAAACCTTGTCATTCTTTGAATGTTCTTGATTTTCTTCCATTTCAAAACCAGGAAAGAAACTGGAAGCTCAGTAAATAAAAACTGTGACCAACCTTTACCTGTTGGAAAAATTTAATGTCAAGATCTAAATATTTTATTTAACAAGCTTATGGAGTTTCATCTAATTGACTTAGGCATTGTGTAGTTACTGGTTTTCTCTGTTATAGAAGCATCTATTTAAAAAGAAAAAGTTCATTTACTCTACTTGCTGTGTTTATATGACAAAGTAATGATCAAACTGGATGAGTTTGATGAGTTTTAGCCTAATATGTCTTCCCTGACAGTGACCAGTTATTAAAGCTTCAGACAAAGGTACAAGGCAACTGATGGGCAATTTTGCCACATCCATCCCAGAATGAAAGGGTTTTTTTTTCCCTCTAATTCTTATTAGTTAGTAGTTAACATACACCCTTTAGCTTGCTTTTTTTGCATCCCTTATGTATTACTTCTCTTGTCTGATGTATTTGTGATGTTCCTAGTCACCATTCAGCTGTTCAGTCTTCTTAAATATCCTGTTATGTTCCCAATCTTAGCATCTTGTGGCAATGAGTTTCACAGATAACTCATGTTTCCTAAAAAAGAAATATTTCCTTTTTAACAGACAAAAAAATGTTGATTTACCATTTAAGTGCATTCCCCTTTACTTACAATGTAGGAAAGAACACAGAAAATACATTGCTGGCAGAGGCAACAACAGTAGATCCGGATTTGATTTACACCTTTGTCCTGATTTAAGAGACTTTAGCCATTCACTGGACCAGAAGCACTGGTTCCCTCTAACTTTTTGGATGTTTGGCACACTATAAAAAGTTCTGTTTTGTCTGACCCAAATTCATGAACTTAGGTACAGACAGCAGTACCCATGATTGAAGCAGGCAGGTGATAGGAAAAGCACTTTCTAAACCCAAGAGGTGGTGGAATGAATTAAGCTTAGGTACCCTGTTTTCTGAGTACATCACTAGGTTATATTGTGAAGAGAAAACTGGAGGAAAACAATTACGAATCTCAATCAGTTGTAGGCATGAGTTACTCTGTAACATCTTAAAATATATTTAATACAGCAATAGCCATGATTTCAAGCAGAATATGGAACCCAAAAGTTTTCAAGAATCAGGACATCACTCACTCAGTGCTAATATGTATATGTTTATGGGAATAAATATGAAAAATGGACTTTTAGGCACCTTTGGAACTTCAATAAGAAGAGTCCTTTAGTATTGTACTACCTGGGTGGCCTCAGAGAGTGTGTTATGCGAGACTACATTTTGTATGCAATGCAGAAAATTACAATTAAATATGAGTTGTGTTCCCACATATTTTTGTGCATAAAGGTCCAGACTCAGTAATGCATTAAGTTTCATAACATGTCGAACAAAGCTAAAGCTAAATTTGTTGTTATTTTCCCCATAATGCTTATAATTTCCATCATTAAATGGAAATATCATACATCTTCCTCATAAAGATAGTATGGAAGTACAGTTCCAATGGATCACTCTCTTGTAGAGCAGTAGACCATGGATTAAGAGTGTATTTTGAATACTCTGTGTGATCAATGTCATAATAACCCCACCTGTTTTCTTGTGTATTTTTACATGTGTAGTCCTTATAGACACATAAGTGTTTTTATAGTCTCAGAAGCGATGAGAACAAAAGCAATTTGAGAGTTTCTGGTTTGTAGAAGGTGCTCTCTAGTTCTGTTTTGACACTGACATGAGGGAGATTTGCTTTCTTACTAGGCTTTTAAGGAAAGCATTGTCTAAAGTTTTGAAAGGCCAAGCACTTCTCCTCTATTCACATGGTTTGTTTTGTAGGGTTTTCTCGCGGGGCGGGGGGCAGAGGAAATGTTTAAATAGTTTAACTGACTAGATACAAAGAGACAGATTTGCAGGATTCAGATCCCATTTAGGCACCTAAATAAGTGGCTAGATTCTTAAAAATCTTGGCATCCGGCAGGTCCCTCTAAAACCAGTTTACTGAGAACAATGGCAACCGGTGCATGCCGAGCCCTTTTCAGAACCTGGCCTTTGTGCCTGACCAGTTTCAGTTCTTCTCCCATACAGTCAATTAATGAGTTCATTTCCCCTGGTATTTGTGTGGGCCTTTGACACCTCAGTGAGGGAGAAAAGAAACATTTCCTAAGAGGAATTACAGTAATCACTGGTAAAGGCTTAGGAACAGCAATACTACTTGACCCAACTTTGAATGTACTATTCATGCCACTAAAAATATTTGTTGAGGTCTGGCATTCTTTTAGATAACCTTCTGCTAGCTTCCAGCCTCCAAATCTGAATGAGTGTCCCCTGCTGAGTTACTGGTCCTGTATGAAATCAATGTACATAATACTGGTCCCTGTTCATAACAGAGCCATTGCTTACATAGGGAGGAACTACACACCTTCCTTTGAGAAAAGCAAAGCACCTCGGAGCTCTGCACTTAAGCTTCATAAAGGAGGGGCCTAGCTACCATTGGTGGATTCCTGTTAGAATAGGATTAGACAAAGAGCTACTACAAAAGATTCAGAATATAATGATACTCCTGATGGTTTCACTTTTGATGTCTTAAAAGCTGTCTTTGCATTATATGCTGCTGGCTCCATTGCAGACTCTGGGGCATTGGGGTAAGTGAACATGCAAGGAAAAGGAAAATCAATCTCCAGACTCACATAATGGAACTACTGGTGCAGATGGTCACTAAACACCATCAGTTTATAGGCTTCACTCTAGGGCTTGAGTTGCCGAGATGATTCCCAGTGGAAAAGAAAGTGGAACCTTATGAAAAATAAGGAATGTTCTTCTTATTGGGATCATATGTACTTCATTGCGCTGACTTTTAGTATTAGATTGTAGCCTGCTCTGCATTCACAGCTTGGTGCAAATTTGGGGAGGGCTCAGTTTTGTTTGTTCCAATTCCACGTTCAGTCTCTGCCTCTTTTAGGTTTCAGATATCACAGTTCATACAGGAAAGTGTCAATGCACGGCCAATGTCCATGATGATAAATTGCAATGTTGTGCGAGTTACACAGGAGAGCGCCATTGTGTGCGTTTTTTTGTGTAATTAACCAGGAAATAGACCTTGATGGGCACATACAGCCTTTGAAAACAGAATCTTTATACTTGCAGCTGACCCTTTCCAGAGGTCTTACCCAGATTTCATTATCAACAGCAACAATAGAAGCCAAAATTCTTATGTATAGGAAAAAGACCAGAACTTAATGAACACAACTCTGTATACTTTAAACAACTAAAATACATATTTAGGAAAGAAATAATAATTTGTGAATGTTTTTATTTCCTCACTTAGCTAAAACTGCAGTTCAGGTTCTCATGAATAAAAGTCAATGTCACAATCAGGAGTATGTATTAATAAATCTAAGGTTTGCAAGGTGATTTTTAGAATGTTACTTTCAAAAACTTTTCATTATTTTACTGATAGCAGAGTCTTCAGTGAACATCTTTGAAAATCTCAGCTTGTATGAACTTCCTGAAAGTAAGGAAAGCTCAAGTTAGAAAACTTATATGCCCAAAATTTAGAGGGAAGAAACAAAATAGAAGAAAAAATGAGTAAGGCTTTAAGAAAGAATAGGAAGACATATTCAGAGGATGTCTTTCTGTGGTCTTTTTAGCTTCTATGCTTTTTTTAACTTTTAAAAAGTTGACATATTTCTAACATTCTTTACAGACATCACTACATGTTTTTTTATATTTATATATATGGAGGAAACAAATGGATAAGGTAAGAATAGCTAGATTAAATGAACTACTAGGTATATTTTGTGAACAAAATAAATGGAATTTACCTTTTGTCATATCACACAATGTATTGAGAACAAGAACAATAGTTACAAAGCTATGTTAATTTGTATTTTCAATTTTATGTTGGATTTCTGTGGAAACAAAATTATTTGCTATTGCTACTTACTATGTAATTTTCACTTATTTTAATATAGTCCACTTAGGCTTGTTTAATTTTTACAGACTTTTAAAATTAAATTATCTGTTATTAATGCATATATTCTGCATGGTTTTCTTTTATTTTAATTGCTCTTTAAAATGAGATATTAAAATATGCAATAAGGTATTTATATATGTACTTTACATTACTCTTATTTTTTGTTTATTGAAGCACAGCTCTTGGTGGAACCTAGTTAATTCAGCCTGGTATTTTTGGAAGGCTTTTCTGTTTTTTATCTTCTGCCATTATGGTTTTTTGGGCATCATTTTATACAGATCAATACAAACCTCTGTTCACGTACTGCCATAGGGAAGAAATCTCATAAGATGTCAGTATGGTTTCATACACAATTGATGGAGAAAGACAAGATCCTCCAGGGAACAATTCAAAAGCTGAGGTCTCTTCTCTTCCTCTCCTTCTGCTCTGTCTCCAAAATGTTACTGCAAAATCAAGAGAGTCTAAGGAAAATCAATACTGAAGGTGAAGAACCTGAAAAAAAAAAAAAGAAATCTTACAAAATGTAGTAGAAAGGGTAGGCATTTTAAATAGACACAAATCAGGGGGCAACATGATCAAACAACGTGACCTGAAAATCAGAATGGACTGAAAACAAAGAAAAGTCCAGGGAAGATGAGTAAGAATTGCTCTTCTTGTTCGTGGAATAAAAGCAAGGAGGTATAAATGACGGGGAATTAAAAAACAGAAACAGAAAAATCTTTTTCCATGCAGCTTTGTGATTAAACAGTGGAAGTTATCAAGTAGATGAGAGGAAGCTCTTGTCCAGGTTAAAAAATGGATGTGCATTTATAAGACTGTCAGGACCTCAATTAAGAAAAACTATACTTCCAAAGGTTTTTTAAACATTCAGGTCTTAAACCTGTTAGAAGACAAAACAAGATGTTGCTCAAGCTGTTTTACTCCATATACACTTTCTACAGGGTTTTGCTAGGTCTTATGAAATAACAGCTTTAGTCCTGATGGAAAAAGGCTCACTGCCATAATCAGCCACAACTGGAACTACACCTATGCTCCATTTCTAAATAAATACATAAAATTTCATGTATTTGTATTTTCTGAGATGTGAGCATTGGCCCCAACATAACACAGTGCTGTTTGTATGTTGGATTCCTTCGGTTTCTCCTGTTGCAGGGTTTCTCACATGCAGCTGGTTTGAGGAAAGAAAGGAAACATCTGGAGCAAAGGCAGAGGGTAAAGAGGTTAACGACTGATGGAAAATACAATACTTACCTCCAGTTCAGTAGCCACAAGGACTCCTCTAATTCTGCACTCCTTTCCACAGAAAAACTCATGCACATGTTCGCAGAACTATCAGCATTTGGTGTTGAAATGCCAGACCTCTTTTACTTTACTCTAGCAGTTTGGATGTTAAGTCTTTTGTTGCATATCTAGGGCCAGGCTAAGTGGCTACAAGGATGATGCATGTCATAGTGGGTGGTAGAGGAATTTGGTTTTCAGTCTGATGTGGAAGCTCAGATGTCCCAGGGGTGCAAGGGTGATAAACTGACAGAAACTCACTTTAATTGCGGCCCCCAAAATGTCCAATGAGCCCAATGAAATAATCCAGTTTATAATACTAATTCATTGCATAATACCAATTATAATATAATACCAATTTATAATGCTTCTTATCTGGGGAACTTCTGTTTCAGATCTCTAGAGGTATTTGATTTCAGTAGTAAGAATAAACTCCCTTGGTGCTAGTGATTTCGGAGGTAACAAAATGTATTTTTTTAGGGAAACTATGTAATCACTTTGATTTCAAGCTGCTGCTTTCTCTTTTTAAATAAAGTTTTATATTGTGCCTTGCCCACATTCTTTAGGTTTTTTGGAAAAGATGAAAATGATAGCGTAGCATAATTTAAAATAGAGATGAGTCTTTTTTGCCTTTTACACAACCTACAGTACATTACCGTCTCCTTTTCTCTTAGTTTTGATTCCAAAATTTTTCTCCTTTTAACCCAGTAACTTTGGCAGCCCTGTGTTTTGCTAAGGCGAGCAGGCTGCCCTGGATTTATATTCCCCTCTGAAATCAATAAAACAGTAATGAAGCAACAGAGGGCACAGTTAGGCTCTTACACCACAGATTCAGGCTCCATGCTGGGTTAATGTACTAAAAGATTTTGCAACAGACAGAGTTTTATTTAATGAATTTCCTCTTTCTTTTCCCCCTTTTTCCTGAACACCCCTACAGTTCAGTTTGCTGCCCTTGCTCTCGTCCGCTTGCTCCCTTTCATGTGACAGCAAGTCGAACTTTACCAGCTGTTGCAAAAAAGGAGCTGTGCAAAAGGTTGTCAAGCAGGAGGGGCGATGACTGGCTCTCCTGGCATGTGGAGTCTGAGTGAGAGGATTGGAAGGTGAGGTCACTTGTGTATGCCTGGAAGCCTCTGCCTGTCAACCTGCAGAAGTGTGTGCTACAAATGGCATGAGTGTCCCTGATGCCAGAGGGGATTTGGCTCAAAGGAAAGGTCCCAAATTTATTTTTGCATCTTGGGAGATGTCCTGGGACAAGTAAAGAGAAGGGGTTGGGGAGTGGGAGCATTATGATGCCTTGCAGAGGACAATGTAAGCAAAGGCAGGGCACTCTGTGAGTGATCAATAACTAGCATGGTGTAAGAGTAATCAGTGCTAGAGAAGTTAAAGAGCTACTAAAAAAAAATGAGATTACAGTTCAAATTCTGATATTTGAAAATGTGACTTCAGGGCATTTGGTTATAAACAGCAAAGGAGCACACAGGAGAAAAGGTGAAGGCTATGTCATGGACTGTTTCTGAAGGCTTGTTACTACAATACAAGAGTAGTGATCATTGCCGCTCCGCCTAATACTGAATACAGTTTTGTCTTCTCTCTCCTCACCTGAAATGACTTCAAACAGTGTGAAAATATGGTTTCTCAGGTTGAAAATCTCCAAACAAGGCCTGTGTCTTTGATTAATTTCATTTTGTTAGACATATTGGGGGTCAAAACCAAAGAATTTATGGTCTTATACGACAATGAGACTATTTTGAAAAAGTGCCATTTTGTCCCCTGAAAAAATAAGAAGAAAAGAAAAATTTCTGCTCCAGAAATACCAGAAAGCTTCTGGTGTGTGATCTGCTACATGATTGAACTCTTGCCAGCACTATTACATTTACATGTTTTCGCTCCACCTACTGAACATCTCTGAATCCTGGGCGTAAGGCTGGTGTGCAAGCAAAGAGCAATCCTGTCTCACGTGTGCAGTGACTCTGACATATCAGGGTGTATTTGAATATGCAGTCTGCACACTGGCCAGCTTATCTGCGCTTGCACAGCAAATCCAATACGATTTGGGAGTGTGTCAGTCGGTAGATGTTTCTTTTTGCCTAGAAGATGGCAGTTGGAGAAGAAGGGTCCACTTCTGAATTTTAAAAGTTGGCAGGTATGATAGATTTGCAGAAACACTGGAAAAGATTGCTGACTCTTAATGCCAAATCATTTAAGCAGAACACGGGCAATTGTAATGTGTTTGGCAGTACATACTTTTGCATCTTCTGCTCAGTCTGTAGGTACTGTGTCACCTGTCTGGGACAGTCCAGCCACACTGCTCAGACACCACCCGCACAAGATCTTGGCATTCAAGCCCATCCTTGGAAATATAAAATATACTGCTCTCGTAACAGGTCTATTTTATATATTCCCATCACTGGAGATACACTGTTAAAGCTGACCGCTGACCTTAAAAACAGCTTTAAAGCACAGGACTAGTTCAATTGTCCAGGGCATAATGAGAGTGTGCCGTCTTGACTGATCTGTGAATAACCTTTCATATGGATCTATTTCTACCATCAAAGGGAGAATATTTTCATTAAGATTAATAATTGTTGTACATGTTCCCTTGTGTAATCACTACAATGATGCTTAATGAAGCCTTAAATTCCTTTGTGCCAGCTATTTTTTCCTATCTTATTTCACATACACTTTTGCAATGCAACCTAGTAATCTGCACTGGATTGTTAGTGAAGATGGGGAAATCTCACTGCTGCATCTGTAATTCTTTCATATGCTATAGGACCAGAGAGAATTGAACTTGCGGAGTGGAGGGTAAAGAGAGATAAACCACCTTATAAAAATAGCTCTTTCTTTCAATTTACAATAAAGGAAATAATTCTGCCAACTAACCTCTCTAAAAATGACACAGAGACAGGAGGACAAATTTAGGTTGGTAGACTCACGTGGTAGCTACCTGAACTCACTGTTTTCTTGTTAGCTTTTTACTCACCAGCTTATGTCAAATAGACTCCCTAATGAAGACAGGTGTCTAACAGGAGGAAAAAAAAATATTTTCAGTAGGAATTACAGTGATTGCCTGGGAAGTACAAGATCTGGATTGGCATCTTCTCTGTCTCTCCTACAGAAGCTGTACAACTGGCCAGTAAAGTGTCAGAGGTGAGCACTAAGGGAAAGAGTATCTAACACAAAAAAAAGACTTTATAGAGTGCTATTCCTCCTGCTGCTTATACATTATAATCTAAGATATTAAATTGAAAAATGTATAGGGAGTGTCTTAAGCAAGACAAGAATCCAGCTTCTTTTCCTAGGTCAAACTAGAGTTCTCATTATAGTCTGTTGGGCTCAGTTAAATATTCACCAGTGTGGAAATTTAAAAAATACACCTGAGAAGTTGTACACAACACTGGAACACAGGTAAGTTTTAAAAGTAGGTAAGGTAAATGACAATTTAATAAAAGTTAAATGTTGCCTAAGTATAAATAAAATGGGAAGTTGTACTATAAAATTGTAGACTGTATTTCTGAATTCTACCCATGGCACAGCCTGCTGGCAACAAGTGAAATTCATTGTGTTGTGAGAAGTACTTACATGTATCCCTGTCTTATGATAAACAGCAGACAACCACAGTAGAGCAAATCTGCATTTGACATCATTTCCATCTTATAAAGGGAGGAAAACTGCTTGCTGTGATCAATAAATGCTTTTTACAGTAAGCTACAAATTATTTAAGTTATGCTAACAATTTTAAATGGAACATAGTAATCAGTATAGTTAGAACAGATTTTTTATTTATTTATTTCATCTGAGTAGGGAGCAGATAAAGAGAATAATTTAATCTTTACTGAGGTATAACTTCCATTATGCTTTAGATAATTTTGCCAAACTAAGGACTAGTGAAAGTAAAAATAACTCTAATGCAGTTGAGATTTGCATACATACTCAGAAAAAAATGTAACAAGTATAGTGTATATGATGTGTTTAACATAAGCATAATGCTCACATGTTTAAAGTTATGCACATTCTCAAGTCTTTGTGAGAGTAAGGACATAAGGTTGTGACAAAAATCTCTGTCTACTTTTGTTTATCATGCAATTATGTCATATAGAAATGCTTGGTATTACTGATCGTATCAGTTTTCCATGTGCAAACCATGCAATTAAAAAAAGTGTGTGTCTCATGGTCCTTTTCAGAAATGAGTCCCACAACACTATTCTGGTTTTTTTAGATAGTAAGAATGGTGTGCATATATAGACTTTTTTGACTCCAACTTAGAATTCATTAAATTACCTTTCATATTGGCATACACATGTATATCTGCTCTTTAAAGCCTCATTTATTTTCTTGCTTTTTATATAAGTGAAAAATCATTTTGTAGCTAAAAATTGCTCCTTTTTTGGTATGGTTTGATTCAATCAGCTTTTAACTGTACTGACATTTACCGGATGGTCATAAAAAGAAAGTAAATGAAAATGACAAAAAGCCCCATGTTTTGCAGAAGTTCACATTCAGTGCATCCAATCTGCAGTCCCCAGAGACAAAAAGAGAAAAGAGCAGGTCTGTAATGCAGCTGCCAGTTTAGTGATCAAACCCAACAGATTGCGGTCTGGCCAGATCTGGTGTCCAGATAAAAATGGTATTCATGCTAACCATCTGCCTACAGGTCAGTAGGGACAAAAATTAAAAATAATTACCTCTAATGAATGAATTGACAATGACAGTCCTGTGTGAGGTATGGTATCATCTCTGTGCATGTACACACATCCACACAAACACACATTTTGGTGAAGAGTAGTTGCGTTATTTTTCTTGGACTGCTGTCAGCTACAATTTTAATTTATCATTTACTTTAATTGTCTCACTTTCTGGCTTCATGTTTTTGTAGTTTTAAAATATGTAGCTGCTTTTCCTGCAATTAAATTGTGTTAATGATGATGATAATAATTAGTACCTTGATTTTTTTTCAGTGCAAGACTCAAAAGTCAGCTTCTTACTCCTAAAACGCAATTAAGTGTCAATAAGCAGAATTCTATACTCAAAGTCTTCAGAAAGGAAATTGGACAATCTACTTTCAGGCATAAACCATGTGAAGAGCTAGAAGCCTTGAAAGATCCAAGATGAGCACTGCCTGCCATAGCTGGAGCTACATAGAGGCGGGAAGAGGAAGGGTCCTAGAGTGGGATGTAAAGCTGCCTGGGGCTGTAGGACCTGGCTTTCAGATCCACAGACCCAAATCTACCATTCAGAGCTGCAGCTGGAATCTCTGTGTTGCATATTCATTTCTTAAGAAAAGGAAAGGATTTTATGTGATGAAAAATGGCGTCTCTTCTTCATAGCTCCAGAAATGGTGTTGATGTTGCTAGGGAGACTAGATAGTCAGTAATCTAATTTCAAGGGATTACACTTTTTTGTTTCTACAGCTACGGGACAAAATTTATTTCGATATTAATAAATACATTCTCTAACCAAAATTATTCTACTGTCTTCTATACTGAGCAGCCACTACTAATTCATCATTTTGTCCAACTGTTCTGAAACCAAATGTTCTCTAAAGATATACTTCAATTTAACCATTGCCTACTGGAAGGCTCTTCATTGTACATCTACCTATAAACAAATCTGAGTATCCATGTAATTCATTTAGCTGTAAAGGAAGCCAATAAGAAGAGCTTAAGAAGACTTTACTTAGGTTTTAATAACATTCTCTGGGTGTGCTCCCCTATTGTGTCATACTGGACTTAACCAGTTGGGTAGGAAGTCACTGCATAAATGGTACAAAATGCTGCTGTTTGTTTGTACTCAGCTGCTCATGTGTGCAAATGTCAAGGCAGAGATCAAGAGGGTGAAGAATAATAAGTGCTGTCAGGTGGCCAGAAAGGTAGTAAAGTGGACAAAAAAAAACCCAACTCAAAAACCGGAAAGAAACTAAAAGCGAGGAATAACACTAAAGAAAAAGACAAAGTCAAAGAATATTATGTGGCTCTGCAGCAATCTATTGGGTTATCATACATGAGTCTGAGACTGAAGGGCATTAAAAGACACTTGTCCCTGAAAGAAGTTCATGATACCCATGATGGGTTTTATCTGGACATAAATGATCTCTTTTATACATATAGATGTATAACATAATGGTAAAAGATGAGTTAACTGATTGTAGAACTCAGGAATGACAGAATATGTATAAGGAATATATATGCAGAAATGCATATTTCAACTTTGATAGAAGCCTAAATTTCCTGACTTCCAAGAAATTGCAGTTTCTTGGAATCAGTGAACTTGGCTTCGCTATTCACATTTGCACTATGCAAAATTTCAGCAGGAACTTCTAAGCTCCAGTGGGTTGTTGAAAATTAGATCTTCACCAGAGATGAACTTGTTTCTCTCAGCATTCAATATACTCCCCAAATAAAGCTCTCGGTCTGTGTGCAAATTGCTCCCAAAGAGTCTGCTTATAATAAGTCCTCTCTGAAAGATTCTGAGCTGTCTCTGCAGGCTCAGAAGAACCCACTTTGCAGAAGGCATTGCAATAGTTAGATCCTATTGTGTATCAGCTGAAATTCAAGGCCAAGTGGTTCAAGAGGTTCTGGGCTCATCTCTTTCCTTACGCCTCTGCAAGAGAAGCACTGCTCCTGTCTAACAGGACCTAGCAGAGTTTTCTTACTATGGTGCAGCCATACTAATGGTCTATGATTTTTTGTTACCACTCAGACCATTTTATTCTTTTTTTTTTCTTTTTCTTTCTTTTTATTTTTTTTTTTAATAGAACATTTTGCCATGGAAACCACAGAAACAAAAATCTGGGCAATCACATCTGTGAAGCAAACAAAATTACTACAACGCACAGAACTACAGATGAATGCTAATTTCACAACTGCCTTCAAATGCAGATATTATTTGAACTAGTCTTCTCTCTACAGTCCAGAGAACAATATTTATATACACCTACACAGACATACATAGACATTTGTATGTAAAACTAAGAAAAATACATTATCTATCAGAGTAAACTAGTGATTATGCAAGTGATATGGCTTGGGACAAGCCAATACTATTACATTGTGCAATGCAGTATGTACAGGAGGCACTGAGACACAGAAGAAACTGAACTGTGATATATAAATATGCACATAATGTAGTAGAATACTTAATTAACTTCTTAAAATAGTATTCAATATATTATGTTGTGCCTGTCACCATATAAGATCAGGATCCCAGAAATCCACAAGAAATATAACTGAGCTGAAACGATTGTGCGCAAAACAACATAGTGAACACGTTCCTCTTTGAAACAATGGCTGATGACCAACGTAGCAACCAAATGTACTTGCACACAACCAGTCCTCACTGATATCAGTAAACTTCACACTAAATCTGCTTTCCTGGATTCTGTTACCATCTCTTGGTCTGAAAGACAAATAGTGTGCTTCAGTATAACAATAGGATACCAGAGTTTTCTGATATTTACAGAAAAGAAAAATCATTGAAACACAATAAAAACTACAGCTAAACCTCTAGTAATTTAAAAGGTATAATTATCCATAGAGAACTTCAAAATAGTGACCATGTAGTTACACTAAGACTTTTTTTCTTCTAGAAATATTGGTGCTATTAAACAGTTTTCCAGAGAAGAAACACAAGCATAAGAACACAATGTTGATTTGATAAGAGGTTTCAAACTTCTAAACTCTGAATCAAATCTTCAAAACTAAAATTCAAGTAAAACAATGTTATTTTTCTATATGACTGTTTACATTTAATATTTTGCTTTCTCTCACAGAAGTTTGCCAGATCAATTTCTCAAGCATCCAAAATACTGGAGACTTCTAGAAGTTCAGAACTGGGACAATATTTCCATATGTATGCCGTGAAAGAGTATGTATACATTTTGGAGAAGTTAATTAAGTTAAATAAAAATATAGCCAACAAATTTGGACTTGGAAACACAGTACTTATTTTTAGAAAATTTCCAGCATTTTTTCTTCTGCCTCTCCTGGAATTATGTCACAGAATAACTTTTCCTTCCATATATTGAACAGTTGTAAGACCTACAGGAATAAAGATACCTTGCAAAGCTAACTAAATTATTTAGAGCTCCATAAATATGGTAGAGTTCAATCTTTTTTCTTTATTTGCTTAATACTTATAATGTGTTCTGATTTGGCTGCTGTAGACAGTCTTCCCCTATTCTGTGGAGGAAGGAAAAGATTATGTTTCTTTTAAGAGTGATAAGACGTGCTTTGGCTATTAAAGCTAGGTATTATTGGCACAATTTAGAACAAACTTCTTCTAGAGAGTCAGGGATGGTAGGAATAAAGCCACTGGCAGCTTGCAAAGATCTAGAAGTTTTCCAGGAGATTAAGATACTGCGGAGAAGAACAAAGCACAGACAGCCAGGTTTGGAGGAGGTCGTGGCAAGGAGGAAACTGCTAAAGCTCCTCTCTGTAGAGTTTGCTGTATCTCAGAAAAAGGCTAAATGTCAGTAGACCGAGAGTACGATTGCAGGAAAGAGCTCACCTGCCTTACTCTCTGTGTGTCCATTTCTCTGTTTCAGAAGTATCTACCTCTAGATTTTGTTAAAATAAAATTAGCTTTAAAATGTAATAGACCTACCTAGGTTTGTTGAAAGAGAAATGGTTTCTAGTTCCATCTCAAAAATGCTGGCATTGCATCTGCATATGCTCTTCTTATTTATTACATACTTTTAACTCATTCCTATCTAAGCTATCTAAAAAGATAATCTACACAGTGGAACAAGTTACATTCTTCTTTTGACTTCTAGTTATTTTTCATGCAAATGTGACATTTTTTAAAATTTCACATGTTACTGTCTCTCCATGTTTTCACATCCTTTCAGCTGCTGGCTGTAGAAGTTCTGATCCTTTCATAGACTGCACATTTTCCAGGAAATGAAGACCATTTGCCTGAGACAGCAGCTGGCTCAGTGCTTCTAAAGTGGATGTCCCTGCTGTGCAGTTAACATTTGTCCTTACAAGCAGTGTCTATGACCACCTTGTCACACAGTGCAAATCAGACACAATATTCTTCTCTAACAAGGTGATCACTTTGAGATTGTATGTGATGTAGTAGTGACCCCAGAACACGGATTTTTAGGCAATCTTTGCTTTCTGGGACTCAGTAATGCAAATAATATATGAGGAGACATTTGTTTCCAAGCCTCTGTGCCATGCTTGGCACAAAAAAAAGAAGCTTAAGACATTTTATATGCAGTGTTACGCATACTACCCATCTAAACCTATTGTTGCTCAGTGTCAATGCCCAAGGCAAAAGTTTTGGCCAGCTTCTGCCTGGGCATCATGCCATCCTGACAGATGGGTATGAGTATAGACAATCAAGAAAGTATGTTTGTTCATCAAATAAGAGTGGTTGGGGCATTTTTCCCAGCTGACACTCTGAAAACAGCTGTCTTCCTCGAGCGTGCGTGTTTCTGGTTAAAAGGTCTGTGATATTAGTAATTCTTCTCTGAACTATGCAAACTGTCAATAAATAAAAGAGTCATTTTACAATTAGCTATGGTTACTGTGTTTGAGGCTACTCTTAAAGAGCGACCTCAAATAAGGTTTTATTTTTGCTTCCAGGATTAGGAAGTGAGGACCAAGTGTCCATGACTCAGTGGAGTTATACAACAGAACTCACAAATGTGTTCTCAGTTTTTATGCAACACTGTGCAACAGGCTGCTCTCTCTATTGGTTACCAAGCTGGCTGGGAACTGTGATACCTGCACTTGCTTCTCAGCTCTGCTGTTGGCATACTCCTTAACCTTATACCAGATGTTTGGTTTCTGGTACCCAGAGAGGAGGAAACATGAAAAATTTACCTTTATTTTCCAAGAAAACAATTTATTTTATTTCATAAAAAAATAGTGATAAAGTCCTTTATGGTCTACAGATGCATTTAAAAATCTTTCTTTCATGTTAAACAGAGTAACTCACAAATTTTTGATTTCATAATCTTCACACATAACCATGTGATATTTATATTCCTGCGAAAAGATTTTATCCAGCAGCAGGATGGAATGAACAACTCAACATTGCTCATCTACCAAGACAACAACAGTGGTTTTACTGTTTCACAGAGTGTCATAATGATCTGTATGCTCATGATTCTTACTACACAGCATACAGTGATTTATAGACATCACGTGTTATACAACCACAAGAGCAATGTCTCTTCACAAAATTATTTACTTGCCATTTTGCAACCCATTTAACACAGCTGGTTAAAATTGTTCCTCCTGTAAATAGGTGGTACTTTGCAAAAGCCAATGGATTTACGTGGATTAAATATATGACGAAAGCATCTTACTGTGCCTTAGACTACTGCCACCATGGAACACAATGAGTGTTCTGAAGTCTGTAAAATCCCAAATTATTTGTGAAGGACACCCCAGAAAAAGATCTGAAAAAGATCAAAATTCAAGGTTCAAATCTCAACAGGCACCTTTCACTATGCAGTCCTGTGTCACAATATGAACATTGCATGCCACGATACATAATATGCACATATATGAGAAAGAATTCATGGCATACCGTGGTTTCCCGCACCAAAACCTTTGAGAGTTGAAGTTATGTAGAATGTTGGCATTTTGTTTTGATTATTTTTGTTGTTTTGGGTTTTTTTTCCCAGTGCTTAGCAGAAGCCCAAGCCCAAGAAAAAGTGAAATATGTGGGGTTATTTGGTTGTCTTCTTGGGATGGAAGCTCTCAGTTTCCTAAGGAAACAGGCGGCTCTA
This sequence comes from Actenoides hombroni, assembly GCA_024336885.1. Lineage (NCBI taxonomy): Eukaryota > Metazoa > Chordata > Aves > Coraciiformes > Alcedinidae > Actenoides > Actenoides hombroni. The sequence continues at coordinate 12,465,231 of WUAM01000107.1, forward strand.
TCTATCACACATTCATATTTGGACCAAAATCTCCTTCTCAAAGAGCATGAATATTTTCAGTGAGAACCCCTGGGAATCAAAATATTAATTCACATGGCTATTTTCCCACAGGTTTAATGGGGAATATCTTTGCTCTTGAAAATCTGCCAGGTCTGAGACAGGCTGTGCAGCGTTTATATACTACAGGGCACTCACTGACTAATCGCAGGGATGGACATGCCCCATTTGGTCCCTGCCATCCTACTAACATATTCAGTTATTGCTTTTACTTTGAGACGTAGGCATTCATCCCAGCCCTTCTGCATGCAACAGTGCATAGCATGTCCACCAGGCTATCCTTGTCGCTCTGGACTGGAGGCATGGGTTTGGTATCAATACATGCTGACAGATGATGGGATTGAGAAAAAGAAGGACTTGGAAGTACTGGTGGATGAAAAGCTGGACATGAGCCAGAAAAGTGTGCTCACAACCCAAAAGGCCAACCATATCCTGGACTACACCAAAAGAAGTGGGGCCATCAGGTTGAGGGAGGTGATTCTGCCACTCTACTCTGCTCTGGTGAGACCTCACCTGGAGTACTGTGTCCAGCTCTGGAACCCTAAGCACAAGAAGGACATGAACCTGTTGGAGAAGGTCCAAAGGAGGGCCACAAGAATCATCAGAGTGCTGGAACATCTCTGCTGTGGAGAAAGGCTGAGAGAGTTGTGCTTCTTCAACCTGGAGAAGAGAAGGCTCCAGGGAGACCTTATTGCAGCTTTTCAGTACTCAAAGGAGGCCTATAAGAAAAATGAGGACAGTCTTTTTAGAAGGGCCTGTTGTGACATGACAAGGGGTAATGGTTTTAAACTAAAAGGGGAGATTTAGACTAGATATAAGGAAGATATTTTTTACAATGAGGATGTGAAACACTGGAACAGGTTGCCCAGAGAAGTGGTAAATGCACCATCCCTAGAAACATTCAAGGCCAGACTGGACAGAGCTCTGAGCAACCTGACCTAGTTAAAGACATCACTGCTTATTGCAGGGGACTGAGACTCAATGACCTCCACAGGTCCCTTTCAGCCCAAACCATTTGATGATTCTATGACTACCTCATGCTGAGCAGTGCTCTTGACAGGGGAAGATGTCCAGGGACCCACCATCATGAAAAAAGGGTTAAGGTTAGCGTTACATTGCAAGAAGCTCTTGATTTCCCTGAGAGCCCTGGAATGAGGGAAACTGAAAGATGAGAGCTCAGGTGTCTAAAAAGAACACTGGGCAGGACAGTGGGGCACTACTGGCTCCTTGGTGAGTGAAGCATAGACATGCTGCTGTCATTTTGTGAATGGCAAAAAAAGTTCCCAGTAAGATGAAATTAATCCTGTGGGTTTTTTGGTTTTTTGGTGGGTTTTGTTTGTTTGTTTGGTTTTGTTTTTTGTAGTCAATAAAACATAAAAATTTTTAGCAGGATTGAGATGATACTGTGTCAATGCAACACAAGCATACCTTGGCAAAATTATGAAAGGCCAGGAATTACATCTTTTCCCTGTCTTTCAGTGATAGGTCTCTGATCCTGGTCAAATACGGAAGGGAGAGCTTTTTCCAGCAAGCTCATTCCTGGATTACCTGAAGATATTTTAGCAGAACCATGGAGCATTCAGGAAGAAAGGTAGAGGAAAATTTTTTCTTTTACAAAGACAGAAAACCGCTATTCTCTAATCCTTCCCCGCATCCCCTATTCACAACTATGCTTAATAGGGGAACCTTCTCCCAGTTTCATGACGCAAATAGTTTCAGGACCACCCAGAGAGCTCTATTCCCTTCCCCTTGTCTAAATCACACAAAGAAAAATAAACAAATGAACACAACATTTGCCTTCTCATCCCTTCTTTTCACTAAAGGGTCAGGAGGGTCGGGGATCCTTCTTTTGCCACCTCTGGACACCCTCACCCCTCTTCAACAACCAATCCAGATGGATCATGGCCTTTGAAATCTTAAATCCTTTAATCAGCTTCTCCAACTTTCTCTGTTGGCTCCTTTAAGTCGCATTCCTGGGCTAATTTAGGTACCTTCATATACTGTAGGATTTGGAAGACAGAAAACACATGGGGAAGTACAAGTCCAAAGATCTGTGCAAGTGGTGTGTTGATTATCCTTAGCTTCATTAAGGTTGCTCAGCAACATGAGCTTGTATCAAATGTGTCAGAGCGGCTGCATCCTGACAAGCTATCTGCACTGCCAGGATACAGACCCTTCCCGCACAGTGCTGAGAAAACATTCCCATGAACGGTCCCTTTGCTGTCAGAGAGGTAATGGGTGAATGAAAATTTGACTTGTCAAAAATTTCATGAAGAATTATCCTCACTACAGTAATGAGTCCAATAGGAAAGTAACACAGGTTGTTTACAAAGCAGTTTTCCAGTGACTGCAAAAGAAAGACATGAGGAGTAGCAACTGAAATATTAAATAGTGTGGGTAGATGATCTAGGTAATTAAACAAGGGGTAAAGAATTCCCCAGCAGATAGATCACTGGCTGCACAGTTCCCAGCTTTGCTATGTCTGGAAAGATGCAGACAAATAATTCTTGAGAGATTCTTCACTAAGTTCGCAGTCATCATTTCCATCTGGATTTTTTCCATTTGATAATTTCATGCTGTTAATTAGAGCTCATCAGACGCTGCAGAAATAGCATTCAAGAACTTTGGTTTAAATTCCAAACAGCTTCCTCATGTCTTTCTATTTCTTGTTAATATGATTATGTTGCACTCACAAATGTTCTTTTTTTTTATTTCAGCCATTTAATGATTTCAAATTATCAGCCATTCAGTGAAGCAGCACCTAAGTAATATACAGAACAAGGCTGAACGCTTCCATGAACTACCCTTACACTGTCAAGTCAAATAGGATCTTCTGCAGACTTCCAGATATTTAATATTGACACTATCAAGCTATACCTGGAGCTTTATATTTGGGGCAGGGGTTATTGAAGAATTATTTAGTCAAGTGTTACTGGATTCATATTTTAGTCATGGCATTTCTGGAAGTGGTTTTCCTTCAATGATATATCAGTGAATTGAATGGGAGTGATGTCAGGTCTTTAAAATGATGTGGGGATTTCTAAGACACTTTGCAGATGACTTTAGGACCCCATGCCTACAAGACCACGCTGATAGCACTGTACCAAAACCCCTCTAGGTTCAAATGGGATTCTGGAAAAGCTGTAGGGTTTGCTCCCTTACGATACAAAGGCAGAGAACTTTGTGTTGAAGCAGTCTAGAGGAAATATATACCCATGTCTGTGTACACATCTGCTTTTATTTTCTACCACCACTTCATTCTGTATAAATCAAGCTCTAATTATAAATGGAAGGATTGTGCCCCAAGCAGTCTATAACTGACACACTGTCTGCTACTGCACCAAAGATGGAAAAGTCAGAGCATCATTTTTTCTTTTTTTCATTTTTTCTTTTTTTCTTTTTTTCTTTT
>WUAM01000107.1:12468796-12517742 GCA_024336885.1 Actenoides hombroni
ATTTTTTCTTTTTTTCTTTTTTTCTTTTTTTCTTTTTTTTTTTTTTTTTTTTAAATATAAAAATTTTCACTTCGTGTTGCAGGAAAAAAACAGCATAGAATAGAGAGGAGAAATACTTGAAATAAACAAGTAAAAACACAAACCTGGACTTCAAAAGACAGTTTTGAAACCTTGGGAAAGATGTGGCTCCTGTATTCTTTACACAAAGAGAAAAAGACTCCTATTAGTTTGTTCATACCTGATCACGTGAGTATGAAAGGATCACTTAAATCAGAGACACAACTGAGGCAAGAGAGGGTTTGTTTGTTTGTTTATACAATTTTTCTGAGGCTTCAAATACTTTCAAATAAAGAACACTTCAGATCATTGAATACTATGTATACTCCCCCCATTTTTTTATTAAGTCACACACACTGAAAGAAACCACTTATTGGGAAGGAATCCTACTCTTGGCCCACTGCTCTGCAGAACAAACTCCAAAACTCTGAATCTCCATTAGATTTAATAAGATACCTCAGCTCTGTGTTGTTGCCTACTTCCCCCCCAACACCTTCCCCAACTGTAAAACTACAACAGTGCAGTTTCATTTGACAGTCACTATTTACAGTCTAGACTGTAAATTTCAGTGCTCAGGGACTGCCTCATCCTATATATGGTATTAACATGATGTACTTTTACTCTTCTTTTAATTTTAGTTATGCAGTAAATAAGTAAAATGCAATTATTTTAAAAATAGTATTGTCTATCCAATGATTTTTAGCAGTTGAACATCTGAAACGTTCAAAACAAAGAAATGGAACTCCCAGTAGTGATGGGGCTACATGTCTATGGGTGAATGCATTAGGTATGGAGAAATTCTGTGTTGTTAATAACTCGTGTCACTAATTTCAAGTTTAAAGTTTCTGTGTTGCCTGTTAAACTCATCTGCAAATTTTTACGTTGGATTTTCTTCTTTCTGCAACCTGAGCAACTGACTTTTAAGATAATGTAATCCTGCAAATCGATACAATATGTGTATATGATGTACCAACATTTTAGATCACTATTATGTTACATTATTAATAGATTATTAATCATAAAAGTAGAATATTATATCGATATAAGTATCAGTTGATATATGTATAAGTTGATATATATGTGTCACTATATAAAGCATGGATAAATCATCTTCCATCTCAAAGGTCTTTTCATATAGAAAAGTGCTCCACCTAGTTCGTAGAGTTCCTGTTCTTCCTGCTTTTATTTCAATGAATCTTTGTTCTTAGACATTAGGATAAGATTTTACTCAGAGCAGATCATCTGTGTCTGTCAACTACAGGAGCTCCTTACTTTCATCTGAAGAATATATTAGTGGCTAATGTCAGACTTAGGATACTAAAGTAGATGTATCTACCATCTTGTTATATTAGGAGAATTTTAGGTTGGAAAGGTAATTTTCCATTGACTTAAAACACGTAGAATCTGTCTAGCAGAGTAAGTAAGTATGTTTATGTCGCCCCCCTCCCCCACACCCTACTACCTCAGCAATCAGCTCTGACACTCACAGGGGTCAGTCTTCAGCCTTTTCAGCCTGTTCTGCTTCTGTTTGAGGGCAACATGGATTTGCTACAGACATTGCCCTCTACTCAGAGCACACACAACAGTTTAAGAAAAGTGAAACAAGAAAGAAGAAAAAAAATTTAGGGAAACTATGGAAAATCTTAAGGTAAAAAAAGAACCTTTGATGCACTGACTCTGGACATATGACCTCAGACAGAGGTAGCGGAAATTCACGGGGCAATGTCTGAATTTTATTTTTCTCTTGTGTGGTCTATAAGAGACTAAGTGTAGGACAAATCTGCAGGATAGGAGGAATGAAATCAGGAGAAAAAAAAAACAAAAAACATTTGTCTTACTGTAGGAGAAATAACAGAGTGCCAAATTCTGCAGCAACAGCCGTGATGAGCAGATCAAAGATTTTGGAAATTGAGAGAAGCTATAAAGTGAAGACAGTTTAATTGATGGTTAGATAGGTGAAAGCACCTTGTGGCACTAGAAACTATGTAGGGAGTGTTTCAGATGTTCCACAGTTGCCCTTAATCCTAGCAAAAATCTTTGTGAAAAATACTCAGAAAGGGTTAAATTAATCTGACATTTCATTCAATCCATCAGGTATAATGATAAACTTAACATCTCAGTAAGACAGGTAGAAATAGAATGGCAAGCAATTCACCCTGGGATGGAGACATATGCTTGGGGCTATGAAGAAAGGGGGGATCCTGATATTCAGTTGATGATATCATTCACCTAATATTTATTCACTTAGGGTTCCCCCATCCATTGCGCTTCAGGGGAAGCAATTTTTTCTGTTCTTATATGTTTAACAGGTGAATCTCGGAAGTTGGAATGAAAAGTTGAAAAAGACCAAGCTGTCCTACCCTTTCTTGGAGTTGTTGCTTCCATTTGGCAGCTAAAGTATAGTAGTTGGATGGGAGAAAGAAGCTGGAATTATTGCTCTCCATGCTGCTTATCAAAATATCTCTCAGAGGCGTTGGACTTGAGTATCATTGACTTTGTAAAAATCCAGACAATTAGAGGACTCCTGAAAGGGGGAACGGAGGATTTAGTCCTCTGTCCAGAGTGGTGTAAAAAGTGCAAATTAGAGCAGGCAAGTTAGCTTGCATGTCTTACGACTTTATCCCTCTACCATGGGACAAATGGGGACCATGTATCATGTATCCCCAGTAGGGACCATGACTCTTCTCTGATCAAGATGAGATTTTGTTTCTTTCAGACTGTCAGTATGATGTTGTGCAGAGGACTTGATGCTACACCCAAAATTTTCAGCAAAAACATCACCCCAGATAGTCTGCACATAAAATCCTTTAAAATCTTATAAACCAAAGTGTTATTTCTTCCCTCTTTCTTTCCATCTCATATACACACTTTAAAAAGGAGTATTGCATTGAAAATACTGATGCATAAATAATTTAATCCTTCAGTTACTCTGAGCTATGAATTATCTGTGACCTTCCTTCTAATGCTTTCTTTTGGATGGCAGTCATTCCTTCCTTTCAATTGCTCTCATTGCAGAGGGAATCCTGTTAGTTTTCCTGCACCTCCGTGTCTTCCACGATCCTTCCCTTGCAGCTCTCACTGGAGAGCTCACCCTTGAGACATTCCCATGCTGGTGGGAGTGGAGGAGGGCAGTGCTCTCCAGCTCCACCCTCTTCCAGAGGAAATGTCATGAGAAAATGTTTTCTTGAGGCCTTTCCTGTTAACATGCTATGAGAATGCTTGCTATCAACTATGCATTTTTATGGCATTTTGACTAGAAGTAATGTGAGAATGTTCTTTCTCACATTATTTCCAGTAGAAATCTCTGAGAATGTTGTTGTTTGTGATATTTCTACAAAATATATTTAGAGATTGGATGTGACTAAATTTGCCTTTATAATTGTGGAGGTATTTTTCTTTCTTCCAGCTGAAATTTGAGCAGCATCTAATGTCTCTCCATTTAAAACATTTCTTTTATCATTAAGCCTTGTCCAGATTTGTGCCAAATGAAGCCTTTATCTGAAATAGCCAATGTGTTTTGTGCCCTAAGACCTATCCAAACTGAATCAAAGGTTAAGAAACCAGATTAAACTCCACAGCAATTACAGTATTTATAGGATTTCCTTCTGAGATGAAGTTGTTTCAACTGCCCTTTCTGTTTCAAAGTGGACCCACAATAGGGTTGAATAAAACTGTGGAGGAGTAGAGACCTGGAAGAACAAAGACCACATACTGTAAAAAAGCCATTCTAATTAAATCAGAATGAAAACACAAGAATGCCTTTGCTTTCAGAAAAACAAGTAGGCGACCTAGAGAACCTTATGACTTGGCAGTCTACACATTTCTTTTTTTAAAAGCAACTCACATCTTTAAAAGGAAATAAATCCTGGAAAAAGTATAAGATGTGTCAAGTAAATCAGCTATTTATGCCATTTCCTCTGATCCTGATGTTTCCCTCATGAATTATGCACTTTCAGCTGCCACTACTTACATATGTGGGCCCTTGTGGCATGTTTCCCAGGACCAGCATGTGATTATGGATCATAAAAAATGAACATACACATTGTTCCTTCAATAAAGACTGAGATGCACAATTCCAACTGCTTCATGTTAGAAATCTCTCTTCTATTTGAAAAATAGCAGTTGTTATTAAAAACACCTATAGCTATAATAGCTGCAGCCATGAAAACTAATCACCATATTTTCATTTTAAATTGCAACAAAGGAGTTAAGAAGCAGATGCCCATTAAAGACGAAAAAGGTAAAGTAGCCACTAACAGTTTTTCAATAGCCAGAAGGTGGTGCTACATTGTAATATAGTCGCAGGGGGTCAGGTTTGTGTCTTTGATAACTTATGCTGTTTGATTCACTGTTTTAAAGCAAAACAGAAGGAGAGATTAAACCATCACGACTGCACTGCGGGGAAGTGTTCAGCAGAGATAAAATGAAGAATAGAATTTAGTTCTTGATATATTGAAATCCCATAGTTATGGTGATGTAATACTGGGTCTTTCAGTGAAAACTTTATGTTATCTCTGTGTTTCTTCATTGCTGGTTATATGAAACTCTCCTCCTTCCTTAACTCTTCTGTTTCATCAGGATAGTCAACAACACAAACTGGAAAAATCCTATCAACTATCCTGTGATCAGTTTCCTTGAAGAAATCTTTCTTCTTGTAGTGTTTCACATAATTTCTACTAAGAAACTTTCAGCTTTTTCTTTTTGTTGAATAAAAGCCCAGATATTCAGCTCCACTGTTGAACTTGATGAAACTCTCCCAGGTTTTGCCATATGACGTGGTGCAATCACCTTCTTTAACAGAAGAAGAGAAAGAGAGCAGAGCCACTGTCACCACATGTATATCTGTGCAGTGGAGTGTGGTGGTGTGTGAAGTTAAATGGCTGGATCCTAGTGATTTAGCTCAGGTAAAGCAGTGTGAGTGTGTTGTCTGCCTGGTTAGATCCCTCACTCATGTTGCGCCCCTGGTCTACATGGATGTGCCTGTGTCACTGTTTCACTTAGGCCTATGAATGAGCTTTTGAACTAAATATATGGATTGCCCCCACTTTCTCTGCCTTGCTCTGCATTTTGTAGCAATCTTGGAGAGCAGGTGCTGGATGACAGTAAATGGGCAGATGTGCTCCAGCAGCTCACCTACTAATGTATTGCAGCTCCAAAGGGTAGTCAGAACACAGGATCCCCCCCTTCCTCCCTCCCTTGCTGTAAGGTCAGGATATAGGGCCTCAGCATCAAATGTTTCTTTCCTACACCTCACCCCTATTGATCTGCTTTACTGTCTCATGTGGATATAGCCCATGGGTATCTCCGCATAGGCTTGGGGTCATATGGACAATTCCCCTGTGTTCTCTGATGAGAAAGATACTCCAATTTGATGTGAAGATTTTTTTGTTTGGTTGGTTGGTTTTGGTGGAAAAAAAAGGCCACTAAGAATCAGGCAGCTGCCTTATGAGGATAAAGTTTTGACTGGGTGGAAAATGACCCTGAACATCAGAACAAATCATCTCAGCGACATGGAAAATTATTGCCCAGTAATACCATCATTGTTGTCGTTTACATTGCTAAGGCATATTGAAGTCATGGGCCAGCACCCACTTATACTAACTACGAACAAAATCATTATGTATTCCACAGCAAGGGAATGACTTCGGATGTTAAAATCTTGCATGGATTAAAGGAGAGATACTGCAAGTTCATGGAACTGAAATCCATTGAGAATTAATGAGTATGTAAAAACCACAAGAAGTTCAGGAAAACACTGGGCTGAAAGTAGCTGAAGGATGGGAGAACAGTGAGGGGGATAGTCAGAAAGACTTCTTTTCTTATTCTTTTCTAGACACTGATTAGACTACTTCTCAGATTGATCTGGGGCAGAAAAAAGTTAGTCCTTTCCTATCAGAGCAACAGCAGTACCTTTACATGAGATGGAGTGTAGGCTGAACACCTTCTTCCTGATGCTTTCTGGGGAGATACCTGTGCAGCTCCCCTGGGTTCAACTGTAGCAGACAGAATCAAAAGAGGATTTGGTCCCCTGAACTTTCAGGAGAAAATATTTCATCAACTCATTATTAATTTATCCTTGGCATGACCATTCTGAGTGATGGCTACTCTCATACCAGCACTAAAACTGGGAGTATGCGCAGATGAGATACACTTACTTCAGCCATGGAGAGATGATCCAAAATGGAAATAAAAGAAGCCCTTTTCCACAGGAGATGATGCCACCTTTGCACTGTACATATTGTCTATGACAGGTTGTAAAACCTTTGTTGACCCACTGCAGATTTTTCCCTAAATTTACAGTGCCAGAAAGCTGCTTCCAGTTTGGTGGAAACATACCAGTTCTGATGAATAGGAGAGCTAAGATGTGCAAAAAAGGATACAGACTTTGATCCAGGTGGATAATAATTAATATTTTCTTTCTTATGACAGAATCATGTGGTTTGACAAACCTTATGTAGCATAACTTCATGAAAACTTTGAGTTCCTATAGAAATAAAAATGGCTTCATGTTTGGTGATGTTCTTTCAATGTAAATATAACTATATATATGTAGTGATAGTTATACAGTAGCTTTTAAATTCACCAGATGCTTAATGACTGATTTCATTAAGAAAAAAATGGCTCACAGCAGATGGAATATGACTAACCATTTCTAAACCCATTGAATTTCATTGTCTTTAATAAAATGAATTTTGAACAATGAGGGGGGAAACTGAAACCTTTCTTTAACTTACAGCAAAATAGCTGAGCCGTTTAATACACTATTGTTTAAAGCACCTATAGATCTAAGTACCTGTGCTAGTAGAGATCTTACTCAGCTTGGGATAAGTACCTGTGTGAGAGTTTATTACTGGAAACAGAGGCCCATAATGGAAGTGGTGACAGACCTTACATTAGTGCAGTGCTACTGTACAATAATGTGTATTCTCAGTGCCATATGGTTATGATATGTAGACGTTTTCCTATGCTGATTATAAATTTGGACTGTCTGGCAGACATTACAGAAGGGTAAGACATCACTGATCATTTTATTCATCCACTCTGGATCAGCAAAAGATCATTCCTGACAGTCTCAATATCTATTTTTTAATTATTTGCATTGCTGTAGTGACTCAAATCCCCAGGCAGGTCAGTGTCCCCTTGTTCTCTGCATTATACATCAGGGTAAGTATTGCTTGCTTTGGAAATACACAGCAGCTAATGTGCAGATGTAATCAGAGGCAAGCAGGAACTGAAGCTAAGATGACATCATACTTAATGTACAAATGCTTAACCTTTGCTGCTTCACTTTTTGTTCTTTTGTTGTAACCCAGCTATCTTGGTTTGCTTACCAGGTCCCCTTGACTGGCTGAAGTTTCTTTCACAAGCATCACAGCAGACCTGGAGTGTGGAGAAGCAGCTCCCCATGAACAACCATAAGAAGGATTTTCCAGAAATAAGGACTATTACAGGCAAACTTCAGTCAGAAGGAAACAAGACAGAGTATCACAGGAAAAACAGTGGGAAGGTAATGTAATGGGACAGAAAAGTATGTTAAAACATACACAGATATGTGAAAGACGCCAATGTACAGGATTACTGAAAATCTGTCTGTGCCGTAAAATGGTAGAAATCCTACAACTAGTGGAAACTCATGTTGTTAAGTCCAGACTGTATCTGTAACAGAGCACTGTGCCACAGTGGCCTGTCACTGCAATTTCTTGGCAGGGCTTATTAGCTTGGACACAGCACTGTCTGATGTGGAAACAGCGCATCAGATGTGAACTGGCTTGGGTCCAGACAGCTCAGTGCATTTGTGTATATCACACACCCCATCACACCAGCTCTGGGATTAGCTTAGACAGACCTTACTTGGGCCTATTTTAATTGGTCCATAAATGATAAGAAGCCCTTATTACTTCTCTTATCCAACTAATCTCAAGTTTAATAAAGGAAGTTCTTTCTTATGATCAGAGAGGTGTTTTTCTATTAAAAAAAAAAAAAGTTCCATACTAGTGTAAATTAATTTCCTTCTAAAACCAGAGAGGAGTGCTTTGGGAAAGAGACATCCAGGCAAGACAAGCAACCATGTGTTTTGTTGTCATTTGAGGGTACTTGCGCTGAAATCCCAGCCTCTGCTGCCTTTCTTCTGCTAAGGAAGAAGTACCTCATATCACAAACCAGCAGCCCCTTCAGGCAATTGCCATTTAAAGAGTGGCATTGATAGACTCTGTAAGGAGTCCTATTCAGTGCTCTCTAGCTGGCAGCATGATGTCAGTGATGTGGGCGGCAAACTCCTGAATTTGCTTTGATGGTATTTGTGCTCTTTTTTTTTTAATTTTTCACGAATGAGTGATTCATTTCTTTGAAACAATGTGTTTGGAAAGCCTGCCCCACTAAGGAATTGTCTACGCAGTGGGGGAGGCTTGGAACATTGTATGTCCTCATGGAAGTACCAACAGGGGTTGTGCCAGATCCCCAGTGCAAGAGGTAACAGGGATGCTTGTATCAAAGCCAAACCTCATGAATCAAAGGCGCTGACTCTTGAGCACAAGTGCCAGCATTTGGGCAGATAACCTAGTCCATGCCAATTTAGAGTGAGAGGAATGCCCCAGACTAATCTGGTGGATTACAAAGAAATGCAACATAATCAATTTTAAGTATCCCACAGCCCCAAGAGTCTTCCTTCCATTTATAGATGTTAAAGAAAGAAATAAGGGTAATTATGTGATTTTGTTTTCCAAATGATAAAAAACCTAGGCATTTTTTTTCACCATTTCCTGTTGAATTTCAATGCTACCTTGGGTCGTTTGTCCTAAAAGAAAGGGTGGTGGAGGGAAGCAGCACTGGAACAAGAAAATTTCGATGTCAAATCACAATTTTATCAAGTACAATTCAAATGTTCATGTGCCAGGTGACCAAAAGAAGAGTTTGGCCAGTATGGGAACTGTTGAATAATTCTGTGTCATCTCCAGTAGTAAGCACCTTACACTTACTACCAGGGTGATAGAGACTGCTTAGATTAGTCAGTCTAAGGCAAAACATTATATGCAATTGAGAGAATAAGGCACCCATGAAAAATCGTTAAATATCCTACATGCAGAATGGAGCTGGAGGCAGCATTGGATTAAACTCTGGTAGCAGGGTCACATCTGAGCTTCTATCACTCTCTATCAATGAATTTCCTGTATCAGGTTGAAAATTATGTGCCCATGTTCACTCAGAAAATGTGGAATCCCCTTCTACTCTGAGGTGTGTAATCAAGCATTTCTCATTCTCTTCAGAAGGTAGCCAAGGTGAGAACCCAAGTTTTGCATAACATTTTTGTGATTATAAAGAGAAGAATGAACATAGCTCTGTGGCACTGGACAAACACAAGGAGCTTAAGCAATTTAACTTTATATTTCATATATAAAATATTAAGCCACTCATTGCAAAAGCTGATCTCTACCTTACTGAAACAACAGACTTCCTATCCTAACAAGTCCTGCGTGGGGTGGTCCCCACAGGAAAACTGATCACCCACAACACAACCAATCTCTGGTTCAAGCGATTGATCCCAAAGAGTAGGACAGACGACTTTATTTTAGTGGAGTCCAATGCCATCATATATCTAATGAGTGTTTCCTTAACACTTTCCATAATGGCAAACTACTTAGGTTACTTTTCATGAAGTGGAAGACCTGTCTCCATCCTCTTACGAAGTCTGAATCTGTAACTTCTACATTATAGAAAAACACTTTAATAAAACTCTGTAATATTCTGTATTGGACAGTCTTCATGTCTTCTGTTAAGAGTAAGACACAAGGAGGATGCCTTAAATTCAAGATTAATGTTGTTTTGTTTCAAATGTGTCCTCAATAAAAATGGGTGTATGTGCACTTTACAGCATAAACATGGAGATAAGCCCAAATCATTATTAAAATGGTCTGTTACAGAAACCTAAAATGCCATAAGTTGTTGCTCAGATTCCACCTCTGCAACACTGGATGAAATCAGTGAGTTACAAAGACACTGAATTTAATGGACTCTTCAATCACACCAGAACAGAAAAGGTCTTGTTCTCCTCCTCCCCTGCTTCCCTCTCCCAGAAGACAACATATGCTAGAAGATGCTACCCACAACAGCTGCAGTGCTCTACTTTTGTAACTCAGCTTGTCCATTGGTTTCCTTCAGCTCAGTGGTGTTAAATAAGAATAGAGAAGTCACTGGTCTTGTTAAACGTTCAGAAGTAGCTTCCCATTTGTCCTGCAGTTATGTACACACCATATAGTGAATAAAGACAAGGAAATGCTTTGAAATCAAACCTGTTTCTTTTTTTTTTGGCTCTGGAACTTGTTATTCCATATGTACTGAGTAGATTTTTTTCCTTCTAGTTTTGACAATAGATGACATTACAAGTCTAAGAAACCTTCCTGGTTGAAAATGTTGTTAAAATGGCACATAGAATAATTCACTTTCTGATAATCATTTTGGTAGGAAACCCCCAAACAGTCCCCTTTACTTACTTAAAAAGTAGGTTTGTATTCTCTAATGTGTGGAGCATTGGATTTTATAGTGTGAATAATATAGGTGCTACTTTTAGTTAAAGGAAGAATATCTTTTCAAGGGGAAATATTGCAGGAATCACGCTATTCTTTTTTTGGTTTTTCATAACTTTGAGGGAAAACAATAAGATAAAGTCTGGTTTTGTAGATCAGAAATTCTGAAATAAGTATAATATTTGAAATATTATATTTAATAAATATAAAAATTGAAATAAAATAATTTTTTACTTCAAGGATATTGAATTGCTATGATGTTAAAAATGAAGTATTGCACATTTAATATTTATCTTTATATAAACCAGTTTATTATATACCTGTGATATTCTATTAACATCAACCAAAGGACTTTCTTATTAAAAAAAATAAAAATATGTCAATGGTGCCAGATTTCTGACAAATGTTTTGTTTTTTATGAAACTGCATTTCCTGGTGGAAGCCAGCTTAGCTCAAAAATTTTTAGCCTACTCTAGAATTATACATAAAGGAAAAGACAACGGAGGCTGTGATTTTCAAAGCACTAGTGGAAATGAAAAGCATATGGGTCCTATTGAAAGTTACAATGATTTGGGTACCATGCTCCCAGAGGATCTTTTGAAAAATCGTGAAAGAGTATCTCAAGCCCAGTATGCACTCAGTGCCCATTACTTGTTAAAAATAAAAAGTGTCTGAGGCACATGTTTAGGAAAACTGGAAGCACTGTGCACCATCTTCAACTTTTAAGTAACTATAGGACAATACTTACTTGTTTTTTTATCCTGATAGTAGAATTTTCAGTACTGTTATATGCTATTCTTGTTGTCTTTTGGATTTCTGTTATATGTTTGTATTAAAAAAAAAAAAAAAAAAAACCCAAGAAAAACAAATACATTCCTCTAATATTGAGCAAAGACGAGCCATCATCCAAAACAGAAATACTTTTGAAATTTATTTGGAATATATACTTTGAAATTGCAATTCATTTGAAACTTCACTTGCGTCTTCATGCATGCTAACTTTACAAACACAAAACTTCCCACTGCAGTTTTATTCACAGGCTTGTCAATCAGGTGCTCACCATTCCCTTAAAGTTTAAGCCTTATTAACCTACACACTGGATTTGACTGATGATAGGCCACAACAAACAAAGAGCACAAACTCTCAGGTTCCAAATCCTGTCATCCTAGTTCAGAGAGTCCCTGCAAACCCCCTGGAAGAGATGAAAGGATCACTCAAATGTCTGATTATTCAAACACACAGGCAATGAGGGCACATTGTGGAAAAAAAAAAAGTTCACAGAGTCCCCTGCTGATTGAGATATCTTCTAAAAAAATAACTTGGTGCTGATCTTTGTACACAGATAGCATTGGTTTTTAGCCCAGGTCTTCATGGGTTATGTCAAATGCATGTTGGGAACATCACATGCAAGGTCTGGATTGGACATATATCTGGCATATTCTAGCATGAAGAATTCTTATTTCATTCATTTTCACATGCAATTTCATAGTTTAGGGCTTCAGTATAGGCACATAACTATGTCCTGCTTTGGCATATAACAGAGAGTATTTTATTATGAAAATTCTCCTCATTGATAGCCTGGCGTGTTGATCAATTCCTGCTGACTAAGCCTTACTGAATTTATCAGTATTTTCATTACTGTTAATTAAGATTGCAACATTGGTCACAGACCCCAGTCAGGCATAGGATCCTATACATAAAAAGTAATGGTCCTTTCATGTTCTAAACTACAAATCTAAATAATAATTATACATTGCAGAATGCAAAGTAGAAGAGATGAGGCAAAGAAAAACATAGTGTCAATGAAGAAATCTGGAAGATCGTATGTTTTTTTGAAACAGCTCTGTATTTTAACATAAGTTAAGGGAATAGGAAGCAAAAAAGGGCCACATACCTTTATACAGACAGACTGTAACATAGAAGCTGACCTCAGGTTTTCCAGAAATTATTGTCTATATTCCTCCTTTCTTTTTCTTCTATTTTATTTCAGTTTTCTCCTAAATAAAGAATAATAAATGTGCAGGATATCAACAACTGTTGGACGTGCATTCAAACTGCATTCAACTTATGGCTGTGATGGCTTGTTAGCTTCCCACTGAGCTAACTACCAGTTAGTAAAATATAAATCATACAATGAACAGAGCTGATGAGCGAATCAGATTGTAAGTAGAACAATTTTATACAGTACCTTTTGAAAAGGGGCGAAAAAGTGCAGGTTGTAACTGAATAGTGCAGAGAGCAAGTGACAACAGTTCCTTTATTCTGTCTACCAAAACAAACTCTTGCTTTTCTGGGGAACAAAAAAAAAAAAAAAAAGGTATAACAAATTGATGGGTGAAATGCTTTTGTCACCGAAAAAACCCTCATTTTCCATCCCAAAGTGGCAGATTCAAAATTGAGCCGGCTTTACTGACATGTCTCAAGGCAATACATTCAAAAAGATATAAAGAAATGAGGGTAATAAGAGAAAAACAAGGACAAATATCTCATCAGGATGTGAGTTGAATATTCCACTTATACAGTATTAAGTCTTCTTTCAGAGCCATACTGATATAAACCAGATTATTTAAGAATATTATATTTCATATTTTTTGTATGATGCTGTATCAACTCTTGAAACTTTGCGCTTCTTTTCTGTTGTCATTCAATGTGTCTGACCATTTCTTTCAAAAATTACAACACTAAGATTTTCATCTGTTTTCTGTGTCAGCTACATCTTAATACTTCTATCCTTTAAGAAGTTTCCTGCCCATTCAATAAGCATGTTAAATAAGGGGTAAATGTATGAATAAACTTGTTCTTATATGATTCAGAAGCTCACAGCAAAAAAGCAACCAAGCGTACACAAGCAATACACTGTTCCTCTGGGAATACAATACTTGTACCATAGCTTTGGCTTTATGTTGCAGTGTTGGACTGAGCCTGAAAGATGAATGTAAAAGATAAAGAATCATTGTAAGGTCAGTGACTGAGCTCTTCTTTTTGCTAATCGGCTTCCCTTGTTATCCATTTAATTTACCAGAAGGTTAACCTTTTCACTACTGCCTGAAACTAGCTACAATTTTCTATGAAATGGCCATGGCAACAAATTAAACTTATTGCTGTTTATACAGTTCTGAAGCAATAAATGATATTGAAAAAAAAATATTGAAAACCAGCAACTCAACCACATTTTTCCTTTCAAAGAGTATTCAAATGCAAATGGGTTTACATGAAAGAGGTACTAGACCTTCACAGGTAAATTATTTCATGGAGATAGAGCTTCCAAGGCCATGGAAGGAATGTCAATGTCACACACTAATTAAGAAATCATCTAATATGAACTGACCTAGAATTTCCCAAGGGAACATATTCCTGTTAAACCATTTTATTTTAAACTACAGTTTTATATGGAGGCTTGAAAAAACTCTTTTCCAAATGAATTTTAAACAATAAATGCATAGAGTATTGTATTTTTTTAAATGCAAACATTTATTTTCCAGGTTGAAATGATCACAAAACTCAGGAAAAAAGCAGAATAGGTATAGATAAGTGAATAAAAACTCATTATTTATCCACAAGCTTTTATGAGGTTTTTATTATCCTTTTTATTGGATCAAGACAAATATGCAGATTTGTTGAAAAACATTTCAAAGTGCAAAAGTTACTTATTTTAGCTATATTCTATATCCCAAGAGTAAGAATGAGTAATCTAAAGATGAGGGGTTTTGTCTACCAGTTGGAAGGTCAAGGTTGAGTGACTGGTTCCATCACAGGCTGGATTTGGTGACTTCTTTCCAGACAGTTCATTCGATGTTCACCTGTCTTAAATTAAGGAAGTTGTTAATATGTAGAACTCAGAAAGCATCGTTTGTCTGGTCTGTTTTCAGTGGTGTCCAGTGACAGGACAAGGGGCAACTGGCACAAACTGGAACACAGAAAGTTCCATCTAAACATAAGGAAAAACTTTACGGTGAGTGTGGCAGAGCACTGGAACAGGTTGCCCAGAGAGGTTGTGGAGTCTCTTTCTCTGGAGACTTTCAAAACTTGCCTGGACACGTTCCTGTGCAATCTGATCTATATGAACTTGATTTAGCAGAGGGGTTGGTCTAGATGATCTCCAGAGGTCCTTTCTAACTCCTACCATTGTGCAATATAAAATAGCAGTGAAAAGAAATTAACTATTTTGTCCTTTAATAGCAAGAGTAATTTTTAGTCATTTGCATATTATTTTCAAAACACAATTAAGAGTGTAAAATATAAGAAGAAAACTAAGTATTTGCAAGTTTGGTATCAAGTCAAGGTGAGGATCCTTAGGAAGAGGAAAAGGGAAAGACCTTTGGAATAGTTTTGAAATGAGATGAAAGAGAAGGAAAGGAAGAAATAATAAGAAAGTGTTCAGAAGCTTCAGTTTAGGAGATCAGCATTTGATAAATGCTCCCACCCACTCCAGGGCTTCACAGACCTAACCTGATCTTTTGTACCTTCTGAGTACACAATTTATTAATCAAGAAAGAGTTTTATGGTCTTTGCATAGTCCAAAATTTGCGTGAGTTTTTAACTTCTAATTTTGTATTTCCAAAGTAAAGAGATAGGTTCCCATTCTAACCTGTGTTGCAGGTGCTTGACATCTCTAAGTACTGCGACTCATCATTTCACTTTGGATCACCAACAGTTTAGCCTTACTATTTTGACTTAATGTTGGCATTTATTATAATCATGGATAATTATGTATAATTATAATTAAGTCCTAATCCTCCTCAATTACACTGACGTAAATTATGCATAAGGTATAATTTAATCAAAATTAATGGATTTGCGCCAGTGTAGAGCTGACACAAGGATAAATCCAGATCTTGTATCTTATTATGAAGTATAGCATTCTAAATATATCAGATTATAGGTAACTGTTGTTCAGTTACATGAAATGTTTGTTATTCATTGATTGTTATTACTAACAAAAAGGGAAAAGTGGATTAATTTGGAAAATAAAGCAAGAATTACAAAGGAATCTCTGAAATATGAAAGAATTTCAAAACTTGTAAATAAGAAAAAGCATTTGTAAGATCGTAAGGATGTCTATAAAGATTATTTTTGTTTTAAAAAAAGAAAATTCAAAGGAAAATTCACTCCCTTGGGCATTTTAAATGTATGTGGTAAAAATACTTACATCCAGATGCTACCTTTTCTAACTGACCAAGAGTGGCCTTAGAGAGGGTGGTTGGGGAAATGATCCTTTACAAAAGATGGGATACAAAGCTTATGTTGTTGAAAGGAAAAGCATGTAATCAGCTAAAGAATTCCTGAGAAAGACCAAGGGCAGCAGATACTGAAACCTTGAACTTCCTTACTTCAATGCATTTTTTGCATGCTTCCTGAAGAAAGGAGCAACCAAGGGAATTTATTAACTTTTAACTTAATTAGGTAGATGCCAAAAAAATGTTCATTCCTGGAGCAGTCTATTTAGACATTGCAGCCTTCAAAAAATTGTAGCTCCACCCCAGGACTCCAGTGAAGATTTTTATTTTTTTTTAAGTGGCTATGTGAACTTTTTTGACTTCTAAATATAACACAAGAGAAGTTTTAAGTTAGAATTTTAAGTGCACAATTGCATTGAGAACATATCTAAGGCAACTGGCAGTGTGGTATATGTGTATAAGTTTAACTGAGACATTCCATGGAAATCTAAAGTAAACCTTTACAAAATAGTACAACAATCAGCTCCTGTGAAATCTGACGTATCTATCTATACAAACATGATTTATTTTTTTTCCTTTCTAACGTTGATTCCTATTCATTGTTCTCTGTGAAAGCATATTTAACCTAAATCTACCTTTCGCAAGCAATGCTGTGGCAAATCTAGAATGCAATTTACATCCATGATCTCCCTTGGCTTACTTGTATAAAACTTAGACTTTTATTAATTTTAGTTGGCTCTTGTGAAATTGTTGATAAAATAAGAAGGGGACATTATTTTAAATTTCTCTCCGCCTTTATGCTCACAAACATTTGCTAACAGAAACAACAGCCCTTAAACGTCTACTGTCTTTATTTAGAAGTGTGTAAAAGTGCTCATATTCCCAGTTTCCCCTTAAGCTACAGCCTGTTTCACATGGTGTCTTCTGTGTCAATCAACAAAAATGAGGAGATGATGCAGTCCCTGGCAATGGAAATTCAACGCTGGCATTCCAGTCTGACAGCAACCATGAACTGTACGTGACTGTGTACAGGGCTAAGGAAGAACACAGGATTTTAAGAACCACTTTTACATCAAAAACAAGCTATAGATTCAGAACAATCACTGTATGCAAAATCATAACCACATTCATTTTATTCACTAGGTTGATTTGGAGTATCAGCATTGCAAAGTAGGTTGAAACAAGTCCTGTTGACAGAAAGTGCTTAATTCTCTGCCTAATTCACCAGCTACTAGTGGTGAATTCCTTGGGCTACTTCCAAATAAATTAAAATATGTTTGAATTAAGAACAGAGTAATTACAGCAAAGCCACCATACTTCCTCAAAGTCAGAGCCTAGAACTCCAAGGCAAAATTTATAAATATTAATTTAATTTTTATAATAGACTCTTCAATCCATGCACAGTTATTCTCTGTTACACCCGTTTTGAGGCATAAATATTATACAAGGAACAAAACATAAATGAGGATATATATCACAGTACTGGGATAATAATAAAAAACCTAACTGTAGTAACTCCCATGTTACCTCAGCTGTTAGTAAAGTATGTTTTTTGATTATCATTCATGATGGATACTATAGTCTTGCCATTGGTGTTGCATCCCTGCTAGCAAATCCTGCTGGTTTTTATCAATGTTGCAGCCCTATTAATATTGTCATCAGCTACATATTCAGTCCCTGAATCAATAGTTTTAATCATCTTTATGGTTGTTCTTTTATCCTATTATTTGTCTAGAGGCCTTGCTTATTTCAGTAAAGTCAAAATTAATTTCATTTTGGTGAAAATTAATATAAATGATTATTTTTCTTAACCATTGAAAATAAATAGCAGATAGTAACTGAAAGGTGGAATGAGTTTGCCCAGCATAAGTGAAGGATGGCTTCTGCTCAACTTTTTTTCTGCCACCAAACTTTTAAGATGCCAAAATACTTCCTTATTTATTTTTAAATGTAATTACTTAACACGCCTGAAATCCTTCAGTAGACTACCCATCTGACTAGAACCACATGGCTGTACATCACTTGCATTTCCTGAGTTATCCTATAGAGATTATCCTGGGTCTGGACCTAGGCTGACAAAGGTAGAAGATGCCCATGTGTTAATTTATTTACCCTTTGTTTAACTTTTTTTTTTAAAGTTAACTCCTTTGTTTTAGTCCTGGGGAGACCCTTTGTCCCAACTCCTTACTGGCCAGTTATGAGACAATCTCTGCCCTATGATAGAAATTTTTATTTGCTGCTTCTGACAGCTTTATAATACTATCCTCAATGGGGGAAAGATACAATAACAATAACAAAAAAACAAACAGGGAAGATGTTGCATTTCAAGGATGAGTCTCAGAGCTTTGATAAAATCTGGATTCCCTTTGGGCTAGGAGAACTTCTACAGTAATCCTTGTTTAAGACTCTGTCTGAGCAAGTAAGAGTCTGTTAACAGTTTCACATGCATGTCAGGAAATACTAGGTTCAAACTCTTATGATTTACTTTAAGAAAGTTCTCATACAGGTTCATAGGAGTTTTGATAGAATAAAAGATTTTAGGAAGGAGAGACATGCACATACATAGAGTTAACAGATTATATTCCTTGAAAAGGAAAGTGAAAGAATGAAATCTATTTTTCTGTGCTGAAAATCAAAACAGCTTCTTCCATGTGATTCATCCATCTCTGTTACATTACACAGAACTGGATCAAAACAAGCTTTCATTTTGTTTCCAGATTGAAGTGTGGGTGTCAGGGGGCTAAAAGAACAGTTTTCTCTCTTTTTTTTTCCCCCAACACTTTTTTCCCCCTCTTCATTGGAAACATAATGCTGTCAGCTGTCCCTGCCATCTTCCAGTTTCAAGTTCTCTCTCTCCATCTGTGTTCATACTTTTTTTAAACACTTAATCAGGTCCTGCTTTGTCTTAGTATAGGAATTCATCATCATATGGCACCAATTCAGACCTGTAACATGAATAAAGGTTGGTATTTATCATACCTGCTGTAAAGGAAGTGTCTTTAAAAGGAAAGGGAGCATGTAATTCCCTGCCCTTCACTTTCTCCTCAACCTTTCACCTTTTAATCAGTAGCCATAACCCATGGAGATCTCACAATGGAAAGTTAATTATGAGGTCATGAAGATAAAAGCATCTGACTTGCATTTTCTAAAGGTACTTTAGTTTTAAATTATCCCTGATTTACCTGCATAAAAGGAAAGGAAGTTCGCAAAGATTATTCTAAATGGACCAGACTTTCAGATGTCAACATTTCCAAGTACAAATGGAAATGCAATCCTGTCAAAATGTCCTTTGAATATTTCTTACTAGGAGTCTTCATTTACCAATATGACCAGACTTATAAATTGAAGATATGCTAATGGACCTGAGAGCATGGAGCACTCAAAGGCAATATTCTGTGGAGATTCCACAGGTATAAGACTACTGCATAACTAATAAAATGTGTGGATGCATTTTCCTAGGAAACTAGAAAAACACAAACTTTAAGTATTTGTATCTATCAGTTTTCAGAATCTGGTATGTACTGTTGAGAACTGCAGGGAGAAGCGTGTTTGTAGAAAATTGTCCCATTCTATGCTGAAAGTTCCAATCTGACTCTGTCTTAATAGTTGTATGCATTGAAGGCAGCAGGAGTAACTGCAGAAAAGAAATAGTTTTATAGAAACTAGTATTCAGGGTGGTAAGATGGAAAGTTTGCCAGCTGTATCAAAAGCTGTAAATAGTAATGACACACTTATAAATTTCTCTTTTAATACATAAGAATGTAGATATTGGTCAAGGCAAAATGTAGATAGTGGTCAAGGCAAAAACCCCAAAGAGGATCAAAGAGTTAAACAACGTGTTAATTTTAGAGCTATACAAACTGAATTACTAGGCTATTGGACACACGGTTTTTCCATTTGATCTGAGCCCTATCAAACTTGAAATGTATTCTCTTTGAGAAATGAGGAATGATAAGGAGAAAGAATGGCTCCATCAGACAGAAGGGAGCAAGAACACTTTTGCCAGTGGGTCTGATAATCTAGAGAGAAGACTTGTAAGCACATGATGACCAGAGCTTGAAGACAAAAGGAGGCAGCGAATAGAAAGAGGCTGCCTGGGGGCCACTCACACTTCCCTGGAGAGTTGATGACTGAAGACCAAACTCCTCCACACCAAATTCATGAACACTGGAAAGGACAGTCTCCTTTTCTTCCCAAGGATTTGATATTTTCTATAGGCAGCAGTGTCTTTTCCTTGAGTTTTCATAGAATTATGAAAACTAAGGAACAGACCATTTTTCCCTCTCTGATCATAAATAGTACAGAGATACCAGCTTTCTATGATGTTATTATTGGCTCTACCGTTCCTCTCCTAATACTGCTTTAGGTTATGTCTACTTGGCTATTAATACTTCTTAAGTTGCTTTTGTTTCCCCTAAGGAATGAAAAAAACATTTTCTTTGGACTTTTCATGGCAGTTAATTGTAGAGGATGAATGGAAAAAGAGAGGTTGTGATTTAAGTTGGCAAAAGATTAATTATATATTGCTTCTACTGAAATAGGGCTTAATTCCGAGAACTGAAATCAGCAGTTAGTAGAAATCTCAGCTCTTCCAGGATGAAGACCAGAATGTCTACATTTGATAAATAACAGTCTTTTAACAACTTTTTTCACATGAGCTAGAAAATGTTTTGTGCAAAAAAGTATATTTCCTTATAATGCTATAAACCATGAGGTCAGCTGCAGTAAATAAATGGAAAGAAGCACGAAACTTAAACAAGAGTCTCATGTCTCTGGCATTTCCTTGAAATGCCTTGAAATCATCATTTGATAGCATTACCTCATATTCCCCTTCTGTAAAATGCAGATGCTAAATGTATGTTTCTGTTCAGAGAACTGTATCTAAAATACTATATGAGGATCACAGAAGATACGGACTAATACAAAGATGAAAAAACAGCACAAAATTATCCTAATCTTGTTGATATTATTTTATGTATAATATTACTATTCCATGAAGAAAAGGAATTATGAAACTCCTTTTCCTTACAATATTACCAGTTCAGCTGTGACAGGAAGCCCTATGGATACCATTCTCACAGGCTTCTTGTTCACATTTTCAGATAAAGGAAGTTTCTGATAGGTTTTGAAGTTAGGCATGATTATTCAAACCAGAGTTTGCATGAATGAGCAATAGTGAGTTTATAATCTATGCAGCTGGTAATCCATGCCCATATCCCTCCAAACAGAAACAAGCCTCTTAAGTTCACCATGGAACTTGGATGTTTAGTAATTTAATAGGCTTTATTCCTTCAAGGTAATTGCGCAGATACCTTTAATAAAATACATTCAACATTGCCAGCAAACATTCTAGATAAATGAACACAAGAAATGTTAGATGCAACTTTATTATACTGTTAATCCTTGCCGGAAGGCTTCCTGTACTGTTTGAGGCTAGTGTTAGTGATGATAAACTAATTTGCCATGGCTCTTAAGTTGAGGTTATCTTTTCTTATCAGCCTGAGGCTAGGTCAGGAAAAAAAATAGAAAAAATTTGAAAACATTTCCCAGAGATGCAAAGTAGGTAATTCAAATACCATTTCAAAGTGTCAATCCATCCATGTCTCCGTAATGGATAATTTAACGGTCCATTTAATTCTTCAAAGAAATTGAATTTCCACCCATATCCTGATAAGGTGATATACCACAGTAGGGTTGCCAGATTTGTTGTTTTTTTTTATATTCAAGTCAAGTATTCCATGGTCTAATTTCTCCAACACAGATTGAGTTTAGGGCAACAAATAACTTGAGATTTTTTCCGTCATGTTTTCAGAATCAGATAACATCTAAAATGGTGGGGATTTTTGATTTGACATGTTTTGTTTGGTTGAGTTTTTAATTGTCTTAAGATAGCAAGTCTCAAAACTATAAATACATTGTGGACTAAGAAAAACATAGCAAATCACCAGCTTTTCCTAAATCTTAGAATGTATGCTCAACTCAGTAGTAGTGAGGCTGGTAAGTAAATCTCATTACTTACATCCTGTGGTGCTTGCTATACCCAGGACCTCTCAGATCTTTGACACTTTGCACTGGTCTGCAAGATAAAAGATCCTGATCTTTCTGCTGCCTTCTACACAAATTCTAGGCCACTTCACACATTCTGTTTATGCTCATACAGTCCTTGTGAAATCTGTCTGTTGCCTGTCTGCAGTTACCTTGATTCTTCTACTCTATTTTAAGCGAGGCCAGATCAGCAACTATGAAAAAACAGTGAAATAAGACTTCTAAATGAGGTTCTTGAATCTTCTGCCAATTTATAGTTCCCACACAGTTCTTCCATTCCTGTTGGATTTACATCTATTATGTGTCAGGATAACTTGTTTCCTATAGGCTGTGATACTTATTTCACTATTATCTTCACTTGTATATGCAGGACCAGATGCAAGAAATAGTTTCAGATATAGTTTCCAAAAACTGGTTACAGACAATTTCCAAACAGTTTAACATAAAATATCATATTGAGCGGAATTGGTACAATTGCATTTATTGTATATAGATCTGCCAGAATGTACTTTCCCTATGTGGAAGCAGAAAGACTCTTTTCTATGTAAGACTTTTAGGTCTTAGGCTTATAAGGAATATTTTTGTTCAAATGACCTTCAACTGAAATTTAGTTACTAAACATTCACTCCAAACTATCATCAGCACAAAATTATAAGATTACGTGCAATAATTTTGAAAATATTGAAATCATCTTTCATACGTTGTGACATATTTCTAAATTGTTCTAATGTCTGGTCTAATTCACACCAGTAATGTAATAGCAGCCCATGAACATAAAAAAACTTTCTCAGATGAAGATCTGTTAAGAGTGATGAACTTATATTTTTGGTTAGCATGGATATTACTTAGTCCAAAATAAAATATCATTAGTTTCCTTACTTCTCACATTGGAGCTTTCATTCAGAAACTTTGTGGTACTTTAAAAAGTAAGATGCAAAAACATTCGAAGTTTTCATCAAAGTTAGTACCTAAACATGTTTTCAAACTTCTTCATGTTCAATGTAAATGCAGTCCTTCCTGCTGTTCGGAAGGTTATCAAATTCTCATTGCAAGACTCCCATGTTGAAGACCATATCCAGAGGATGTCTAGCTTTCCAGAAGTTTTTCTCTGCTCCCTGAAAGGCCTTTGGCAAGAATCACTGGATGAAGTCCTCAGGCCTGTGCTACACAGGAAGTCAGATGAGATGGTTTTAACAACCATGATGGTTAAAGTCTGGAAGTATGTTATACTTAAGTCTTTTTAGAGAATGTTGTTGTTGAGATGGCAAATCAAAAATCTCACTGTCCTTGTTGCCCGCTCTCCTTAGCACTTAAGCTTATTTGCCTTACAGAGAAGGTATGATGTCTTGGAAAAAAAAAAAAAAAAAAAATTCTTCTTCTGTTTATTGGTAATATAAATATACTCTACAAATAGTTAAATGAAGATCTTATTTTGGGAGGTTCTCAACGCAAAGTTAACAAGTGAAATGAATGAAGAGGTTCTCAGAACTCAATATGGAACAGCTCCTGAATTAAATACTGTGGAATTAAATACTGTGGAACAAGCACTCTTAATGTGCTACAATGACAGGACAGCTAGGGACTTATCCATGTTTCATTGTGGAGTCTCCATCAGGATTAGAGAACTTTGTTCCTTTAATACAAGGCAAAACTTTTACTTCCATGGTTACTCATCCTCTTCTTTCCTTTTTTTTATATCTTTTTAACATTAGTTCTTTAACAAATCCCTCTTTTCAGGGACCAAAAGCTGATATGTTCTGGGGAAATGCCAGCAAGATGTTAAAGATTGGCACAACTAGCTACTGTCATTCTATCAAGACAATAGGATTTGAGCAAAAGAGGTAGAGTTCTCCATGCAGAATTTAGCTGCTTAATCCTCTCTTGTGGGCTGGCACAAAATCAACAAAAGAAAGAAACCAAATTACCCAGCTCTGCTTTGGCAGATTTAGCCACTGTCAGCAGGCCAGAAGTTAATTCCCTCATATTCTTGTTTGCCACCAACTACGGCAGGCCTTGCTGAGCCAGGTTTCCTGTGTAAATCTGTCAGCTGAAATGATGCACAGCATGAAGAAGGAGAGAAAGGACATGCAAAGAGTGTGGTCCTTTTGCCAAATCAAGTCCCCAGAAGTCAGGCACTGGCACTGGAACTACCTCCTTGCCTTCAGCCTGAGTGACGTTTTTGACACAAGATGAGAAAGATTTATAGTTTCTTAAACCGCCATCACACACACACACACACACCCCCTCACACACACCCTTTCTTGCCAATAAGTATGGATTGTTGTTACATTAACCTCTGTGTGTGGGAGCCTGTTTCCCTTCTGGCACTCGGCACAAGCTTCCAGCTGCTTAGCATCTTTCTGAGACTCAACAGTGTGTAGGGCATGATATGTTAATAATAAGGACTACATAGTCATCAAGGACAGTAAAATTACAGTGAGGGTAGGAGACGTATCATCAGTTTGTCACAAATCTTTACTGACTAGTCACAGTGTATGGTGCCTTTTATTGTATGCCCAAACTATGTTCTTGGGTGGATAATGTGGCATGGGGGGAATCAGGCTGTTGTGTGTCATTCATTATTCTCTTCTCCAAGACAGTCGTGTTAGTGGAACTGAGAAAATTAGGAAGAAATATGCAATCTACTTACAAGTGAGGGAATACAGACTTTTTTTTATAAAAGGTAGTGGTTTTCACATTAAAATCACAAATGTCCAGGGATTTCACATGTTCTTAATGTAAAAATGGGCATTTCCTTAACATACTGAATGAAACATGTTTGACAGAATGAGTAATCCTGCAAAAATGTTGATCTGTGTGTGAAATTCTCAGACAAATTATATGTTAAAATTTCTGATTACTTTTTTTTCTGTACTAAAAGCAGTTTCCACTTATATTAGACCAGAATACCATATATATGGTGAATTATGATAACAGTGTATGTCTTGTAATGTAAGCAGTATAATTTAGTGCGTTCTGTTTAAGTTCTGATAATGTATCTGTTTCAGAATATATAAGTGTTAAGTAATTGTGCAGTATAAATAGGATTATTTTTTTTTTGTCTGTGTTAAGACTAATTTTTAAACAATGATCATAAGCACATTTATTGATTGTAACTTTTGGATGAAATAAAAGGATAGATGAAACATTGTTCTCCTAATATTTGGTTTTCTTTCTGACTTCAGCAAGCTACTTCTAGCTATAATCATACCACCTTATTTAAGTGCCAGACTTGGTAATTATGGCTACTGAGCCTAAACATTAATGAGTAATTTCATACTATTCATGTATGCCAACTTTTGACACAATCAATGAAGAAAACTTATTGCCATTCCTAAATTAAACAAACGGAAAACTAGCACAAAAGAGCCTCTCGTCTATTTTGTCATTTCTAACACTAACCTGAGACAGATGTTCATGTTATTAAAAACACTATGGAAATGTTTAATGGAAAATTATCAACACTCACAAGCAGGTTAACCTGGATAAAACCCAAGATGCTACCTAACAGAGACAAGTTCAAGATGACATATTTACAAGGAAATAATCAACAGCACAAATATAAGTTAGGGAATATTTAATGGACAAGGTTCCAGTTGTGTAGAAAAGGATGCAGTCTATCACTGGTCAATGTCATTTTTTTTTTCTAACTACCTTTCAAAACCAAAACTGGATTTTGGAGGGAGTTTGAAAGAGAAGGAAAGATCCAAGTTTGATTTCAGCTCTAAATCTAAGTACTTCATTGAAACACCTGACCCAGGAGTGATACTGCCATGCACTTCCTCTGTAATTAATGGAGAGAAATCAGCATTTCCAGAAGAACAGCAAAGATTTTCATCAGACTTTGAAGATATTCTCTGTCTATGTCAATAAAGTGCCTAAATTTGCATGAAATGGATCTGGGTCTAAGTGTCTATGGAAATTGATTTTTAGAAAGCCTGTGGCCTTGTTAGTTGCCTGAGTGATTTATGCATATTTTTGAACTGTGCTTCTGAACTCACATGTCAGCATTCTGCCTAAACTCGTTCAAGGCCCATAGAAGACACACAGCAGGCATTTTCAAGACACTGGACATGTTTACTTAATGTCTATGACTGCAAAGAGGTTTCTGTGATGGAAGACAATAAGCCAACTTAGGAATTAGAAGCTCTAAGGTTGGAATGCTACAGTGCTGGGCTTGCTGAGATAGTGAACTTATTAAGCAGAGAGCATGAAGTTGTACAACCTTAGCAACAGCTTAGGCAGTACTTTTCTGCAGCTTCTAAATGATATAAAATGTTGGGGAGGTGCTGACCCAGGTGTGTCTATTGCACTTTCCTACCTGATGTAGTTATACTTAATAGCTCAAATGAAGAATAGTCAACACAATTCCACTCTACAGAAAAGGTCATCATTCCTTGACAAGGAGTCAATTCCCTTGAGCCTTACGTCTGTGGACATCCTTGTACAGATCACCAAGTTGAGATTCATATTTAACAAAGACTTGGGAGGAAGAGAGAGGAGGGAGGGGAGAGAGGTTGTGTGTGGAAACTTAGTCTGGACATCTTATTGTAAGTTTAATGTAGATTAAGAAATGCTTCATAAAAACAAAGTAAATCTGGTTCTCTCTGGAGAGATGTCTGTGCTCTCATAGTCTAGTCAATAGGAGTGCATGGGTGTAATTGAGAGCAAGTTTTGGCTCACATAGTTTGAAGTCTATTTGAACTCCTAAAAAAAAAAAAAAAAAAAAAGCTTTAAAAAGGATTTCCTTCCTGTCAGCAAAAAGCCACAGACATCAGAGGAGCACAGTCAACCACATGTGTGTTTCTTTTCAAGCTTCCTAATCAGATGTAACGATTGCTCACACTGTATAGATAGTTCTGATTCAAGGATGTACATTCCTGAGTCTTAGGAGCCTGCCAAGTGTAAAAGCAAACAGAACAAGCCACACATGAGGTGATGCATGCCCTTAGGCCTTCCTGATTGCAGCAAGACTAGGGGAATCTAACAGAGTTCCTCTTCCATCCTGGCTGTTGTAAAGTTCTCAAGAGAAACTACAGCTGGTGTGTGTCCAGTAATGATCCCTTTATTGGTCTGGTAAATTACTTTTCTGAGAGTGCAGAAGAACAACAGCAGAAGGAAATGCACTTATAGGGGTTATAAATCTGTAGAAAACCTAACAAAGGTGTCATAATACATGACTTAATCCATGGTGCATGACACTGTTAACACTAGTGATTCTCCAGTCTGTGATGTGGGCAGAAAAGGAGAAATAAAAATGTATATTAATAAACCAAAGTGCTGGGGAATTATCAAAATTTGTATATAATAGAGTCCACTTTGCTAAGTCTGCCTATACTACAGATACCACAGCTTTCACAGATCATAGAATCATAGAATGACTTGAGTTGGAAAGGACCTTAAAGATAATCTACTTCCACCTGCTCTGTCATGGGCAGGGACACCTCCCACTAGACCAGGTTGCTCAGAGCCTCATCCAGCCTGGTCTTAAATACTTCCAGGGATGAGGCGTCCACAACTTCTCTGGGCAACCTCTTCCTGTGTCTCCCCACTCTCATAGTAAAGAACTTCTTCCTAAAGTCTAATCTAACTCTACCCTGCTCTAGTTTAAAACCATCGCCTCTTGTCTTATCACCATAGTTCAGGTTTTACCACTAAGTAGTAACATCAATGCAAAACTTAGTAGGAATGAAGTGCCTAACTTTTCACCCAATGTCTCAAGCTAATTTTGCAGCCGTATGAAGCTCTATGTTATTATAGACAGATCAGTAGGATTACCCGAAGCAGATCATTAAAACTTCACTTAATTAGGTATATCTACATGATCTACAGCTATTATATACCCTATACATCTATATATCCTAATACTGTGCCTTTATACAGCTTGTAGCATTGGTTTCTTGAGAAAACTAAAGAAACCTATAAATTCACTACTGGGCTAAGGGTTAGGAGAGCTTGGATTTATTTGCATTCTTTTTCACCCATCTGCAATCTCAAATATATCCTTTGCCTCTGTCTTTCCTCTTCTCTGCCAACTATATTTGAAGAGGGAAGGTTGGTGCAGACACTGTTTTCCAGAAAATATTTGCACAATGCCTAGTAAAATTGATCTTAATCTTGATGGCTTCAAATCAGCTTTTCCAGTTTAAGTCTGGCTGGGACTGTGCACATTGTTTCCCTGCTGCGCACACACACCAAAATAGCATAAAGAAATTAATCTCATTCAGGCCTATGATTAATGTCAAAACTGCCATTAGTCATGACCTCTGCAGCAGGAATCACAACTGTAATACAAATAACTTTTCTTCAAAGTGGAGGAGAAAGCCTTCTCATGATTAATATTATGTTACACTTTTTCTGCATGCTTTAGCTTTGAATGTCTTTGTATCTCCATTCATTCCAAATAATTAAGAGTGAGTGGCCATGGGCAGACAAAATGACAGCAGATGTCTGAAATGACACAACTGAGCTTGTGACATCACTAAAATTTTTCTCTGCTTTTGATTCTGAAGGCATACAAAGACAGCAGTTTGCAAACATCAAATCCATTCTCCCTTTAGGAGGATATTAAATCTTTCTGTTCTAAATATTTTACTTGACAAAACAAAGTAAGGAAAAAAACTGCTACAATTTGTATCTGCGATTATATGACCTGCAGAATAAATAGCTAAAGAAAATCTAGATTAGTAGCATGAGCTACTTTTAACCTGTAATGGCTTAAAATTCATTTTAAAAACCCCAGAATTTTAAGGTCAAAGGCTGTGAGCTTCAGTACAACGTCACTTTACTGAATTATAACATCCTCTTACCTTTGAGCAGTGGATCCTACTTTGCCTTCCCATGTTGGTTAGCTTTATTGAGATTCCTTGAATTGACTGAAATACCAGTTGTTTAAGAAAGCACAATGAATGAAGTTCCTAAAATTATGCCACCCAACACTGCACTGATTTCCTGAAGAGAAGCCACTACAGATAGGTGTCTATCTAATACAGCAACATCATCCTACTAAACAAGATGTACTCAGGGCTGTTCTTAGTTGTGGAGGCCAACTGGCATGGAACAGCCTGTGTACATAGCAATAAACTCCACTAGAAGTCAAACTGCCTACTGGGAACAGTTCCTGCCCATATTAAATCCCAAACTGTGCCCAGGAATTTTTGGGAAGAGTGCTATCTGACTGAGGTCAAAATCATTCCAGGGAACATTCTGACAATTTCACAGTCTAGATCACTGAGTACAAGTACTGCAGAACATTCCTTGGTAGTGTTTAATATATGAATATAGATATATCCCAGGAGGTGTGCAGCTTATCTGAGATTTCTTTATGAAGAAGAGGAAATAGGTTTAATTTGGATGAAATTCATTCTGCACTTTTGAATACAGTCATGCAAAATAGGTTAAATGAATCAAGCCTTGAAGGTGTCTATTCTTTTTCATTGTCTTTAAAGTGAACCTAGAGAGTCTTAGTAACATATAGAAGAGAATATTATAGACATCTAAAGGAATGACTCTCCCTCATATGATTAGAGCAACCAGTTAAGTGATGATGCACAGTCAGCAAACACATAAGGCTACCAACTTGGATAGCAGCTGCTTTCAGGCACAGAATTCAGATACCCACCCAGTGTACAGATATCAAAATGCTTCTGTATAAATCAGTTTATGCTTATTTATGTGTGCAGGACAGGTTTTTCAGAAATCTGAAATGAGCTGTTATTCTTGCAACTGTGGCATAAAATAATTAGACACATGGCAGTAAGAACTTGCATGACAATGACCTAGAGTAGAAAAATAGGAACAGAAGATCAGAAGAGCACCTTCATGATATTAGGACCAGTCCCCTGTAGTACAGGCAAATCACAGACTTTATAAAATCTCTTTCTAAATATTCATCTGTTTGAGTAGATATTTGCTCCTGTACTCTTACTGAATGATTGAGTCAAATAACTTCACTTCTCTGTTTCTTCCAAAGTTTCTTCCAACTTGCCCCTTAAATTTATGCTCGACTAGTCTGTTTTTACTTGTTCTTGTGCCAAGTTCACCATTTATCTTTATAAAATATAAATATATTATAAAAAATAAAAATAATCATTTTACTTGCTTGCTGTTTACCTCCATGGCATCCCTGTGGAGAGACATCCTATCTTCTCCTAGTCTTCACTTCAGTGAGCTGTATCAATGAAGGTCTTCTGGTCTACTACCTGTGTCTAGTTTACCTTCTATGTGTCTCTTCCAGCTTAAATTAGCCTTTCTTGAAAACAGCTTTCAAAAACTGTGCAGCTTAAATTTCTCCAATTCCTTGCAACGTTATTTCAGCCCATTCTTTCTTTCTGCTGGAAATAAGCCATCAAATGCATCTGTTGTGATTTGTCTTTTCTATACAGACATCATACTGAGTCTGGAGGTTATCCTAGTGCTTATAATGTTCCTTTATGTGAACATAATGAGATCCTTGAGTTTTTCTCACATCTGAGGTGTGATTGTTTCCCTGTTGTTTGCATTAGATAATGGCCTTTGCCCCATGTTCAGATTCTTAATGATTTTTGAGACTGGAGGCAAATAAATCATATTATTTTGAACAACTTTTTACTATCTTTAGTCACACTCTCATCCTGAGCAGCAGAAGCTTTGTTTCTTCTTTCTAAGGTATTTCTACAGCTGAATAACTCTTCCAATATCTGCAAAGTTTAACATATTTTTATATAAATCTCCTGCTTTTAATTATTTCTAAGTCATAAGATTGGTTTGTTTATTCATTCATTTTTTTATTCTTTATGGTCTCTCTACTTAATCCTTAAATTATTTTTGGAAGATGTTATTCATTCATCCATTGATTAGTAGGTTTTTCTGTGGAAGTTATTTTGCTTGGGATAAAAAAATCAAGGTAATTTCTAGGACCTTAAGGATATCTGACCCTTTCTTCACATATCAGTCATAGAGTTACAAAATTTAGTAGTAAGTTTTATAAGTTCTAAGCTTTATTTGTGAGTGTTCTGTTCTAAAAAATAAAATGTTAGTTATCTGTTAATGTAATTTAAATTGAGTAAGTTCATGATGACTTTACCTAAGGTTATTTTGTACAGCTATTGGACTATGACTAATGGTAAGATAATACAAACTTCTTCAAGGTTCCATTACTCTTGGGCAAAGTGCTACGTTGGCTGTTATGACTACACTATTATTATTAGAATATATTTTCTAACCTTTATCTGTGATGTAAAATACCATAGTCACTTACTTCTTACCAGTATTTATCTTTCTGACAGTAATGAATCTGTTCCCATTCAAATCCCACCTCAGGAGCCTACAGCATAACTGTAGTAATAAGAACGCTTCCTTGCATCGAAGGAAAATTTGTCACACCTGAGATATTTTGACATAAACACTTAAGGTTTAGTGAACAAGCATACTTACACAAAACTATGTTTCCCTGGGAATTTTTCTGATCAGCCCCACACACATCCCCAAATAGATGATACAAACACAAATCTTACAAATGACAACCAGACAAACTACCAAGAAACTGAGAAAAAGAGACCTGCTCCTCCTTCCAAAAGACATGTGTCATGCTAATTCCAGTGCTTTCTGCTCTTTGGTTGCTGGTTCCTTTAAATTCCCTGAAGCATTTGTTAAAAAGGGAAACTATGTGGAACCAAACTACAAAAAGTCCCTGGCAGGCCCTTTTCCTATTTTGAGAGCTCCCACAGAAGGAAACCATATTAAAAAGCTAGAAATATTAATAGAAGCTAATTTGACAGTATAAGACTGTTGATAGTCAGACAGCAGTTTAACACATATGTATAGTTCTGCTAAAGTGATCTGCTAAAGTAGAAAGGAACTGTGTATGTACACTTGTATGTACATGTACATACACATAGCATAGCCAGCAGGTGAAGGGAGGTGATTCTGCCCCTCTACTCCCCTCTTGTGAGACCCCACTTGGAGTACTGTGTCCAACTCTGGAGCCCCCAGCTCAAGAAGGATGTGGACCAGATGGAACGAGTCCAGAGAAGGGCTAAGAGGATGATCAGAAGGCTGGAACACCTCTCCTACGAGGACAGGCTGAGAGTGTTGGGCTTATTCAACCTGGAGAAGAGAAGGCTCCAGGAAGACCTTATTGCAGTGTACCAATATCTGAAGGGGGAGTACAAGAAAGCTGTGCGACTTTTTACAAAGGTCTGTAGTGATAAGACAAGGGGTAATAGTTTTAAACTGGAAGAGGGTAGATTTAGATTGGAAATAAAAAGGAAACTCTTCACTATGGGGGTGGTGAGACACTGGAACAGGTTGCCCAGGGAAGTTGTGGATGCTACATCACCAGATGTGTTCAAATACAGGTTGGATGGGGCCTTAAGCAACCTGGTCTTATGGGAGGTGTCCCTGCCATGGCAGGGGGCTTGAAACTAAATGATCTTTAAGGTCCCTTCAAACCCAAAACATTTTATGATTCTATGATTCTATGATTCTATGGTATGTACATACATATATGAAGGATAGAGAGTCACTATTTAGGAGCTTGAATGAAGCAGTGGGTTAATTCATCAGTATATTTCCAACTGCCAAAACAATGAGCCTACATGATGTGATATGACTTGATATGAGACTGGATATGAGAAGCATCGAATCATAGAATAGTTTGTGTTGGAAGGGACCTTCAAAGGTCATCTAGTCCAACCCCAGACAGTGAGCAGGGATGCATTCAACTAGATCGGTTTGCTCAGAACCCTGTCCAACCTGACCTGGAATGTTTCCAGGAATGGGGCTTCTACCACCTCTCTGGGCAATATGTGCGAGTGTTTCACCACCCTCACTGCAAAAAATGTCTTCCTTATATCTAGTCTAAATCTACCCTCTTTTAGTTTTAAAACATTACCCTTTGCCCAATTGCAACAGGTTCTACTAAGAAGTCTGGCCTTTTTGGCCATCAGCACGGCCTTTTTGTCTAGCTCTGTAAATGACAGATCAGGAGTAATCCTTGATACCAAGACTCAGTGGTGTTCATTGTGTTTCTACATTGCTTAAAACTGGCTCTTTCACATACATAACATTTCTCTTAGTATCTCCTCTGGACTTCATGTAATGCTTCTTACACAAACATAAATATGAATCTTCTGTACATTTCTAGGTCAAAATGTAAAAAGTAATGGGAAAGGTGTGTAGCAGCTGCCAAAATAATGTTTTCACGGCATGAAAGTTAGGATATGTGTTGTATTGTTTGGAGTGACATGTAAGGGCATGCAGATGACTGAGATTGCCTTGAGATTGCAAAGCTTACTGGGAAAATGCTGAATGAGTGTGCAATAAAGCAAGAGTGATTCCGGTTCATATCTACTGCCTTTTAATTTAAGAGTCCTTTACATTTCTGAAACCCTGTGAAGGCTTGCATCAGTGAACACCAGAGCAAGCTGACAATAAAACAATGTAGACTATCAAGAGTCCAAGACTTTGGGCTGTGCACTGATACTGTTATTTAGTAAAGTGGAATACCCCTGACTCTCTGGTAGCTCAGATGCTTCTCATTCTACCCTTTCATTAAAAATCTCACTCTGCTTCATTAAGCAGACATGCCCTACATTTTTCTTAACTGGAAGACTCAACTTAAACTAGGTCCACAGCTGTAAGAGCCTGGCTATTGTGTGCCTCAGACCTTGTGTGGTGATAAGGTCTGGAAAGACCTGTCTGGAGGGAAGAAGTGTTGATTGCTCCCAGTGTCTCTGTGCCCCTTTGGCTCCGTGAAGACATGCTTTAATAAAAGGAAAATGTAAGTTCTGCATAGGTAGGACTCTGTCTTTTCTTTAGTTAAGTGCTCCTGCTGACTATGCCATGGGGGATGTGGATGGCAGGTGACACACTCATGGAGCTCATGCAAATCAACACCACTTCCTGTGAAAATTGGGAATGCCACC
Organism: Actenoides hombroni; assembly: GCA_024336885.1. NCBI lineage: Eukaryota > Metazoa > Chordata > Aves > Coraciiformes > Alcedinidae > Actenoides > Actenoides hombroni. The sequence goes on from WUAM01000107.1 coordinate 12,502,502, forward strand.
GAGATACCTCAAGGGTATAAAGGGACAGAAAAATATTTATCGGTGTGCACCAACCACTGAAGAACTGAAAACATGAACCGATCCAGTGAGATGTCAGTCGATCCACAGGTGGTGATAACCTTTTCTCTTTATCTTACTCTCTCTCTCTCTTACTCACTCTCTCACTCTCCCTATCTTTTCCTCTTTTCTAATAATTCTTTCTTCCTTTTCCTTGAAATTTAGTCACACCATAAAATAATCACTTACAAAAATAACACCTTTATCCGTACTGTTTGTTGATTGTTCCATTAGGGAGAACTAAATAAATTGTTTTGTTATTGTTCCTCGGAGCCACTGTCGTGACTCTACCACCCTGGCCGCGCTGTTGTGCAGGGACAGCCTCTTTTGGGGGATCCCAAAGATTCACCTCCCTCATTGTCCATTGAGTGGGATGAGACAACAGCCTAAAGAAACTGTTTCAGGGATGGAACCAACATGTAAATTTGGGCACATTTTTGCTTAAACTGGTGAGTCCAGACTTGTAGAAGAGGTTTCTGTCTAAGATGAGACCACAGACTATATTGACACTTTCACAATTATACTTCTTTTATGCTTCTAAGTAGACAGCAATACATTTCTGTTGTTGACTGACAATTGATAAACGCTACTTTCTACAGTTGTATCCTACTGTTTCGTGAGAAATAATCAAGGTCATGGCATTTCAGAGAGGTTCTTGATGACTGGAAGAAAGCAAATGTGTCTCTTATCTACTAGAAAGACCAAAAGGATGACCTGGGGACCAACAGGTGGAACAACTTTACCTCAATCCATTTAAAGGTGATAGAGCAAATAATTCTAAAAACCACTTCCAAACATATGAAGGGCCAGAATATGTCTGAAAGTAATCACCATGTATTTAAAAAGGGGTAATCTTGCTTGATTAAACTGACAGCTTTCTGTGATGAGATGACTAGCTTGGTGGATGAGGAGACAGCAGTGTATGTTTATGTCAGCTTTCGTAAGGCTTTCAGTACTGTTTCTCATCATGTCCTCATTTCCAAACTGATGAAGTATGGACCAAAGTAATGGACAACAAGGCCAACAAAGTACTGTATCTCTTAAATATTTCCATGACAAAAGGGAAAATATAGGTCAAGACCCCAAGCAAGCAATCTAATGTAACTTCAAGGCTGGCCTTGCAGGGCATTGTTTCAAAATACTTCCAGAGGTCTCCTCCAATTGAAGTTATTATTTATTTCTATGCTTTAATGGTAATAGTATGCAAGGGTACAGGCAAAACCAGATAATACAACTTTCGCCATTATGTCACCAGTTCCAGTCCAACACAGGACAAGTCTGTGTGAAATATTGTGTCAAATAATGATTGGTTTGTGATTTTAGAGGTGGAAAAGGGATCTTTTTCTACATCTGCTTCAGATGATAGAGATTTAGCAAGACTAATAGAAGCTACATCACAGGAAAGCTATGGATCTTCATGCTTGTATTGTAAACTATTAGTGGAGTTCACATATACAAACCTGATTATGAGCTGAACTGTTCCCTTATTCAAGCCTGGGACATGCTGAATAGGTCTTATGCCTCTGTTAGCTGTGTAGATTCTAGACACAGCATTTCAAATTCCACTCATTCTCAAACACTTTCAAATTCCAGTTGTGTCTATGATCCTTTATCAGACCTTATTCATTATGGAGGCTTATGAATTTGGAAGCAAAAAATATTGTTTTCCTTAATGCTTTATATGCATTTTTAAGCAGACCTATGATTACAATACGTCCCCTGGGAGGGTATATATGTGCTTAAGATACTGCATACAAGATTTTTTTTTTAAAAGGAGGGCTATATTCTAATAAAATTTGCAAAACCATAAATCCAAAATAATCTTTAATGTCTTAGTTGGATATATTTTGGCTAAAAGAAAGCTGAATTGGAGTTGAAAGTCTGTGTTGGTTTTAAAATTTAAAAAATTCCCTGGTGTAACTATTAGTATACCGTTAAATCATAGTTTATGATTATCATGAATCACTTTTTAAAGATTAGTAAAATCAAGCCATTCTGCTTTAACTAGGGAATAAATTGCATTTTAATTCTTACCCTGCTAGGAATAGTTTTTCCTCTTACTTCTCTTACAGATCTTAGTTGTATAGTAGTAGTTCATATATTTGAGATCAGAATAAACCAGGTTCTCATTATATTTTATTCCTACTCAAAGTTGGAATTTTTGTGAGAAGGAGTCACATTAATGAACCACACAATAAATGATATAACTATTCTAGGTTTTTAGAGAGGAGGATACTTATCTCCTAGTAGCACAGATGCCAAAAATCCGCTCATGGACTGATCCTGAAGTCATAAGTACAGTGAAGATCTCCTTGGATCAAGAGATGAAAAATATGTTCTCATGAGGCAGTTATCTTTGAGAGACATCAGCTGTCCCTGACTTTGAAAGTCAGAGAGGTGAATTAAGGTAAATAAGGATACTGGAGATAACAAATTTCCTTCAGACACACCAGCTACATCTCTGCCAGTAAGTGAAATGGTGCCAGGGCGCAGGAATCGGAACTTGACAGTTTATAAGATTAAATTGGTGGAATGGTACCTAGCAAGGTTTTGTCCTTGATAAGCTAACGCTTTCTGAGTTCAGAAGCCATCACAGGTCTGGAACCATTCCCTAAACATTGTTTGAACTTACAGTGGTAAAAAATTGCTTAATACTACAGACATGACCAAATAATTTCTTTTGGCTTCTGGACATCCAGTTGTTTTGCTCATCGCTTTATTTGCTAACAGAGATGTAGGTGGTGTCTCACTCTTCTGGCAACCTTCTGGTAACCTGTGGCAACCAAATCTGAAGTTTGGCCTCAGATCACTTGCCCTAGCTTTCCACAGTTTTGAAAATTTCTTTGCCATTTGTATTTTTACATTCTCTAGTGTACCTTCCAGATCCTCTATCAACTCCCTACCTGGTACAGCCTGGGAGTATAATTTCAGTTGTTTACAGTCTCCTCTCATTTTTCTCTTGTGATATTAAAAAAAAAAAAAAAAGTAGGTCGAGTGACCAGTATCACAATTTTAGAAAAGAAAAGAATATTTTTTTCCACAAACAATAAAATAATGTCTTTTTTTACTTTGGACCTAGCATCCACTTGAAATCAAATATGTTTTCAGTAGCTTCAGATGTATTCCAAGTTAAGGATTTTGGTGGGGAAAAAAAAGAACAAACAAACTGGAGATATGTCTTGATAGCTCTTTTCTATCTGATTTTATGATTTATGCTATGTATATATGCATGCATACATTCATATTTTTCTATGTCTAATTGATAATATCTGTCTTTTATATTTGCCACATTAAATATCAGTCCTGGTAACAGTTAACTATTCAGAACTCAATCATCATATTGTTTATGCACATAATTCTCATTGTTTTTCACAGGCATCACATGACTCGAAACAACAGGAGAATTTTGTTCCTGGATTGACTCCACTGATTGTAATGAAATTATCCCAGATTTACACTGGCATAACTCAGAGCAGAAGTTGACCTCAGCCTTTATACAAGCTGTGTCTTAACCCAGTAATATTTTGGTCAATCCCTTTCAAATATAAAAAATGCCCTTTATAATAAAAGTCATAAGACTTTAGAGCATGACCCTCAGCGTTAACAATTCAGAAGCTCCCAGGGTCCTTCCCCTCTTTAAAGAATGAAGATAAATTCTGACAGCTGAATAAATATAAAGGGTCTAGTGTCAGTCTGAGGAAACAGATTTTCATTTTGTCACAGACGACTTTGGTTCACAGGTCCTCAGTAGAAAGGGAAATCAGTGTCTATTTAACACAGGCTTATTTGTTGCTCAGAACAGCCTATGGACAGAGAAATAATCCCTGCACCACACTTACTACCATAATAAACAGGCAGTAACAGAACAGAAAACTTTTCCATACTAAATGTAAAATGACAGATTCACCTCCTACACTTTCTCTTTTTCTCTTCACTAGCCTCCCACACACACCTAGACAGTATTATACCTTCCCTTATGCTGCCAAGATAGCTCAGCTTGCTTGGCTGGTATAAGGTTGCAAGACAGTTTATGTGTAACTGAGTACCTGTTAGTGATTTCTATATAAATGTGACTTTTCTTATCTTGGAAGGTTTTGTTTTGTTTTCTATTGTTGTTTGTTTTTGTTTTGTTTTTGTTTTTAATAGGACTGTAAACATAGAAATAATTCTACAACCATTCTCTTAGTCTTCAGTCAGTGTTTGGATTCAGGTTAGACATTATAAAGAATTTCTTCACCATGAGGGTGATGAGACACTGGAACAGGTTGCCCAGAGAGGTGGTGAAAGCCCCATCCTTGGAAGTTTTTTAGACCAGGCTGGATGGGGCTCTAAGCAACCTGCTCTAGTGGGAGGTATCCCTGCCCATGGCAGGGGGGTTGGAACTAGATGATCTTTAAGGTCCCTTCCAATCCTGACAATTCTATGTCTGATATTATCTTTCCTATTAAAACTCTCCACTTTACATTATATTCAATGAGTTTATATTTACTTTCATCATAAAGACAGAGCAGCTCTGTAAAACAAATTCTGTCCTTTTATCTTATGGATGTATATGAGAGGCAAATATGGGTTTGAAGCTCTAATGATGAAGGATGCTCTTCTGTTTTTATGGATATTTTAAATTATAATGAGCATGTGTTACCATTTGTCTCCTTTCCTTCTCCCTCCATAAAGGGGAAGGCCAATTGAGGCTGATATCCTGGTGGGAGTCTGCTACAGGCCACCTGACCAGGATAAAGACACTGATGAGGCATTCTTTCAACAACTTGCAGATGTTTCATGTTCACTAGCTCTTGTTCTTGGAGGGGATTTCAACTTACAAGATGTCTGCTGGAAGCACAACACAGCAGAAAGAGGGCAGTCCAGGAGGATGGCAACTTCTTTTAGCAGCTGGTAAGTGAGCCTACCAGGGGTAGTGCCCCACTAGACCTACTGTTTACGAACAGGGAAGGACTGGTAGAAGGTGTGGTGGTTGGAGGTCGTTTGGGCCACAGTGACCACGATATGATAGAATTTTCAATACGTGGTGAAGCTAGGAGGACCGTCAGCAAAACCTCTACCTTGGACTTCCAGAGGACTGACTTTGGACTATTCAGGACACTCGTTCAGAGAATTCCTTGTGAAGCAGCCCTCATAAATAAAGGAGGTCAGGAAGGCTGGGCTTACTTTAAAAATGAAATTCTGAAGACACACGAGAAGGCTGTCCCTATGTGTCGACAAATGGGCTGGTGGGGTAGAAAAGTGGCCTGGTTGAGCAAGGAGCTTTTGCAGGAACTCAGGGAAAAAAAAAAAAAAAGAGTGTATCACCTTTGGAAAAAGGGGCAAGTGAGACAGGAAGCATTTAAAGATGTTGTCAGGTCATGTAGAAGGAATTAGAGATGCAAAAGCTCAGTTAGAACTTAAGCTGACCAATTCTGTTAAGGACAATAAAAAGTACTTCTATAAATACATTAATAATAAAAGGAGGGCCAGGGAAAATATTCATTTCTTATTGCATGAAGGGGGGGAACATATTAACAGAAGACAAGGTAAAGGCTGAGATACTTAACACTTTCTTGGCTTCAGTCTTTAACACAATAATTGATTATCCTCAGGGCAACTGGGCTCCTGAGTTGGTAGGCAAGGGTGGGGAGCAGAATATCGCTCCTATAATCCAGGAGGAAGTAGTTAGTGATCTGCTGTGCCACTTGGATCCTCACAAGTCTATGGGTCCAGATGGGATTCACCCTAGGGTCCTTAGGGAGCTGTCACAAGAGCTAGCTAAGCTCCTCTCCATCATTTATCACCAGTCCTGGCTAACTGGGGAGGTCCCAGATGACTGGAGGTTGGCCAATGTGACACCCATCCACTAAAAGGGACAGAAGGAGGATCCAGAAAACTATGGGCCTGTCAGCCTGACCTCAGTGCCTGGCAAGATTATGGAACAGATCATCCTGAGTGCCACTGAGTAGCACATACAAGACAACCAGGGGCTCAGGCCCAGTCAACATGGGTTTAGGAAGGGAAGGTCCTGCCTAACCAATCTGATTTCATTCTATGACTGGATGACCTGCCAGAGAGACAAGGGGAAGGCTGAGAATGTGGTCTACCTAGACTTCAATAAAGCCTTTGACACAGTCTCCCACAGCATCCTCCTGGAAAAGCTGACAGCACATGGCTTGGACAGGTGGACCCTTCGCTGGGTTAAAAACTGGCTGGATGACTGGGCACAAAGAGTGGTTGTGAATGGTGCCACATCCAGTTGGTGTCTGGTGACTAGTGGTGTCCCCCAGGGTTGAGTACTGGGCCCGGTTCTATTCAACATCTTTATTGATGACCTGGATAAGTGGATTGAGTCTACCCTTAGTAAATTTGCAGATGACACTAAGTTGGGGGGAGCGTTAAACTCCTGGAGGGCAGGGAGATGCTGCAGAAGGACCTGGACAGGCTGGGTCGATGGGCTGGGGCCAATGGGATGAAGTTCAACATGGCCAAGTGCAGGGTCCTACACTTTGGCCACAATAACCCCAGGCAGCCCTAAAGACTGGGAGATGAGTGGCTGGAGAGCGGCCCGGTTGAGAGGCACTTGGGAGTGCTGGTTGACAGCCGGCTGAACATGAGTCAGCAGTGTGCTCAGGTGGCCCAGAAATCCAATGGGATCTTGGCTTGTATCAGGTATAGTGTGGCCAGCAGGATTAGGGATGTGATTCTCTCCCTGTACTCAGCACTGGTGAGGCCTCACCTTGAGTACTGTGTGCAGTTCTGGGCCCCACACTTCAAGAAGGATATTGAGGTGCTGGAGCAGGCCCAGAGGAGAGCAACGAGACTGGTGAAGGGACTGGAGGGAAAGTCTTGTGAGGAGAGACTGAGGGAACTGGGGTTGTTCAGCCTGAAGAAGAGAAGACTCATGGGAGACCTCATCACTCTCTACACCTACGTGAAAGTTGTAGACAGGTGGGGGCTGGACTCTTCTCCCAGGCAACTAGTGACAGGACGAGAGGACATGGCCTGAAGCTGCACCAGGGGAAGTTTAGGTTAGATATTAGGAAGCACTTCCTTACAGAAAGGGTCATTAAACACTGGAATGGCCTGCCCAGGGTTGTGGTGGAGTCGACATCCCTCGTGGTGTTTAAGGAAAGATTGGATGTAGCACTTAGTGACATGGTCTAACTAGGTGTTGTGGTGTTAGCTCTTAGGCTGGACTTGATGATCTTGGAGGTCTGTTCCAGCCTCAATGATAATTCTGTGTAATTCTTTTGTGGTGGTTGAGCTCAGCAGCTGCTGTATCTTTCCTGCTATGTGATTTTTATTTACTGTTTTTGCCTCTTAGGATTTGATACCAGCATTTTGCCAATTTGCAAAGACTCCCTTGGATGGATGTTTAACAGGCTTGATACAAACTATGACCTGTTGTTGGACCAGTCAGAACTTGGAAGCATTTACCTTGACAAGAATGAGCCATGCACCAGGGCGTTCTTCAATTCTTGTGACACATACAAGGACAGTTTGATATCTAACAATGAGTGGTGCTACTGCTTCCAAAGACAGCAAGGTAAAAGATGAGAACAACCTGCATATGTATGTGACTGACATTTTTTTAGTGCTTTTTTCTTTTTTTTTTTAATAATGTTAAGAAGATTACAGTGAACTACAAGCTCTTAAATGCTGTACCATGACTTTGTGTTAAGGTTTTTGACCTATTGTGCATACCTAAAATGAAATACAAAAACAAACAAACAAACAAAACAAGAAGAAACAAAAAAAGAACAAAAATTAAAAGAAACAAAAGCAAACAATCAAAACCAACCAAACAAAAACATCCACCCAAACAAACAACCCAAGCTAAATGGGAAGGCTTGCTAGAAATTCAAGGATTCTAAATAAAGTGACAAACAGCAGCTAGCGCTTTCACATCAATATTGTTTCTTATGCCAACCTCCAGTAAGTGTGCAGAGTAAAGAGACAAAAATAAAGAATAAAATTACTTAAATTATTTCTTTCCCAATCTAATTCAACTACATTATAAAATAAACATTTTACTTCTAAAGTAGGGCATCTTAATGTACTGGTTTGTGAGCCTATTAAAATAATTGAATTAACATCATGGTTAAAGTTATTTCCAGACATTTTGATCTAAAACCAATTGATTTTTACTGCTTAGATGAATCTCTTGTTAATGTCCTGATGTGATTTGCTTAAATAAATAAACACATCCTTTACACATTATTTTTCTGGGGATTGTATAACAATTTTAGATCTAGGTGAGACATGATATAAATTACATAATCAAGCTAGTTGTAATGATTCAAAGAATTTGCTCATTGAATAGTGGCTGAAACTGGACAGAATTGCCCCTTCATTTTTCTTCATAAAATGAGGGAGGTTTTCAAAAAGGTAAATAGTCACCAGGGTCCAAATTTCTACTGCAGTAGAAGATGTAAGACTGATTTTGTGGAAAGCTTGCAAAGTCAGTTCAGCCTTTTTGAAAGTTTTATTATCAGTTTTTAAATCTCACTTGTGCCCTTAAAACTCTTGTGATAAGTTTCCATTAGCACTCAGCATCTATTGTTTGACTGATTTCTGTAGAAATAAAGATTTTTATCATGACACATCTGCCAGTTGTAAATCTGAACAAAAATAAAGCTGTACTTCTGTAGATACATGCTAAATACCACACGTCTTTTCTTTGGTAACTTTGTAGTTAAAAATTAACGTTTAATCTTTAAAAAACCCTTGTTTGCTTTATAATGGGACAATATTTTGGCTTTTATTTTTATAAGCATGTATGTAATGCTAACAAAATCAGTAAATGAAAAATAATCCATCACAGAAGTAGTTCTTAAGTAGAGAACGTGTTTTGTTTGATTGTCTTTAAAATAAATTAAAAAACCAAACCCCATAATCATTTCAGCTTAATATATAAACACCCAGTTCTTTGGAGGACAGCATAATTCTTTTCAATTGTCAGAGAAAGTACAGGACATAACATGTGGCTTAGTATGGTCCAAGGTTGTTCTATCAATTGGCTCTTCAACCAAGTTCATATAATGTGTGTACAGCATATCCAGGGTATTAAGTAACCACTTGTGCAGTAGTTTTCCATTCTGTAGCCTATAAATACTGTTTGTCTAAAGCATTTGCTCAGTGTACTGCTAGAACCCAAGGATGGTATCATGAAGTCTATTCTAAACACTACTGAATGATGTTAATTGTACTCCCAGGGCTAAAAATCTGGGATCTTGACTTTCAGTGACACTGATTCTCCCCACTGCAGTATCCAACATTGGCAAGCTTTTCTTCCCTTTTTACCAGTTTCCTCACTGTCTTGACCATGGTGTTGTGATAAGATGCTGATTTAAATTCAGATTAGATAGCTTTTGATACCACACTGTGTTTGAGCATATAGTAAAAAAGATGTATCCTCAACATTGTGAATGAGGTGAAGTCTGAGTTTTGGCAATCCTTGCACATTAAACATGTGCCTCCCAAAAATAACTCTGTCAATGAAATCTGTGTTCTCCTTTTTTGAAGGTGTAAGGAGAGGGAAAAAACCTTATAGTCTTCTTTTGTCATATCTTACTATTAGCTCTTGCACAACTGAGTCCTAACTTCCTAGTGCATTAGTGACCCACTGAATTCTCTATTCATCAGTTGCAGTGTTATGATAAATCTTGTAATATGTTCATGCTTAGTTATGTTTATACTTGATTGAACAATCTAAATAAGATCTTTAACTGGACTTTCGCTAAGTAGAGAAATTCAGTGACTTCTTTCTGATGTTTACTAAAATAAGTTGGTATTAACAGAACGCCTAAGACTATGTAGACACCTCTCTGTATTCATTGAGCTTAGTAGATGCTTTCTGGGCAGATCTACAGTTTTACACACTGATGTATGTTCGGAGTGAATAGAAGATTTAGTCAAAAACACATATCATGCCAGTGTAGAAATTCTGTTGTGCTTTAAAAAACATGTAGTATTTACTTAAGCCATTATCTGAGAAGCCCTCTTGTTCTTTGATCTTAGCTTCACAGTTCAAGACTGTCAGACAAGGACTTCAACTCTTCATTCTTTCTTTCTGGTTGAGGTTTGTCATGATGCTTTACAGTACACTAGGCCCATTACTGCTCATTACTCACAACTTCTAGTCAGCTTAAGCACTTCTTATGAATACTTAAGTCAGATCTCTCTTGCTCAGAAAAAGATCTTCCTATAGTAGCTGTCCTGCCTTGACTAATGCTTAAACACTTACACACAGCTCAGTGGTGCATATTGCATTTTTTCTTGGTCTTACTCTGCTTTAAGTGTAGTTTAGTGTTTCTGAGATATATCCAAGACACTGTGATGCATTTCTGCAATACTCAAAATCTGCACTTTGCCAATGCTCTTTGCAAGTCTTCCTGCACGCTTTGGTCACTATTGCCCTCAACTGTCAACTGCAATTCATGGAAGTGCTTCAGTGCCCATCTTCAGAACTTACTTTCTTAGTTGTTTGACACTAGCTTAACAGTTTAGTGCTTTTTTAAATGCTGAGGCACTTCCAGTGTTGTCCTTTTTGTAAGTTGAATTTCTTTCTGCCAGCACTTCATCATTATTACAGCCTTGGTTTTGTTGCATCACTGCTTCTGAGTAGGAGAGTACCCAATTTTACTGGGAATATTAATGCTGAGCACCAAAGTATTTCTTTACTGCAGGCCTCTGCATGGACCATTCATCCAGCACTTCTCTAGGTTCCTTTTTCTTACAGGTTCTTCTGTCTGTCAAGGCTGGAAGACATCTTTATGACATTAAAACTAATCCGTTTTACAGAAGAATAATTACAATGATTCGTATTTGTTACATCAGTTTTTTTCAGATAGCAGAACTTCAGATATGTTTAAAGATGGTTCTAAAGGAAGATGTAATTTGCTTTAACACATAATCTCTATTATGCGTCAAAGAAGTCTTTCCCCAGAAAGATGTCTTGGAAGTACACTATTGATGCTTCGGGTCCCTGAAGTTCAAGCCTGGGTTGTCCAAGAACAATTATAATACTTAGCCTCAAGCACAGGCAAGGCACAACATGGAAGCCTAATCAGTAGTGGACCACATGCCAGAAGCTCGAGGTTTTGCCAAATATTATCTACTTGATAGATGGAAAATCACTGTTTTGTAATTGAATGAAATGGAGAATCTGAAAGCTGAAGACTCACTATGTGGGTAGGAGTTCCCTGAGACACATCTGTTAAAAATCCTAGACATTTTATGTCTAATCTACCAGTTTTACTCCCACTGATCTGTTCATGTGTCTCTTTTTGGTAAATCAAAGCTTAATCATACTAGCCTTGCAGCACCTCTTCACACAACTGAATATTGATGTCTCATGGGATACTCTGGTGTACATTAGTACTTTGAGCACTGAAGAACAGTGAATGGCTGCTGTTAAGTGGTTCATGAATCACTCATAAAAATGCAGTGATATTGTCAGAAAGACATCAGTGGAAGTAGATTAAGATGATTAGGTCTTTTATTTGTATTCAGATTATCAGAAAAACTAATGTCAGATTCATTTCTATTTGAAAGAACGGCACCACAATGATTTTATAAAGGAATTTTTTCTCCTTAGCTCAAAACTCCCACAAGTTGTCCAGTGATAGTACTTTCTTAATTTAAATACATTCAGAAATCTAAGAGAAATCTTTTCCAAACTCTGGCACTAACTGGAAAATAGAAGGAAGCTTTACAGTTTGGGGAGAGAGGAAAAAAGATATGCTGTGGACCAAAAGGAATTGGTTGAACTTCTAGCCTGCCATTCTCTTTGACAGTTTTAAGCACCAGAGTGATTTAGTATTGTTAAGAGTTTTTGCTGCTTTTATCCTGAGAAGCAAAGCTTAAGTGTGAATTTTGAAGACCTAGCTTCTGAGAAGAAGAGAGTTTTGGGTAAGTAACTTTCTCATCTTGCATTGTTACCTTTTGGTTAGTGGTATTCCTTTTTGTAATTATGCCACCAAAGATTTATCGCTGTAAATGAAGATTTATTTTTTTTAAGGCACACTCCATCATTTTTACATTTCTACATGTTAGTGCTCACGTGTGCAACTCTATGTTTCTAATTTAGGTTTTTTTCCATAGAAGAAAATGCATGGATTTTTCTTGTTTGACTAGCTCTTCTCCTTCAGCATATTTCCCATCTTCTTTGAAAGATTGAATAGAATCATTTAGGTTGGAAAGGACCTTTAAGATCATCAAGTCTAACCATTAACATAACACTGCCCAGTCCACCACATTCCTAGATCCTTCTAGCCTGTGGTACCTGTGCATATAAATGACTATAATTTTTTAGATTACTGATTAATTGGAAATACCTTTGGGTTAAGAAATAATTGATCCTCAGAATGTTGTACAATTAAGAGCTTTACTCTTTACATATCAGGAAAGACAGATACTGTAGTTTTGAAAGGTAGTGAACATCTCTGGCATAATAGTGAGCACGATCATCATCAAAGCACTTCTTAAAGCAAGTAATGCAAAACTTCATTTAGCCTCAGAAAATACTCAAAACACTAAATACTTAAAATCCAATACCCACCCAATGATGTCAAGACCCAGGGGTTTCCAAGAGCACACACAGAAAACTGGTCATCTGGAAAGACATGTCTTGAAAATTTGTTCTGGCACTAAGACTCCTGTGAACAGTGTTTTAAAAATAAAGCCTGCTTTTAAGGCCTCCATTCTAAAAAAGAATCATTACAGATTTAGTGTGAAAACCTGGCCCACCAGAGGCAAGGCCACTCTAAACGTTAATAAGCTTCTTTAAATGTATGGGATATGGAAATAGCATTTAAGTTGTAAAGGCAAGAGAAATAAACAGCCTGCTGTCAGTAAGGGGTTATTACTATCTTCCAGATTCTATTTACTCTGTTAGATAAGAGCTCATGAATAATACCAAAGGTTTATTGGTATAAGCCTAGGCTATGCCAGCCAAGAGGCTCTGTGTTCACCAGAAAAATGTTTTTGATCCCCAGTTCATCTAGGCATTTGTCACCAGAGTCTTGAGTATTTCCACAAGAAAGGCACCTCCTTGTATTACAATGTATTCTTCTCATTCCTGCACTCCTTTGTGCATCTTTTGCTGCTCTCAGCTGCCAAAAAGGATGAGAACTCTTGTTTTCCTTTAGGAGGAATTCAGGAAAGGCTGCTTTGGACTATCACCACTCAAGTGATTTTTTTGCCTAACCATGCCCTACACAGTGACTGGTCTCTGTGTGTGATTCATCAATAAGTTAGGCCAGCCTTACCCATCTTTAAACTAGCTCAGAAGTCCTTTTTCTGTTTGAATGGAAATAAAAGTAGTTTTACTGTGTTTCAGAAGGGAGCCTTGAGTTAATTGCATGGCAAAGATATATTCTAAATAATCAGTCTGCTAAAATAAAAAATGTATTAATAGTCATAGAATATGAGACTGTAGTGAGATATTATCAGAATATTGTCTGGGAACAGTATACGTTAAAGACACATGTGAGTAAACTCAGTAATACTACTGCTGATTCACAATGAGAAATGCCTTTGTGCTAATGGTCTAATATAGTACACAGTATCAGTGTTCAGGGATCAGTATTTTGCTATCCAATTCTTTCACTTATGCAACAGTAACATATGCACATTCACATCTTCCTATTCATGGGGCACACTGTGACTTGCTTTTATAGGCGGTAGAAAATTAAAATTATTCAGAACTGGAGTAAGCTATAACTCTGAAGAATGGAAAACTGAATTTCAATACCTATTCTGCCTCCTAAAGCCATCTAAAGTTTGGCCACTGTTTTTAACTTACGTTTGCTGAACGTGGGGCTTTGTACCCATGGGATTCAGTCTTAAATTATCTCGATTAGAATCACAGTCTTGTAGATATTGGTGGAGAAAATTCTTATTTTCCTAGTGTACTACCTGAAATACAACATTTGAATGTGACTTCTAATGAAGACCAAAGGCAAACAAATAAAAGAGCCCTCCAGTTTCTAACCGGTACGCGAGGCAAGCTGCACAGTCCCACTCTGATTTCTGCAGACTGATAAAACAGTGCGATAGAGTTAGTATTTTGGTCTAGCTTTCCTTGATCCTCCAGACTAGTGACTACACGCTCATTTACAGCTGGGCTAACTGAGAGTGGCCTTCTGCACAAATCCATGGTGATGCTCAAATACTTAATTCTGAAGCTGTAGCAAGGTGCAGTAATTCTTCTATTTCAGATTTTCGAACATGACTAGTAATGCAGGATGTGTATGTATGTTAATATCAGTACAGTGACCTTAAAATGAATCAAACTGTGTAGATTTAGTCATCTGCTTTCTTTCCTAGATACAGTGTAATCTGTTTAACATTCTTTATGTCATTTTAGACCCACCTTGCCAGACAGAACTCAGCAACATTCAGAAGCAGCAAGGAGGGAAGAAGCTCCTAGGTGAGCCATAGATCATTCTTTTGAAGGTTTTATTGCTTACATAAATAACCCTAGTGAAACAGCAACATGAAATCAATATTAATCCAACAAAGATAGACTGCAGTAAATTCTGGCAACAAAATTTATGAAGTTTTTGAAAGCTATTAAACTTAGTTTTATTACCTTACCTACCTAAAAGATATTATATCTGGTTTATTACCTTAATAGAAGGTACTTTTTTATGGTTATAGAGAGGACAGTCTAAGGCATCCCTAAATTAGTATCTTTGCTGATCCTTAGCCTATAGTATTATTTACGTAGTTGAAATCTTTGTTGTGAATCAGTTTATACTGTATCAATATTAATGAAATGTAAACTCTTCATTATACGGTTACCCACTGTATAAAAACTGCAAAAAAAGGCTTGGCCCAAAGTATTTAAAACTGTATTTCTGCTAAGGTAGGTTTCCAACAACAACTATGCACTTCAAAATGCTTTCATGTGAATGTTTTGTTCATTGTGGTTTTACGTTTCTTTCAGTGAGTCTCTGTTTCCAATCATAGAATCATAGAATCGTTTCAGCTGGAAGAGAGCTTCAAATTCATCAAGTCAAACCTTATTCCTAATCCTATCAAAAACCACTAAACCATGTCCCTAAGCACAACATCTAACCAGATCTTAAACACCTCCGGGGACGGTGACTCCACCGCCTCCCTGGGCAGGCCATTCCAATGCCTGACAACCCTTTCTGGAAAGAAATGCTTCCTAATATCCAGCCTGAACCTC
>WUAM01000107.1:12517842-12532519 GCA_024336885.1 Actenoides hombroni
CAGCCTGAAGAAGAGGAGACTCAGGGGAGACCTCATCACTCTCTACAACTACCTGAAAGGTAGTTGTAGGCAGGTGGAGGCTGGACTCTTCTCCCAGGCAACCAGTGACAGGACAAGAGGGTATGGCCTGAAGCTGTGCCAGGGGAAGTTTAGGTTAGATATTAGGAAGCACTTCCTTATGGAAAGGGTCATTAAACACTGAAATGGAATGCCCAAGGAGGTGATGGAGTCACCATCCCTTGTGGTGTTTAAAGAAAGTTTGGATGTCACACTTAGTGACATGGTCTAGCTAAGTGTCTTGGTGTTAGGTCTTCGGCTGGACTTGATCTCAGAGGTCTATAGCAGCCTCAATAATTCTGTGAAATTCTGTGTAATTCTCTGTCCTTATTTTAACAGGGAATTGTAAGACAACCCTGCAACTGAGGGTCTCAAAGCTCATCAGGGCACTTGCTACAGGAACATGTCAAAGAACAGGGCTTTAAAATTTTTTATTTTCTTCATCACTTTTTGCTGTCTGTCTTAGACATCACCCTGTTCATGTCCTTCTGTCATCAATGCCATTGTTCACCTCAATCTGTCAGGATTTTTAAGAATTTTGTTTGGATCTGTGATTTCTGTCCCCATTTGAGTAACCTATTTTTAGGTACTGCACTGCTTTGTGTGGCAGTATCTAAACCTGGTCAGAGCTGCTATTATAAAAGAAGCGTTAATGATAGAGTTGTTGTAAGGCATGGCTGCCTTCCTGTATGGTTTGCACTTCTGCAGTCACATACACAAACATGCATCTTGAGGCATGCAGCCAAAAGTCTACCTAATGTAGACTGTTGTAAATAATTCAGAATAACTAATTTATTTCAGAAAAGAGCCATGATATGGCCATGAACAATATGAAACAGAGAGAGGCAGAATTCACTGAATACATTATTTTCTAGCAATTATTTGTTCAGCTCCAGCCAGCACACATCATTCCTGATTTGCATTACGACAGAAAAATTGATATGAGTACAGTCACTCTTTCTTGTATCTTAAAGTCTTTAGACCATGAAAAATATCTAGGAATGTGTGTTCTTTCCCACAACAGATGCTAAATAACAGCTTGTAAGTAAAAAAAATGTTATCAAAGTCAGTGGTTCAAAAAATACATGTGATTTTTTTCCTTTGAACACATTTAATATATAACAACAGATTAAAAATTATAAAGAAGAAGGGTTAAGCTAAATATCAATCACAACTTTGATTTTGCAGCAAAGGCTAGCAAATGTTAACTTGATATAGAACATTTTGATCTAATAATAATTTTTTGCCTCAAAAACTTTAAAAAGTATGATTTAAAGGATATTGAAGGCCATAGGACTCCTTTCATTGAACTCAAATAGTTCAGAATAGCTTCGCAACTAGCAGTTGAGTAGGACAATTCAACTTGGTTGTAGGTCAACCAGCAGGCTTCCCAGTAGTTCCATAGCCACCCACAGCTGGAGAATGACTGAAGGAAGAGCACATGGTTAATGTTAATGAGACAAACAGTGTAATAGGAAATAAATAATTGTTTATATGTGTTGAAATGCTTGTATTATATGTTCAAGATCCACTTGCAGTACATTTGCGCCAAAGAAAATAATCAGGTACAACCAGTCTGTGTGAATGCCCAGAATCACTAAGATGTCCCTGAAGACTTCACTGGTTTTTTCCATCAGTGCTTCTTACATTTAAGGTAACACAATTCAACATACCTGTTACTTTAAATGGTCCAGTGGGGCCATTTTATGCAGAGATCAGGATGGGCCTCAGATTCAGCAGTGTGTTTGAGAGTCCAGCAAACCAACATCTCTCTGTTAATAGGGACGGCATTTTGCATCCTCATTTAATCCCTGTGCTAGGCTAAGCACAATAGCAAGAATCAATCAAGTTTCACTACAAAACACACAGGAAACACTATATCCTGAACAGAAAGGGAGTGTCAAATTTATTGGGAAACGAAGAAAAATATTCTGTCTTACAGTCATTCTTTTGGGTAGGTTTTCTTCAAAAATTAGGTTAATGAAAGCAAGTAATTTATGTTTTTTCTGTTTGGTTTTCCCATTAATTTTTGAACATCCTGAACAGTGTCAATCAATCTGACAGAGAAACAGAAGTTTTGCAAATCTCTTAAAACATTTGTGAAAACACAGTCAAAAAGAGACCTAGAAGTTCCTTTCAGTGCCCTGATGGCAAAAGAGGTAGCAGCAGAAGTTCATAATTCAGCAAACACCAGATACCCAACTTCAAGTGTCCATTCACTAGGAAATTTCAGAGTTTACAAGGAACAGTGACACAAATCCTGTAAGGGATGATGCTTCATTCAGCCAAGATGAGTAAGTAGTTTGTGGAGCTATTTGTACTTTGTTGTTTGGGTTGGTTTGGGATTTTTTTTTCTCTTTAATATCAATAAAAATATGTTCACAGTCATATGAAGCATAGATTATTTTATTTAAAAGACATCCTAAGCTTTAAGAATTCAAATGATGAGCTGTAGTATAACCAGTACAGTATCTTGATTTTTGGTCTTTTGCAATTTCTTTTCCTTTACCACTGGATGATATTTTTCTTGTTGTTTTCTAAAGTGCACATCTAGTAAATTATACATATATTATGAGACATTCACTGAGATTTTTATAGTGTACTCAATTCATGTTATGGACTAAGTAGATTAACCAGTGGAGAATATGCTTACTGGAAATTATATTTAAATATTTAAATATGTCAAGGGAAGACAGTAGCAAAATAAATAGCAAGGTAGCTCCTACTTAGAAACTCTTTACAAATATATCAAATCACAGTCACAAAGACAGGAGTAAGGCTTTTGGTCTTTCTACATGTCATTCGTATCAGCAATGGTGCAGGATCTAGCATAGTACAAAACAGCTCTGCAGTTTAGGGCAAGAAGTGAGGACTTGTTGATGCAAATGGTCATCACCTAAAATGTTCATAAAACACTTATTAAAACATATGTGTACCATACAGACCCTATCTTTCTATTCTAAATCAACCAGAACTTTACTTTTGTTTCATAATTTAACAATTAAGTATTGATAGTCTTAAATTTCATGTGAAATTTCACCCAAAACAAAGCTTATAGGATTGGGCTCCAATTTTTGATTTTTTTACCAAGGTCAACTTAAGCCAAAAATAATTTATGTTTGATTGCTCTAAAAAGAACCATATATTTGGACCCTGACAAATATGGGATTGAAGCTTGTTTTTAGAATGTGAGTGTCCCAGGTTTATGACATAAGGAATTCAAGGAATTCAAACAAATTTTGAATGAAGTGTACACAGATTTGCGATTTTTTTTAATGTTTTCTATCACGTAAATTCCAAAGCACGCTAATATAATAGACATGACATGTAATTCTGAATTACTATGAATTTTTTTCATAATAGTTAACAAATATTTTCTAATAATTTCTAGCCAAACTAGCTGTGAAAAGAGTTTGATTAGAATGAGCTAAAAGTCATCTGACCACCACCCACTACTACTTTCTTAGCTGCTATTGGTTTTTTATATGGGATTGCATTGTGTGAACCAGAAATCTTCAAGATGCCTAAAGTCACCACAGTGTCTTCCAGAGCACAATGGTATACCTACTGCAACAAGTAATTAATCTTGGGCTCAAGATTTCCTGATGGGAGCCTATTGACCCCAGAACAATAGATGAAAGTATTTTATCCTGTGTGTTCCCCTACTGACCCCTTGTCACCTTTTTTCATGCACTGTCTGCTCTCATACCAAACCAAAGAATTCATCCTTCACTCTGATATCTGGGGCCTGCTTGACCCCCTCTTGCTCTGTGGAAGCAGATTTCTTGATTTTGCTTAAGAAATCATTCAGTAAGAAAAGCCTAGAGAAGTTTTACCATACACTGCAACAAATATGAAGGAGCTCAGAAGTGGCAGGGATGCTGGGCTTTACTCACATCCCTGATCTCACACAGTTTTCAACTGTGCAGTTCTACATTCTCTGGGAGGAAGGCTGGGGAACCATTGGGTACACTTTGGACAGGCTGAGTGGAGGGGCCTCAGTGCAAGTGCTCACAAATCACCATCATGGTCCTTTTGGGATGGCTGCTGCAAGCTTGGAAATTGAGCCTTCAAGCTGTCGTGCCTGCTAAATACTCCTAAGAGTGGTTGGAAAAATGGCACATGGGATCACAGCCCATCCTTCTGTATTAACACTGGTATCCGAGCCACCTCTAAACTGGCCCAGAGGGTGCTCTTCTAGGCAGTTAACACATGGACAATTTTGACCATGAGTCCACTCTTGAGGTTAATGTGAATAACAAAGTTAAAAAAGCTAGATCTAGGGTAGATATCTGAAGTGAATCTGATTTTCAGAGAATGGCTGTTCAAAGTGTTCTTGAATTCAGGTCTTTTTGGGATGTCTCAGACTGCAGAGCCAGGAATGCAGATACTAAATTTTATTGCTGGTTCCTGAGCACTGATAGAATATTTTGTCTCCCAGAGACTTAAAGAGAGTGGACAGTAGCTCATGGACCCCACCCAGTTGGTGCAAGGAATGTGTAACTACTGCTATTTTCATCTCTCAGAACAGTGAAAAAGCTAAAGTTGTGTTTAAGAAGCTGATTCAACTTCTCTCCTGTAGCAGCAATTACCCTCTGCTGGGAAAGCTGTGCTGTAAATCTTCAGGGTCCCTTGACACTCTCAGTGACAGCAGACCTCCAACTGTTTCCCACAAGACACTTCAAAGGCCATCTTGGATAAATATGTGGAAACTGTCCTAAACTCTTACAGTAACTGTAGACCCAGAATGAATATCCCCTCCTCCATTCCCACCCATCAGGCTCCCATCTACTGTAATTGCTTCATCTCCTTTCTCCTCTGCATTTCCATAGGGAATACTTTCCAATGCAACATATCCACTACCCCATGCAGGCTTGAAAGAGGGTGAAAAAGAAAGCACTGACAAATGTTTCCCATGCATATAATTATATTGTCATTAGAGTCTTTTAACTAATTCAGTGCCTTCCATATTCAATTAATAAATGACCTTGGGCCCAGATCCTCGCTTCACTAAATTAAAAAAACATTCCCATTATCAACGACAATCTCCTCATTTAGCCCAGCTGCATATCTGGATTGCCTGAACTCAGAGCAAGTTTGCTACTGATTTTGAGCAAATTGGGAACTTAAAATCTGGATCTTCTTATTTACAAAAGGTTTTACTCTTTTAAACAGTCCACTACTATCTACCAAATAAGAATAATAAAAGCTGAAGACTGAAAACACAATTGTCTATAATAATGTGGCTTGGATAGTCCAACTGAACAAAACAAGGTGCTGCAATCCTGATTTGAGAGTGACTTACACCCCACTGTGAAAAGGTGGTGACCAGCAAGTGACCTGCAGGGCAAGGTGTGTGCAGGAGATGCTGTGACTTGAAGTGACTGTCCAGGTGTACTGAGTAAACTAATCACACTCTGATTGTCTTTTCTCAGTTTGCAACATTGTGAGCAAGTGGGAAACTGTTTATTGCATTCTGCTGTCATCTCTGGGAAAAACATGGGTGAAAATAGATGCATGGGTGTGTCCAAGGAGTTTTAGGAAACGGAAACAGTGACACATAGCTATAGAGCAAGTTGAGGCATGTGAATATGGAAAAAGAATAGGTAGATATACATAGAAGCATATAAATAAGTTAAAACTTTCCTCTGGTGCTTTTTGGCAAATGTAAAGAACATGGAGAAGGGGTACTGAGCATAGAGAAGTTTGGGGAGGTGTGGGCAGGGAGGAGTGTTGAGGAGAGATGGCAGTGGGAGTAAAGGGGAATATTTAGTTTGCTGTAGGGTCCAGAACAGCTCTTGTAAGGTTCTGCATGTTTGTGTACAGGGATACATGCATGTGTGTTCAGAAAAGATGTATAAAAGATAAAGCTTTTATATTTTTCATGTATCTTTTTCAGACTTTGAAGTCAGTGCTATGAAGCACCTGTGTCCTCCTTCCATAAATTTATTGAGTATTCTCTTTTAAATGGAATTTGGTCCTTCTTCTTCTCCTTGCATAAAGGCTACCAACTTCCCTGTTCCATCAGTCAGCCTCTCTCTGGAGCAGACATTGGTGATGAGGACATGGATATTTTGAGTAACTTGCATATTTATTTAATGATCATGGTGCTTATTTACCACAAAGAGTGGCGACAAATACCATGAAACATTTGTATTATTATCAGGTAAGGTCTGGCCTCTGAAGGCAGCTGTCTTAACATATTGTGTTTCTGAAAAGCTCATGCATTACTTATTGTTTGGCAGATATTTGAAGTCTCTGACCCAGACCATGAGTTTTACAGGTGGAATTCTCCAAAGATGAGGTTATTCATGGAGATGACAGGGGCCAGGGAGTGGGTGGTCTTAAAGGTCCACCGGTATGAACCATTCAACCTGCCAGCAACACAAAGGAAACGTAGGAGTTCTCCTAAGAGACAAATGCAAGGCATACAATGATTTTATAGATAGTTATTCTGTGGCATCTTTGGGTCACCCAAGGGGAATTTCGTCCTTAGTACTCACACATCATCTGTGCCTGAAACAAAGATGCTTTTCCTTTGCAATGCTGAATGATGTACCCTTACTCACAAATGTAACACAAAGGGTAGTACTTAATATTTATAACATTATCTACTGTGCACATGCTATATTTTCCTTCCAAATGTTTTATGCTGGTTTTCACCTTTTTTTTTTTTTTTTTTTAAATCAATGTCAAGTGAATAGTGACATGATAAATATTCAGTGATGGTAGATAACAACCTTGCTATATCTGAGATACCTGATTCTGTCTAAATCATCTTATCCTTTTATGCTTTTGCTTTTTTGTTGGTTTTTTTTTGTTTGTTTCTTTCTTTGTTTTTTCTCCTGAGCTTCTTATTCTGAATATGACTTTGACTGAATTGAGTACTTGTCAAGATTTTGCATCACTGCATGAAAGAGTAATAGGCCATATTTACTATTTTTCTGTTGCATTTACATATAACAGCTCTCTTGCTATGGACCAAAGATGATCTTTCTTTTCTAACAGCCTCACAGTACTCTTTTAACAAACTTTGTCTGGAGTCACTGTTCCTAAATAACAGCATCTTTTCTTAGTTGGATTGTATTTTAAGCCAAGAAATAAACTACGTTGAATTTTATATAGACACTTGCAGTTGATAGTCTCCTAAGGAATTAATTTTTTGTCTTCCCCCCTAAAATATTTTACTTGTCTATACAATGTTTCAGAAAAAATGTTTCAGACATCAAACAATTTTCATTGTGGCAACAGCTGGTTTTGTGTATGTTTAAGTGATGAAAGAATGTTAAAATTATTTAGCTGAATAATAAATAACATAAAAGCAGTTAGAAGATTATTTGCAACATTCTGCTTACAAAAAAAAAATGTATATATCTCAGGCTCAGAGTAGTCATCCAAACAAATTTAACAACCCAAACTCTTCCACTCATACCTTAGAGAACACTTCAGTTTACATGTCCATCAAGGGAATATGAAGAGTAATGACTTTCATTTAAAGCCTTATGCAGGTTGGTCTGGCTGGAGAAAAAGAAGAGAAAGTTCCAGTGTAATTGATGTCCTCACCAAGCACAGGAAGGAGCATAGGAGAGGGACTAAGCCTCAACCCCATTCTCTATACATGAACATGCCCATGGTAAGCTCACCCAGAGCCATTCTGCTGCCAACTCAAGGTCAGCACTAAATGTCAGGATCCTGACACTAAAGATAGGTAGTGAAGGATCATAACTCCTACATTGTCTGTGTTCACCTGGAGGTCACTTTTGATTCCTGTGTCAAAAAAAGCAGTCCTGCCTGCATAGAGTAGTCATTCCAATGGAATGGAATGGAATAGCATAGCATAGCATAGCATAGCATAGCATAGCATAGCATAGCATAGCATAGAATAGAATAGAATAGATAAAATAGAATAATTTCATTTGGAAATTATTTCAACCAAAAGTTGAAACATGTTATTAAAGGCGTTGACCAAATGCCTCTTAAACACTGACAGGCTTGAGGCATCAAACACCTCTCTAGGAAGCTTGTTACAGTGTTTGGCCACCCTCTCTGTAGAGAATGTCCAATCTAAACCTCCTCTGATGCAGCTTTGAACCATTCCCACTTGTCTTATTGCTGAATACCAGGGAGAAGAGATCAGTACCTCCTTCTCCATATCCCCTCCTTAGGAAGCTGTAGGGAGCAATGAGGTCTCCCCTTAGCCTCCTTTTCTCCAAACTAGACAAACACAGAGTCCTTAGCCGCTCCTCATATGATGGATTAGGGAAAAATATCTGACAATGGAGGTTGTCAGTCTGCAGGGAAGAAATCTGTTCTTACTCTTGGAGTATGAGTTCCTGGTCCTGTATGTATTGAATGTAGCTTTTCCTTACCTTTTAATTCAGACAAAACTTAATCTAATTCTGACCAAAGTAAATGCATATTAGGGATATTCAAAATTCTGTACTTCTGAAGTTGATGAGCTTTGAGGGAAGTGAGATCAGGCAATATAGGACATTTTAACAGATTTTTAAAGGTGTCTGGCATTGATATGACTTTGCCTGTCCAGAGATATAACATTGTGGGAAGAGCTTTGTGGACTGATCATAAAAAAGTCCTTCCAAGAGGATCAGATCTCACACATTTTTCAAGGAAACTTCTTTTCTTAAAAACCCTCAGAAAAAAATAAAGGTATCTAATGCAAATATAAAGAAAGATAATTTTCTAATATTCATCACCTCCCTTAGTGATTCTTAACAATTATATATTTTCCTGGGAAAAATGTAGTTAATTGGTTTCTCAGTTCATATTAAAATAAAAGATAAGCACTGACCATTTCCTGGTTTATAGATTTAGTGAGTCGAAATGACTGAAATTTATGTTTATTTTTTTCAAGATGAATCATCTTGATTTTGAGGCTTTAAACTTTTCTTTGACTAAAAGTCATATTAATGCACCATTAGGCTCCTGGATATTGCTCATTTTTCTGTACCAAAAAAAAAACCCAAAACCAAACCCTTTACGAGAATGATTCATAACTATTACTTGCTTTCAACCCACAGTACAATCCCTATAAGTCTTTAAGTTCAGATTCATCACATCTGAAATTAGGTTTGCACACATGTACATTAGGAGCACAGTCATAATATTACCCTTAAATAAACAGCAGTAGGACTGGTTTAGATGAAAGGTGGTTGATTGTTCCTTATCTCTGAGCCTCAACTGCATGTCTGAAATTCAATGAACTGAATCTGAATTTACAATTCCTCCATTTTTCAGTCAATGAGCTAAACTAACACAACTCCTGCATTTTGTGCCACATTTGTTACCAAAAATATTCAATGAGATCATTAATATCATTGCCAAGGATAACCATAGGCAACTTTGTTAATAATTATTTCAGTGTGAACTATGGTTACATAGCGTTGAGGAGTTGCCTTAATTTCATTACAGTGCCTCTATTTAATGCCAATCCTTTTGCATGTAACTAACATTGTAGGCCCATACGTCTAGGGTATTATATTGTGGGCTTCACTGAAATCATTTATTTAGAATTTTTATATTCTCATCAAAAAATAGAAGGTTGCATTAAAGCTAATATGAGAATTAACTTTTTTCAGGATCAGGCTACACATTTGATATGCAAATGCATCTTTGACCAGTATCTTCTACTCATTTTAATTATATAATTACAATAATAGAAGATGTAGAGGTCTTTTGTTCACATGTCTTTAGAATACTCTGCATATGTCTACTTGTCTTTAAAAGACACAATCACCCTTATGTTTTTTGTTAATAATATTAACAATAATATTAAGTAGTAATGATAACAGCAATCATAATAAGTCAGAAGTAATAAGGATATACACATGGTCTTTGTGTCAGGAGGAGTATGAGGACAATTCAACTGATGTTTGCAAAGACTCTTGGATCAGTCCAGATAATGTGAGTATTATTGTTTGACAGCTAATGTATTTTGCAATTGTTGATGATTTTTATAATTAAAAGAAGTGAATACTAGTCTGTTTAAACTGCATTAATCTTACAAAGAAAAAAAAAGAGTAGTGTTTTAAATTAATAAATTTGTCTTTCATTATCACTGTATTAATATAGGAAAACAATAATCCTGGGGTTCTTTTATTTAAGAATGCTAGCTGCATAATTTAATGACAAAAAGTAGAATGAGAATTGAAATATGTTAGCTCACCACTACTATTAAGAAACAGAAGTACCCTTTCACATTTGTCCAGCATCTTTCTCCCTTTGAAGATTTTCTCTCACAGAACTCAGAGTACAGTTATCGTCTCACAGCCTATAACTGCACACTTGAATAAATCAAAATTAAGCCTAATTCATTTTTAACCCTACACTCAGCAACAGTAATGATTGAGTATTTGTGACAAAACTGCAGAAGGGAGCTCCTACTTTAAGGGTCCAAACATAGCTTGTGTTGAAGAAAATGGAGAGCTGAGGTGACCTGATCTGCCTCTGCCCATTAGGGACTTTTTGATAGTCATTGTCTTCAAGAAAAATAATTGCTTCTCAAGAATGCTCAGCTAAATCATTTTATTAGTGTGAACTGGATTAAGGTTATAGGAAGGTCCCTCTTGCTTCTTACCCAATAATATCTGACCATGCATATCAAAGAGTGGAGGAGGCAAATTATTCATTATTTCACCAGTATAATGAAAGCATAAGGGAGGTTTAAAAGGACGCTATCTGCAGCAGGAAACTGTCAAAGAACGTGGGAACACAGCCCTCCTGCATTTTTGTTTCAGCTCCGTTGATCAGAAGATTGAAAGGCCTGCTCTACCTACAGGGGTCCTCTGTTCAGGCCCCACAGTGCAATTATAATCCGTCCTCACCTCCTTTAGAATGACAGGCCAAAAACAAAGCCCAGAGCTTTTGTACAGCTTAGCATTCCTAAGAAACACAAATCTTCATTTCTTTCTTTCTTTTTTTTTTTCAGCTCTTAAGAATTAATTAAAATTGCTCTTATATAATATCGAGGGATAAAACAGCTTAAAATTATCTAATACTTTTTAGGGGTGGATTTTTTTTTTATAGAGCATGTAGAAGGATCAGTTGCTAACTGCCACAAGGTAGAGCAGCTCTGCTTTTGTCTTCATGCTGCCTGCAGGAAAAAGGAGTGCAGTTGGCAGTATTTTACATGAGTCTATTTAATTTCATTTTTTTTTCTGTCATTATTCTTGTTGTTTACACATTTTAGTGACAGAAATTTGCAAGCAGTTAGATCCTCAATGGCTCTTGCAGTTAATCTTCCTGTTGAATCTCTGCTTTTCAAAGGATATCTGAACAAAAGCCACGCTCCTCTGCAACATGTACACTAGATCACTGTAAAAGCATCAAATGGTAGGATCTGTTATGGCCTAAGTATATTAAGAGATGCAGTATGTATATGAAAAAATAACCCTTTAGTAGCTTCCAACAGCAGATTATTTGGGAGGCAACAAAGACATTTCCAGTTTTAAAACAACAGCAAACTATTAGACATGCCAAACATACTAGCTGTTTCATCTTCCTTCTGCTGTCCCACAACATCATTGTGGTTACCTGAGGAATGCTGTAGATTGCATGGTTATAACAGCTTGGAAAATTCTGTGTTTAACCAGCACCAAGCAGGCTAAAGTTAACTGTCAGGTTACATTATAGAATAAGCACACAGAATGCATTTGGCAAGCAAATCTCGTATCATGTGTGTGACCTTTAAATGCATATATTTGCAGAAAGTTAGACAAGATTCCAGGCTACTTGAAAGCTTTCGTGAATGAGATCAATACAGGATGCCAAAGCCTAGTTTAGCTATGCACGCAAAAGTCTGCTTTGAAAATGCAAAACCAGGTGATAATAAAAACAATGGTAATGGGCATGAATTTGTTTCACCGTTCTCATCTTCTGATCTCTTATTACCCACCTGAGACAACTTAGAATTACTTTAAAGCTGATTTGGTGGGGTTTTTTTGGTGCCTTTTAAAGGTGGTATGGCTACAATGTCAGGGATGAAATCTGCCTTCCAAGAATACAAGTGCATTTACAGGTCAGGCTATATCACAACTGTTCTGATACTCACTGGCAAGCTAACACTCTTCTTGCATCACTTAACATTTTACTATCAATATTATTTAGTAATTGCTTTACAATTTTATTTTTATAATTAAGAAATAAATTCTTAACATGGGTTAAATTGATTGGTTAATGTCCCTTTGCAAACATTTCTGAAGATAGCATTTTAGTGAAAGCACACTTAAAAAGGGAAATATTTTAGTATCACTTTCAAAGTTTATTTTGCTATTAGAAAAGTGTAAGGCAATGTAAATGAATATCAGGTCTCTCATTCACAAGTCCACTTCTTTTTGGTTTATTATAGGTTAATTTCCTTTGTTTGAAAGGGACAAAGGCACATTATTTTATTTTTTTCACATATGGTTTATCTCTTTGCCCTTTAATTGACACCAGTTGGATTGCTTATGTAAGACACCAAGGAGCCTGAGGACAGAAGGGAACCAAGCAGTGAATAGCCAGTGGGGACATATCAAAAGTCAAGTGCCTGGTTTGTCACTCGTTAATTATGCTATTACCTTTGGAAGTACTACGGCATGGGGAATTGACTTCTGGAGCAATAGATGTATTCAGGGATTTGATAGAACATCTGTCTCTGATATATTTCTGCATCAGAACCTGAGAAATATTTTGAAGTGATTCTCTGAACTGGCCAGTGGTGTCCCACCAGTGAGGCATTTGTGGGAAAATGATCAGAAATGTGTCTTTCTGCAAACATGTAGAAATCCTGTTCTTTGGCATGAGCTATCTCTTGCTATATTTAAGCAACAATATTTGCAGGTATTTAGCAGTATTTTAAGTAATTCTGCAAGTCTGTATGCCAGAATGGATGTAGTGCTTGACTCACCTTCAATTAACTGGTGTAAACTTATTCCTTGCTGGTATTCAGAAAACCTCTTTGATAACCTTTGAGAATGTGCAAGACATATCAAACTGTGAAGAATTGGCATGTCTTAACACTAAATGCAGGCTCAAATGAGATCAATCTATCTTGAGGAAGTGTATAACTCTCTAAGCTCCATCTTCCAAGTGAATCTGGAGTTTTACCTGAAAAGGTATTTTTTGTTTGTTTGTTTTCTTTAGGAGGAAATAGAACTAAAGAACTTTTAAGAAATTCTAAAGGACCTAAAGGAGATATGACACATTTTTCAATTTGACCAAATACAACACAGCCATAATAAGCAGTACTCATTATTTTAGCACTGCTGCCATCAAAATATTGCCTAAAGAAGAACGTATAGTCTGAAAAGGTCAGTTTCAGCCAGTGTTTCCAGTTTCTTTAATTTCTTTAATAACCTTTTTCTACAATGTTTCTCAAGTTAAATACATTTCTCCGGGAAATAAACTTACTTTTAAAATGAACAAAAGCATAGATATATGAAGTTTTCTTACATTTTATGTCCCCTTTTTGTACAGTGTCATTTTTCAAGTATAGTTTCTGCAGAATGGCTTTTCAGGTACAAAATCTTTCACAGTTTTAACTTGAATGCAGAATGGTAATGTGATCCTTTCCCTGTAAACTGAGGGCATCGCAAGAACAAAGCAGCACCATTGACCCCACAGCTGAAGACTAAAAGCCAGAAGGGACATCCTTCCGTTCTGTAATGATCTAGAAGTATCTGTCTGTGTTTCCTAATGTAACGAGATTGCCTGACACTGCATTTGAATAGAAATACATAATTCAGAGTTTGTGAACTATTAGCAAGAAAGCAGGCATTTGAGGACTAAACTGAGGTCTTCCTAAATGCTCTTTGTTCACCAGTTGTTTCAGCTGTGAACTCCCTCGCTTCTTTCTTGAATTTACTGAGTTCATGTTGGTTTACTAGGTTTATGGAAGATTTAGGATCTGGGTAAACCAAAAGCTGATTTAGTCCATCACACCTCTGTGCCACCAAAAGACCAGACTGCATATGTGTGTGTTTGTTTGTGTGTCCATGTACACCCACGTACTCAAAGGGAAGACTCAGTTTCTAACAATATTTAGGTTGCTCAGGTCGCCTCTTCCATTGTCCCTAACATCAAACTCTAGACACAGATCTGACCTCTGCACCTTTGCTTTTTCAGACAGGATCTGAGCAAGAAGTGGCTGGATTTCCTCCTGTAAGAGCTCTGATGTTGGAATTAGTAAGAGGATCCTTTTTAATTTTTTTCCAAACATTTCTTGAATCTGAGAGGTCTTAAAGAAAGAAAGATTTAGAGACTCATGAAACTGCTATCAGCCTGTTCAAATTGTTATAGCTCCAACCACAGCTAACTATGAATAATGTCCATTTTATGCAAACATTTCTGAGACCTGAATGCCTCCAATTAATGTAAATTTTAATCCATTTCTTTCCACCCATCTACACTGTGGTGGGAGAGTTGCATCTGTATTCTAAACATAGTTTTTTACAACTTACTGGAAAGTAACTGACAGTCCAATTTTTTTCCTATGCTTCAAAACAATGTCCTGAATGTACAAGTTTAGTCAGACTGAATGCTTTCAATATCTACTTGTCATCTTTGTCTCTTTCTGTCTGGAAAAACTGTGATTTGAAATTATTTCTTTATCTATTTAAATTAC
>WUAM01000107.1:12546598-12560187 GCA_024336885.1 Actenoides hombroni
GGAGTTTATAAGGTTATTTTGGAAATGTGTCCCCATTATCTGATTCAATCCTTTCAGGAGTACCATGTCGCCACATAACTTGCTGTTCAAGGTGTCACAGTTTAGGGGCAGGGCAGCCCCTTAGACCTATAACAGATGCTCTCTGTTAACCCCCCTCCCTCCCCAAAGGGGAAGAAAAAACGAATAAGGGAGAGAGACTTAGCAATTAGAAAAGGAAACTAGAACAGCTTTAATGCAAATGAAAATAATAATAATAAAAATGGAATATATACAAATATATACAAAACCAGTATTGAACCCAACCCCCCGATGGTAATTACATCACCGTCACTACTGATGCTATGGAGCAGGAACTGGGGGAGTCCCAGACTGGGCCCAGCAGCAGATGGGAGCTGTGTTCAGGAGCTGGATTCTGGTACCGGGTTCAGGAATACACAGACTGGGATCGAAGGCAGAATGGACAGAATCCTCCTTGGATGCTCTGAGGAAGAAACTAAAAGAGGACCTGAGCCAAGCCAAGCAAAGCTGGCAAAGCAGTCCAAGTGGGGAGAAGAGCCACAGACCCTTCAGATCCCTCAGCCTTATGCCAAATATGCCGTATATGGAATGGAATCCCTCCTTGGTCAGTTTGGGGTCACCTGTCCTGTCTGCTCCTCCCTGCAGGTGTGTTCTTTCACTTTTCTGCACCCCCCAGTGTGGTACACAAGATCCAGCAGTGGCCTTGGTCTGCACACCAGCCCTTGGTAGTAACTCTAAACATGGGGTGTTTTCACTGCTAGAAGCAGACACTGTGAGAACAGGCTGCTAACTTCAGAAAGTGCAGTTAGTTAGAAGAACTGAGCTGAAAAGTAAAATCACAGAACAGAATTAGTTCTGTTCTCACTCAAACCAGGACAACTTGTCATTGTATATGTGTTGGTTAAGTAAGGTAGCTAGGACTTCAATTAGTAAACAAAGACATCTGTTAGCATTTGAAAGTCACAATAACCTGAAAGCATCCATCTAAATACATATAATAAATATAACATATAGATAAATATGTGTGGGTGAAACAGTCATTACTCTGAGTTCATTGTTATGTATTTGATAGGCAGTGTTTCAGAAGGTTTTTATTTTACTTAAGGGATTAGCAAGATGATTTGCTACATTCACAATTTGCTTAAGTAAAATGAAACTTTTGCACTTTTTCCTCTTCACCCTATATGCCATACCAGCTAATTAAATTCAGGTGAACTCCATCTTCTGTTCCGGATGAGTACAAAAATTACTTGTCTAGCCTGTTCTCATTGTGATGTAATGCATTAATTTATTCTAGAGCTCATTTATTTTAGAAATAAACACTTTAGATTGTTCTGAATTTATGGGGATTCTTAACTAAGAAATTAATTTGTATTGTGTTTTGATAAATGATTTCAGTTGGTTAGATGTACAGGCAACATGAGTATGGTTTGATCCTTTTCCTCTTGCCCCGCAAATGCTTGTTATTTTCTCTTTGAATTACAGTCATCCTTTTTTCCAGGGAAGTGCCTCAAATGCATATAAATTGCAGTGGTAGTTGTTTGCTGCGTACTAAAACCATTAAGTAGCACACACTGCATGTAAACATGCTGGTCTTCACTAAAGACAGGTTGTTCCAATAATCCTGAGTTGTTTATTTCACCTTCCAACCTTTGAATTCCACCTGCAATTATAATTCAGGGTTCGTCTTATTATATGCATTTAAGTGTGTACTTTATTCCCGGGCTTCTCAGCTGCAGGCTTTATTTTCCCTTTGGTTTTAGAACTCTTTTTAATAAATACCTGTAGATCTACTAATGGTGTCTTTATTCCTAAGAAGAAATCCTACTCCAAATCTGAATGACACAATTGAAATAGTTCTGCTACCTTGTGCATCCTAGGAGCATTTTGATAACAAAACATCTCATCAGAATAACATCTGTTGCTTTATGCTGCTTGTTAGAAATTATTTAGAGAAGTGAGAAGCTTTTGGTTTAGTCTCTATATTCAGCTCCTGAGCTGGGCCACAAGCTTCCTGTGTAACTCTAAGAAAGTCACTTCATCTTTGTTCTTAGCCCACTACCCAGAAAAGAGAGACAATACAGGCAACTCACACAAGGCTCACAAGAATAACTTCATTGATGTTTGAGATGTCAATACACCTACTTTAAGTACTTATTTTAGATGCTATTTTCCTCATTGTATTCTGCATGTTTTATAGGGATATATTAGGAGGTTGTGATTGAAACAGCCCGTCTTGGTCTCATGCTGAGGGATCCCAAAGCTGATGCACTAGATACTTAGCATTAGCATTCTTCACAGACTTCAGCGTATTTTCCCTTCATCATCTGGTTACAGGTGGGAAGTCAGAGAACAGGTCTGCAAAGGGGGCTTCAGAATCACAGCATTCATTGAAACCTAAATTCAGACTAACTCATAGCCCAAGGACTCCACAGACAGATGGGGTTGGAGGGTCGTTCAGAGATTGTATAATACACATAGTATGAGAAAACTACTCTCCTAATGCAGCAATAGCTAAGATTATTCCCCACAGATATTTGTCTAACTAGCACTTTAAAACAACTGCAGCTCCTGACAAACTGTTTCAATGCTTAGAAATCCTCACCTAAAGAAAACTCTTTCCAAGCTAAATTTTCCTTCCTGCGTTTTTATATTGTTTACAATAGATGTAGTGAACAACATACAGCCTTTTTACTACAGGCTACCTTTAACATATGGGAACTCTTTAGTCTTCATTTCTTTATACTGAATAATTCCATTCTTCTCAAACATCTCTCATAGGTCATATTTTTGCCAGCTTCATTGCTCTCTGGACTCTTCAGCTTGTCCACATCTCTCTTGAAAAGCACATACCATGTCTAGCATGTAAAGCACTTAAGTTCTGTCAGTGAAGTGCCTTGTACATGGGGATGTTCTGCAGCAAAACACAGCAGTGAGAATACCAAGCTAATGTTATTGAGATGTCCCACTGCATTTCCAAAATGCATTTAGCATCACCCCACCAAGTATCTTGACAACTTTCTCTCTTAAGAGACCGTGACAAAGAAGTTCATGTCATTTGTATGGAGAAAGGAACTGGACACATCTCCCACATTCAGTGTCAGTGCCCTGACCATTGAGTATGGACTAAAGGTAGAGCTTCTTCTGTTTTGTGTAATCTGGTTCAGCTGACAGCCTCTCAGAGCAGCCTCAGGTACTTATTGTAGCACTGGTGAGGCACATAGAGGAACAATTTACCCATGAGACAGGTAAAGGATTAACTTATCTGTGAATTCTGACAGGCTCTAAGTTCAAAAAAGATAAAAAACTGCTAAGAAGTCTTTCATACATAGGCAGAAATAGAGTTGTAGGTGCCTAGGGACTGCCAACATCTAAAACACAGGTTGTGCCTGTATGCCATGTTGACATACCCATATTTTCCTTTGTATAAACTGGTGTATCTATAGGCATTAAAATTATGGGGGATTCATTTATTTAACTCTGAGAATCAAATTCTTTGTCTCCAAATCTCTTTGCCTTAAAGAAAAAAAATCTCTGCAGAATATGGAGGCTTGGAAGCTCATGTCTTAAATTCATATCAGTAAAGCATTTCACAAGGCAATCTACAAATGCAGTTCCCTTCTATGAAACTTTATGTTTAATATAAAGTCATTTTCATTATAGAATTGCTGGATAACTTTACTGTAATTTTATAACTTATGTTTATGTTCCAAATACATGTCAAGTTATGTATGCTGTTAAAATCAAAAAGCAGATCAGCAAACATTAAATTACAGTAGTTCCAGGGCATGGCTTTACTATAATGTTGACCTAACCTGAATGAGGTGAACAAGTAGCTCTGTCAGCTCCTGTAAGCTTTTTATTATGTTACAGGCTTGTATAAAAATTACCCATGAGGAAATTAATTCTGCATTTGACACAAAAGCTTAAACTGTAAGCTATGGACTATTACAAAAGTTACAGGCTATAGAGGCAAATTTATTCAGAGCCAGATTTTTCCAATGCTCATGGTTTATTTAGTACCACATCCTGGGATTCATTCACCTGACAAAAGACAGCAGAATGATAGAATCAAAAAAGTATTTAGCTTGGAAAAGACTGTTGGATCTTGGTTGGATCATCAAGTCCAACCATTAACCTAATTCTGCCAAGTCCACTGCTAAACCACATCCCTAAGCACCATATCTACAGAACTTTTAAACATGTCCTGGAATGGTGATTCAGCTACTTTTCTGGGCAGCCTGTTCCAATTCTTGACAACCCTTTCAGTGAAATAATTCTTCTTAATGCCCAACCTAAACCTCCGTTGGTGCAATTTGAGGCCATTTCATCTTGTCCTATTCCTTGTTCGTTCGTAGCACAAGCCAACCCCCACCTTGCTACAACCTCTTTTCAGGTTATTGTAGAGAGTGATAAGGTCTCCCCTCAGTCTCTTTTTCCTCAGACTAAATAGCCCCAGTTGCCTCAGCCGCTCCTTATAAGTCTGACCATTCACCAGCTTCTCTGGACCCCCTCCAACACCTCAATGTCTTTCTTGTACTGAGGTCCCCAAAAACTGAACACAGTACTTGAGGTGTGGCCAGGGGGACAATCACTTCTCTAGTCCCGCTGGCCACACTATTTCTGATACAGGCCAAGATGCCATTGGCCTTCTTGGTCACCTGGGCACACTGCTGGCTTGTACTTAGCTGGTTGTAGATCAATAACTCCAGGTCCTTTTCTGCCACACAGCTTTCCAGCCACTCTTCCCTAAGCCTGTAGCATTGTCTGGTGTTGCTGTGGCCCAAGTGCAAGACCCAACACGTGGTCTTGTTGACCCTGATACCGCTGGTCTTGACCCATCGATACAGCCTGTCCAGATCCCTCTAAAGACCCTTCCTACCCTCAAGCAGATCAGCACTCCCATCTAACTTGGTGTCATCTGCAAAATTACTGAAGTTGCTTTCTATCTCCTAATCAAGATAATTGATACAGATATTAAACAGTAGTGGCCCCAATACTGAACCCCGGAGAACTCCAGTTTTGACCAGATGCCAATTGGATGTAACTCCATTCAGTACCTTCCTTTAGGCCCAACGAAGACTAATTCCTCATGCAAATTTAACTTTGTTGACACCTGAAATCAATTTGGGTCAAATATTTGAAGATATTGATCACACTCCCACAGTGCTTTGTTACTGAGCAACACCAAAGGTCCATCTCAGGCTGCACATGGGCAAAGACAATGTCTAAAGGAGTTCAATTTATCTTCATATCTTTCCAAAATGTGGTGCTTTTTGCTAAGTTGTTGCATCAAGTCACTATTTCTCTCAAACCCTTAAGTGAAAACATGGCTAAGCAGTGTCTTACCCATATCCCTCAGCCTCGTGTTTCACCTCTCACAGTGTTCAGCTGTGTGGCACTGGGGACTGCCAGATTATCAAGAAGGTGCCTTGTCGTTATCTGCAGAGGTTGTTCTTGACTGACTCCCTTCACACCCCACTATCCGTGTGATCTGAAAGAAATGCTTTGATAGGAATAATTTAGCCAAAGGATAGGTTGTAAAAGGTCACTAATGGGAAATAGTGTTTTTCAGCTTAATGTCCTTAAAATATCACAGATTATTAATTATCCCAGAGTCATGAGCTTTACTCAAAAGAGACTTGATTAGTTCAAAACAAGAAGTCACTCAAGATTACTGAGGAATTTATAATGCCAGAATATTATCTAATATTACAAAGGAACCACAGACATCATTGCCAACACCTTTGGGAGGTTTCATTTTCATTCAGATGATGCTGAAAAGAGAATCACTCTGCTAATATTGCTGAGTTCCTCTGGCAAATGTATTCATCAAATAAATAATTTACATTATAAAGGCATGGGACAAGAGATGCATAAAAGCCATCAAAGGTGATGTTTTAATACAGTCTTTCCATTTAGAAAATGGAGACAATGAGAACTGCATTTTTCTCTCAAAGCCTGTGTTAATTCCTATGCAAACATTCAAAACTACCTGTGACAGCAGAAGTGTTCTGGAATAGAAGGCCTCTGTGAACTGTGCATTAGGAAAAAATGTATTTGTAATAAAGTTATAATCAGCTCACAGAGACATTGCTGTTAGCTGCCAAACAAGATAGCATTCACCCTGGCAGCCCTGGTTATGTCATCTACAAGCCAATATGAAACCAATTGCTCAGTAAATGGAATGATTAATTTATGATGCAATTCACAGTCACTGCATGATATTATTTTGCATATATTATTTCAGAAAAGGAAGGAGAAATGTCATTGATGTTATGAATGTCCTTAACTGCGTAAATTCTTTCATCCTCTCTTTCATCATTGACACTACATGTAGCTTTGTTGCAAGACATATACTGAATGACCAGACACAGATAGAACTATGCAAAAGTGTACCCAAGCCTTTCTTCTGAACCTGGAAGAACAATGTCCTGCCAAAGCATGTTTAGGACCAGTTTTTGTAATGTTTTGTTCTGTCTAGCAATTACAACCATTACTACATGCTCAAATTGCAATACCAGTGTTGAGGGACAGTTATTCTGCTACTTCTAAAGCAGGACTAGGCACATCTCAAATCCCCTTGTCTAATACATCTGCTTTCCAGTATGCCAGATAACACTTTCAAAGCCTTTCAACACTCTCAGCCAGCATGTTCATCATTTTTTTCTCTATCAGATCACACATTATCCCTTTCTTTATCTTTTCTCCTGTGGATGTCAGTCAGAATTGTCTGTCAGTTATATTCTCCAATAAGCCTCACATTTATGTATCTGTCCGTTCATGGAATAGCTTACTTAACAAAATAATAGTAATCTTTTTATAGTAGCTTTTTATTACATCATGTTTCTTTAACAGTGTAGTAGCTACAGTTCTTGCATAGGGTGGAGAAATTTTTTTTGGAGGTTTTTTCTATTGGAAAAACATATTTCACATTCAAGAGACAACTCTAAATGATAAACTAGAATCAGATTCCCTTTTGTCTGTCTGTTTAGTTTATGACTTTTCAAATACTAGCTGCTCGATTGCAAGCTACAGGAGGAAAGATGGAATGGAGTATGAGTATGTTCTTTTTCAGGATGCTTAAAAGTATACTGGTAAGGACAGTCTTCTGAATAATGAGTGCAGAACTTCAAAAACTGGAGACAATCAAGATCCTAAGAATCACATTTGCTAGGAAAATGTAACCAACAGGCAGATACAAAATACAGATACTGGCATGGCTTTCCTGTAACTTACTGAGTAGGTGAAACAGCGGATTCCAACTACTGAATCCTGGGACTGGCAAATGTTAGAAGGAGAGAGGCCTATTTCCAAGAGCAGGTTGACTCAGTTATTCTGTGTTAGCTTCAGTTAGCTGCTTTGAGAATGTTACGACCAAGACGAATAAATACTATCAATTTCAAACAACCAGGATAAGTTACTGAACAACCTACTGGGGGTACCCTTCAGTTTACTGAATGCTATAGGGTGGATGTCTGTACCACTGCCAGTCACCAGATCTAGTTTTAAGAAAAGATTGATCTAACCTAGTTTAGAAATCTATTTTGGGTAAGGATTGCAACTTATAACTGTCTATTTCTCTCAGTTTATAGAAAAACAGTAGAAAATTAGCTGAGATGTAAATATCTATCTGAAGTCAAATAAATAAATACATTCAGAATAACAGAAAGTACACTGTATCACTGTCTGAAACTTTCTAGGAATTTTAATTAAGGGTAAGAAGCTTTCTAACAGATTAACTTCAACCTGAATTTGTCATCTTCACACAGAAATTGTAAAAGTACTATGTTATACAGATGATGCTTTATAGCCCATTAGGACCTCATAATTTGTGAACTTATGACTCAATAATTTAAAAAAGAATAAAAAAAAAAGAATGCAGACAACTAGTACAGCAGCACAAATGTGAAGTGTTAAATGGGCAAGATTAGAGGTTAGTGCCAGACTGGTGGCTGCCAATTGTGGACTGTGGTAACCAATATGGTTTTAAAATGTACTGAATCTTTCATATAGTTAGGCAGTTGACTTGTTGGTTTTTTTTCCAGTGCCTTAATTTTGGCACACTTCTCAAAGTTAACATTTTAAAAAGACTGACAATAGTAATAATAATAACAACCGCAATTCTCTTTCCATGTGTTGGTTCCATTAATAATCATTGTTATGGTTAGTAATATCAGCATAATTTCGTAGTAATTCTTAGACTGAAATGGGGGACGTGTGTATTTGTTTGTTTTTCTTTTTATCACTGCAGGAATGGGAGCTGTAAAATTAGGATTCCCTTTCTGATATGAAAATCATGTAACACTGACAAGTCATTTAGCACTTAACATGGTATTTCTGTGCTCCTGAAGGGCAGCTGAAAGAGTTCCATTTATCATTGTATAGAAACTGCTGTAACTTCCACACATGGGAGCTGCAGTAAAACATCTGGTCTGCTTCAGAAAATGTCTACTACAATTTTGCAGAAGTAACATCAATTTTAGAACCAGTTCCCTCAGCCTCTCTTCATAAGACATGTTCTCCAGTCCCCTCAACAGCTTTGTTGCTCTCCTCTGTACCATCTCCAGCACCTCAGTGTCTTTCTTATACTGTGGTGCCCAAAACTGGACACAGTACTTGAGGTGTAGTCTCGCCAGTGCTGAGGACAGGGTTCTTACACACCATATGGTTATCGTGAGAAAAAGGAATCATATTGTGTACCATGTCTTCATATTAATAAATTTTCACAACTGCACAAAGTTAGTATTTTTAATAATTATAATTAAATTTCAGTTAAAGATACATTATTTCATCCAAAACCTCTACTGCTCCTATTAACTAAACATAAAGCTACAGGCATTGCTCAGGAGTGATGCATATAGCTGAAGTGTATTTATGGTATCTAATATAGAAAGAAGCTTCCATTTGAGTATTTGAGTACTTCATGAATTAGAATCATTATAGAATCATAGATTCATACAGTCATTAAGGTTGGAAAAGATCTTCAAGATCATCAAGTCCAAGTGTCTAACATTAATCATTGTGCAATATAAACTCCCTCATTTTAATGTATTCTTACAGTTCATCACAAATAAGCTAGGTCTTACAGTGTATTGTGTAGCATTAAGCTGATCTTGGGAGGGGGAAGTTTAATTTTGAGCTTTTCATATTCCTTCAAAACATGGGTAAATCAAGTTCTTTGTTCTTAATATATGTGAAATCAGTATTTTCATTCCCACTAAATTTACATTAAAAGTGTAAATCTGTGTTATATTGTTTGTTAGGTTAAAACGCATCAAAAAACCCCAATGTTCTGATTTACTTACATGCAAAAACTGGTTTTATTCATCATTGAAATTGGCCTTGACTAGTGTAAGTTTATATAACATAACAGAGTCTTGTAACAAAATATCTTGCATATTCAGTGTCAAGAACAATTTGTTGTTAACAAAGGTAATAGTTTGTCATATATCTCTTCACAAACTCCTATAAATAAGAGGCTCTTGTGCAGAAAACTTGTGGAATAGTTCAGTGTAGATACTACTAGGATAGCACTATTGGGTTTACTCCTCCTTCAGTCTCACTTTTCTTATTAAAAGTAATTCCTATGAGCATACCCCAATATAGGTCAAATATCAATTATTGAATATAATGAATAAAACTGGTTTGATGAGTGAATGAAGACAACTTTATAAAGGTTGCCATTATTCAGCATATGTTATTATTTGGTGTTATTGTATAGAAGCAAAAACTAAGGTTCAAATGTATGGCACTAGTTTAGTATTAGTTGTACAAGACAAACAGTTCCATGGGGTTTAGTTAACTAAGTGTAAAGTGAGAGACAACAAAGTGTCACTGTGCAAGATGAAAAGGATATTACATGCAGGTAAAGAAAAGCAGCAGACAATGGGAAGAAAAAGATGGCATGAATTAAATCCAGCAAATTAAAAAATATGGATCTGGATTTGCAAGGGCCAAAACTTTGTCTTTGCTGCAGAGAGTTTTAAAGATTAAATTTTAATTAAAGAATAAATTTTCTATAAGGGACAGTTGTTACCACTTCTTGAGGACTGAGGCTACAGTAGTAAATAGCCACCTTTCCTGCAAAAGGTAGAGTAAAACTATTGTTTTGACATCCTTCAGCCAGTAACAATTACTTTTAGTGGAGTAAATGAACTATTTCTAAATGAACTAAGTTCTGTAGCTCAACAGATGAAGTAGATCACTTAACTCTACATTTAATACATAAGATGTGTCCAGATGCCACCTTTTTGAAGAGCCACCCACATATGAAAGATGTTTTCTGGAAGTTTCTAAAGAATACTTTTATGGAAAAATCAGAGAAAGAGCAAGAGAAAAAACATATACAAAGTCAAAGCGAAAGCATAAAGATCAAAGAAATGTAGAATGCTTTACAAGGTGAGAGGGATTTGAGGCAGTTGCCAGGAGTTGGAGTGAAATACAGGTAAACAGCAACAAAAATAAAAAAACAAACAAAGGAAGATTCAAATTACTATCTACTCCAGCTGTTTAGATTTCACTCTCTCATTCTCCATTTTGAATTAAGAACAGCAGGCAGCTTTTCAAAGGTTTTACATCAATTTACAACAGCCAGAAGTTCAGACCTACAAGTCTATTGAGGGGATAAAAAAAATTATGTGAGCGAGCAACTCCATAAAAAGTTCTTATATTGTTGATTTTTCTGTATAAGTTGTAAAAAGAGGACAAAATATAATTTTTGTGTTTATTTGAAGTCATTGTCAGGAGAACTGGGTTATGTTCTGCACCAATATCAAAGCTCATTGTTCCACCCCGGTATATTCACTGATTTTGTGTTAATCACTGAGAAACTAGCAAGAGCAGTTTCTGTGTTTGCAGGTGTCCAAGTTTGAGACCAACAGTCGTAAATTTCCTCCTGATTTAAGTAAGACTCATTTTGTACTCATCACTGTTTTTTGAAACAAGTAAAACATATTTTAGCCCAGAAGAGTTAAAAAAAGTCAGTATCAGAAACATAGTGTCAGAAATATCCAGAAGATAAAACTTTGCAATATAACAATTGGCTTTCAGTGCTATCCACATACACAGTCCTTCTAGTACAGTAAAAATAGCAATTCCTAATTTGTATTTGCATGGGAAATTGCAACACAAGTGGGAAGAACAATTACAGCTTCTTGTTAATTAAAATTCTAAAAATGAGTTATGTAAATAAACCTCAAAAGGCTTTTTAAGCTCTTTCCAAGATTCCTTTACAGTTTTAATGAACATTTTTAATCAGTATCTTTGCATTAAAGGCAGAACTTTAAAATAATTCAGCATATGTATTGTCATACTAACAAGATAATAACTCATTTTGCTCCAGCATAAAAAATTAAAATATTTCCTTGGAATACTAATTCAAGATGTTCTTGATTATATACTTTGCACTCTACACAGTAGACAGACAGATAGAATAAATAAATAAAATCAAACTTAGGAAGTTCAGTTTCATAGTCAGCTAGGAAATATCAGCAATAAATATCAAAAGCATGACAGTTTTAACCAAATTAATCTGAAAATGCAGGCAATGAAACAAAACCTTTCATGTAATCTTGTCAATCTCAGCAAATACGTTCAATCAAAAAGTAAATAATAGAGAATAAAAATATGTACATGTAGAGATCAAAGTGTCCTGTCTCTGTATGTTCAGAATGTAATACTTTCTGTTTAATGAAATTGACAATCTATTTTGATTGAATTAAAAAAATGTATTTGCTACAAGATCCTGAACATTTCTGTTCATTGTTCTGGCTCCCAAAAAAATCTGAAAAAAACCATATTCTAATAATTCCAACGTATTTTAGTTTGGTTTTTTTTCTATGTAATTGCCAAAGAATAGAAAACATGTTTTCTATGACTGAACATGTCAGAGGTTCAACGGGGTATGTAACAATGTGTTGGATTAATAATTTTATTCATAAAGTATTTACCTAACAAGCTCACTGGTAACTTTAATTAATTAAGTAGCTCTAACAGCCTGTAGATAAAATGACCAAGGTACATCAGGTTGCTCAATGTTCCTACATGTAGAGGAAACTTAGCTTAGAATTGGGAAATATGATGGAATACAGAGTCTTCAACGAGACCTGATACTAGCAAAGTCTCAGCACGATGGTCTTCAGGGCAGTCTGTACAAGGCTGTACAGGAGCTTGGATCCGAGAAAGCAGCAGCACTGAAGGGAAGTCCAGAGAGAAAGCTGCAGCTTTAGAATGAGAAAAGTAAGATTTGAGTTTAAAAAAGCTGGATATTGCTACTTGTTGTGCATCTATATGTCCTTGTACACTTGTGAGAAGATACCATGTGTGTGTCTTTATATTTGACTTCTCTGAAACTGTGTAAGGCATATAAAAGACTACATCTGGGTCAGGGCAAATGACAGTAAGGAAGGCTCTTTTTGTCTTTGAGGACCAAATCACAAGCTAGAACCTCTGAAATAAAGGTAAAGTGCCTATAATGGAATTTAAAAGTATTGAACCATTTAAGAAAATAAACAAATATGAACAGCCCTGAAATTATGTAGGCCAGAAAGGCAACAACATTGTGGCTTACTAATAGAAACATGAATTCTTATTTTTATTCTGTGTATGATGCTCATCATGCAAACAAGACCATGGGGATGAGTAAATAGTCTCAAGTTTCTGTCATAAGCCTTAAGTTATTGAGTTAAAGTATTCTTAATGCCTTCCTAAATAGCGCAGTCTTCTAGAAAGGTGTGATGCATACATCGACATTTATTTTCTGGTTATTTTTTTCAACATTATATTAAATAAAATAATGTGCAAACAACACCTGTGCAGTATGTGTTCTCAGTAATATCTGACGTGAAACTTTCCTGGTTTCAGGACAAAGCATATATTTTCTACCTTGCTTTTATATTTTGGCTGTAATAGTCATACAGCACAGACATAAAAAAAAACCCTTAAAATATTTACTGGCTCTATTTATTTTTTGCTATTTTGTGCAAGTCCTAGTTCTGCCTGAAAAAGCTTCATCAGGAACCAAAAAGCAAACTCACAGCAGCTACTAGGAAGTGCTTTGTCTATCTATGTACCTAACTACCTAAACTTCTCAATTAAAAAATGCTTTTATTATCATTGTTCCACTTCCTTAAAAAATAGTCAGTTGACAATGCTTCATTATATGTTTGTTCCTCTGATTTCTGTTTCTTCCATAATCAGAAGCTGTACACAGAGAAGTTTGTGGAAAAGTCCTTCCAAAGTAGCCAGTTAGACACTACAGAAATTTCCTTATTCCTACATATACAATTCTACATTCAATCTTCCAACTAGAAAATTTCCTTATTTCCAGTAACACAA
The DNA here is from genome assembly GCA_024336885.1 of Actenoides hombroni. Taxonomy (NCBI): domain Eukaryota; kingdom Metazoa; phylum Chordata; class Aves; order Coraciiformes; family Alcedinidae; genus Actenoides; species Actenoides hombroni. Next base: position 12,559,955 of record WUAM01000107.1, read on the forward strand.
AAAAGTCAGTTATTCAGAAGGAAGTAGATGAAGTCTTCATGGACTAGACGGTTCACAGTAAAATGCCAAACCCAGTTATGAACAATCAGCTAGTGAGACTGAGCAAGTTAAAACAAATTAATACCTTTGTAGTTAGCTAACAAATTGCCCCATAACAAAGAGCATTACATCCCAAGAGAAAGAAAAGAAAAGAAAAGAAAAGAAAAGAAAAGAAAAGAAAAGAAAAGAAAAGA
>WUAM01000107.1:12560287-12613975 GCA_024336885.1 Actenoides hombroni
AAGAAAAGAAAAGAAAAGAAAAGAAAAGAAAAGAAAAGAAAAGAAAAGAAAAGAAAAGAAAAGAAAGAAAAGAAAAGAAAAGAAAAGAAAAGAAAAGAAAAGAAAGAAAAGAAAAGAAAAGAAAAAAAAGAAAAAAGAAAAGAAAAAAAAAAGAAAAAAAAGCAAGCATAATTTCACAAGCTCTTTGCCTTCTTATCTTATCTACGGTGTTCAAAGCGCAAAATCACACCCACCCTTGGAATGGTAAACCAGTAAGAATGTGCTCCACAGAAATATAATTGTTATTTTAATTCTACATTTACAAGACAATAAAATGCCAAGTCTGCAGTGGCCTTTCCTTTTTTGATCACTACCTGTCAGCTTTTTGTTGCTTTATCACATGGCCTCCAGTTCCATTAAAAAAACAAAACAAAACAAAGAAAACCAACAACAAATAGCCCAAAACAATACATACACAACAACAAGCCTGCACATCAACAGCTAAAGGGAAGTCATTCATCCCATAATTGCCCTGGCCTCAAACAAACCATGAAGTAGTGCACACAATAAAGGCAATCTGTCCTCTTTTAAAGGGAAGTTCAAACAGCTGCCTTGAGTTTTCTATTGCATATTCAAAGTGATAATGTATGAAATTATTAACTTCTGCACTGAGGTTTATGGCATTAAGAACCCCCATCAAGCAAACAAACTAACGATGTGACTGCTTTTAAGGATCTCTTTGTTAAAGAGTTCTGGGTCAATTGGGCTTTCTAAAAGAACTTGGATACTTGAAACATTTTGGAAGCTAACTTAATTGAAGACGAATGGTGTCTGACATCAGAAATGCCCATTTTCTTTTCTCTTTGTGTCATTCCCCATGTTGACTTGTAAGGATACCTAAGGGTTATATGCCAAGCTACCCAAGGGAGAGACTTTTTGGTTGTTTGGCAGCTAGTACCGCTCAGCTATAAGCCAGTGAGCAGCACAATTCATCAGGGGTTTGATCCAAAGCTTGTAGAGTTAATGGGGGCATTTCTTTTGATCCTATTACTTGGGTCAGAACCATTGCAAGTATCACTGCAACCGTATCTTGAACCTGCCCAAAGAAACATGCATTAGGTTTTCTCAGATGGCTCAGCTTCTCTTTTATTTGATAAACCAGTTTCTGCAATTTGTCTTTCCTTTTAACAATAAATATCATTGTTTACTGTCTTTTTGGTCCTCCTCTTGCCCCCTGCCAGCCCCCATACAAATGTTATCTTATTGCTCAAAGGTGTCAACCTCTTATTTGCTCCTCCTCCACCCTCGCAGTTCCTTCCCCAAAGGATCTGAAATCATTAAAGGGAAAATAAAAGGTTTTCCTCTCCCAAATCAAGGTTCACTGCATTTTGCTGTCACCCTTTCCTCCCTGTGTGGCACAGAACAGAGCTTTCTACTGAGATTTCTGACTTCCCAGCATCTGTACAAAGCTTCATGTAGAAAATGTAGTTTATTCCATTTTTAGTAAACAGAAAGAGTTTCCTTTATCATTGTCACTATTCATCTTTGGAAAAACTTTATTTGTACAAAGGTACCAAGCTGATAAAATACAAGAAAATTTATTAGATGAGCTGCCCCAGTAAGAACAGTGTCATCCCAGGGACCAAAATCTGAGTGAATGGACCACCTCTAGTCCTACAAAGGGCCATAAATGCCTGGCACAACTTATGAAATCCACAGTCCAACATTAAGTGTGATTGTGTAGGAGCTTCAAATAACTTACAGGTAGACTGCAACACCTCAGACTGGGGTTCACCAAGAACCAAGTAGAGAGCTGCTCAAACTAAACAGTAGAAAATCCTGAGGATAAACATATGCAGCTTAAATCCTACTGCTTGGGGAGCACCCATGTGTCCCCATTTTCCACTTTTATTGTAATGTCACCTGTGTCTGAAAGTCTAACATGCTCTATTTTCCACCTGTGAGGCATTTTCTCTCCTAAACTTGAAATGGAATAATTTGAGACTTTGAATTCCATATAGTGACTGAAGCCTTACACTTTGCTGTCCTATGAATGCTATTCAATAACAATTAAGTTATTCTTGCCTACAATCCTCTGAATACTTTATAACACATTACTTTCCACTAGGCTCATTCACATATCCGCAAAAAATTCTTAAGGTATTGCTTGAAGGAAAATAGAACATCTACTTTTTTCCAGTATTATTATTAATAGCATTCTGAAAGAATACACAAATTATTTGCCACTCTCAGGTAGCCTGTATATTTAAACAAACATACACTAAAACTGTAACCTCTAGGGCAGAATGTCTCCTTGATACTAATGCTGCCTTGAGAGATGGAGGAATCTCTAGGCACTAGTCTAATATAAGCATTACTTATAGTATATTTGACAGAGAAACAACCCACTTAAATTTCTTAATGAAGATTTTATTGATGAAAAACTTTTATATTCTCCTTCGCTAGTTCTGATTTCTCTTCAGTGAACAGCTGAAAACAATGCATTATTCTGATCAACATAATATACAGTGTAAAATTTGTTCCTGGGAGATTTAAAGGATAGGAACTTACGGGCAATTCAATAATTTTAAGGCACATTGCTTCAGTTACATATTTGCAGTGATATAATGGAAGAAGCTATGGAAGAAGCAACATAGATGTATCAGTACTACTGGTCCTTGCTCCAGAAGTTGTACCACTTCAGTTTGACAAATGAAAACTCTTGCTACCACCAACTTAGAGCCATCTGAGTGAGTACTACACACAGAATGAGCCTAATTGTCTGTGTGAAACAGGGAGGGACATTTGCAGATGTAAACTGAACCATGCTGAAGGTAGCAGTAGAGTTGTAAAGTTCTGTAAATTACTTTCACTGGCCTAGCTCACCACCCCTCACAGAGCTTTCAGCTTGATTCAACAGGGCTCTAAGCAACTAGGGAAGAAAATTTCTTTTAAAGAAATTTAATGCAGCAGAACTGATTAATTGCGCAACAGCCTACAAACAGGCAGCTGAGAGAATGTTCTCTGCAAGCCAAACAGCCCTGTTATGTTGGTTTTATTAATTAACATCTGGCTTCCTGCCTCTAAATTGGGTCCCCTTCTTTACTGCTTTAATGCCATGTTTTCATCACGTTTACTCTGAAATGTACCCCAAGAATGTGAGATTAAATCTTTTGGCTGTTCAGCTTCTGAAACACAAGTCAATCCACTCTTAATAGAATACAGCAACAGAGCTCTAGTAGTCTCAGCAAAGGTACTCAGACTTGGTGAAGAATGGCAAAAGAAAATAGATTAATTCCTGCACCAAAAAGACAAAAATATTTACTGGAATATGCAGGGTGTGTAGAAGACAGCTTTTAACTGAAGAATCATTCACCATCAGTAGGAGAGCTCAGGTAGGCATACCAGGGCAGCATTATCTCTATGGGCTGGGCTGATTCTAAGCTGGGAAAATAGGATATGTTTTATGGTTGTTTTTTTTGAAAAACAAACAAACAAACAAAATCTTTACAAATGTTACAAACCAATGCTGGCCACTGCAGGCTGCTACTTCAACTTCTGAATGTTAAAGTCAGCCTGCTAAAGTACAGGCTTAGGTATACTTAAAGCCTACATCCTAAAAGAGACAAACTACATAATATAGACTTCTTTTAGGCCGAGGGTTTTCAGAACACACAGCAAAAAAACATACATGTAATTGAAAGCAATAACTTAACATGAACAAGTTAGAAAATTCTACATTTTACCAGCTTCACAGTGACTGGTCTCTTTTACACTGTATTCCCTATACACTGATATTTTACAGTACTCACCTTGGCTAATGGCCATGTATTTTATTTGCTAATTACATTACAAGCCTTACAAGAGACAGGGCTTATTATTTTATTTATAATAGATCTTCTATTTCCTTGGCTACTTTACTGTCATTTTGTTTGTCAGGTATGTGTGTGTTGGGTACTGGAGAAGAATATCTTGGGAAGTGACTCCATTATATATACTTCTTGTTCCTCCTGATATGCTGCTTTTTTGGGAATTTCTGTTAACTCTTAGACTGTCTTTAATTTCACAAAATGCTTTGGTGTTTTGCTCTTCTCATTGTTTCTGGTTTTTCGTCATATACAGCCTATCTTCTGTCACCCAGCAACTGCAAAGTTAGTGGCCAGCTTGACAGTAAATGACATCCTTATTTTAAAATAGCTTTCCTTAACATGTGCAATTACATCAAATGATAGCACATGATTATCAATAGGTTCACACAGCTTATCCCCAAGTGACATGTTTATTTGCTTACTGCTGAGCTACTAGTTCATCTCCTATAAGATTAGTGGAGATTTACAGGAAGAAAAATATATCCTGCTAATACTTCACAAGTTAATCTTTGTAATTCAATGTTACTAAATCAACTGGTTTTACAGTGCTAATAGACAAGTTGAAGCAGCTTATTAAGTGTTGGAGGGCTGGTATTGTTCAACATGTAACAGTATACCGTGCTGATTTCTTTGCATACAAGGGTTTAAAACTATGCATGCATTTGTAAGACCTTAGCTGATCCCACCTTTTAAAGAAGTTTATGTATACATCATGGTTTTAGTCTGCTTACTGCATAGCCTCAAGAATCAACTGATGTCACCTTATGAAGAGTGTTCCTGGGTCATGTTTTCAAGGGTGCACTTCACCATGACCAGAGCTGTATCAGTGATAATCTCCTGCTACAACAGATAAGAAATCTGTTACTGGCAACTGTACATGAATGCAGAGATTAGAGGCCAGCATAAGCACTCATTGCAAGTGCCAGAAATTTTTTAGAGATAATTAGATTTAATTGGGAGGAAAACAGTTAAATTTTCTCACAGATTCAGCTCCAGCATTTTTGGTTTGAAGAGGAATGATTCATCTCATGTATCTTTGGCTATGTCAATGTTACATTTATAGTCTAAGTTAGTCTTCTTTGTTCCCCCTGCAGTCAGTGGGAAGAGGTGGGGAATGTAGAAGCAGCCCATTTCCTGCACAGTTTGATGAGAGAAGGAGCCTAGATCAGTAGCTTACATTGGCTGCACAAGATTTGGACTGCTGAAGTTAAGATTAATTTCATCTAGCATTAGCAGTTCACAGCAGAATGACTGAGACAATGAAGTCCAGTTGTGAGGGGTGTCTTGCTTCACTGTTGTTTTCTTTCCTGCTGACTTCTTTCATGACATTAAAGTCTACACATTTTCAAATGGCCCTACTTGTTTTTTTGTAACTGACCTTTATGTGGACACTCTATGCCAGACAGTACCCCATGTGGCAACTAAAATTGCTCTTCTTCAAATTGACACACGCTGAAAGAAGGCCTGTACTTCCAGAAGTCTTCCACATGTGTCTATTAAGAGCATTTCATAGCTGTGCAGAGGTTTAATTTGCATGGTAAGCATGTTGGGGGAGCAAAGTAGATTAAGGGCAATTAACCTTCCTCACCTGTGTGAAAAACTGTTTCAGATTTGTCAAACAAGCATTCACAGAATTGCTCAGGTTGGAAAAGACCTTCAAGATCGTCAAGTCCAACCTCATTGCCACTACATCTGCTGCGTAATGCAAACTGCAAACATTCATTTTATTTTCAGTAAATAAAACACTTTAGACTGTTCCTGACTTCACTGTCACTAATGGTAAAATCCATTTTGACCTCAGTGGTGGTCAGGCAAGGTTTAAAAAGTACCTTGTATGTTTTAAAGTGAAAGGAAGTTATTCTGTGGTTTTGGTCAATACTGTCTTCCAAAAGCTTTTCATGGATGTTATTGTTGCTGAATTTGGATAACCATTCAAAGTTCTCTGAATTTCTAAGATCTTCTAAGATAGTTTATCTTTTCAGACATATCTAACATCAAAGAGAAACTATTAGCAAATTCTATTGAATGTAAATTTTAATTAAGTGTGCTTACTTACTAGTTCATGAAAGCAATTTTATTTGATTCTCCAAAAGATATTACAATGAGAGTCAATATTTTGCAGGAAGTTAAAAATAATTCTCCAATACTTAAAGCAAAAGGATTTAACACACTCAACATTGCTACCTTCAGTGAGATCTTCATACAGTCAGGTACCTTGAAGGGCTAGTTCTCCTCATGTAGATAATACATGAGTATTAAAGTAAATAAATATATTTTTCTATTTATTCATGTAGCTCAGCAGGCTAACATGATTTGAAATATTATTTAGTAGTTTGTGTATGCAAGAACTCCTTAGGGCAGTGTTGGCTGGAGGTTTTGTAACTTAAGATGATGCTCATATCAGAGGTAATGCAGTATTATAAATGAGCCTACTGAATTCAGTTCATTCCATGTGCTCAGATGAAATGCTTAAGACTCAGTGCTTTGTAGAATTAGACCCAGAAATGGGAAAATAAATGTTCTTGAAGATTCAATTACCTGCTTAGATTTGTCCAACTCTTACACAGCTGTGGATATGTTACCAGCTTTAGGGCACTTCGAAAGACTTCCATGCTCTCTGAAGTCACATGATTGCAAGCTCTTAAATACCCAGATATGAGCAGCTGCACAAGGAGCAATCCAACAGCTGTTCTTCGTCCTGCCAGCTGCAAGCCAACACCATCAAGAAAAGGTGCTGGACTGCAGGGGCTCATCCCAGGGAGTGCAGCTGCTCCATGGTTATCAGCCAGTGTACAGATAATCTGGCTACAGTCACTCAGAGGACCAAGCACTGAACAGGTCCAGGAGGGCACCCATACTAGTTGGATACCAGCAATTAAGCCACTTTAATTTTTTTCTCTAACTCTTCGTTTGTCATACATCTTAGATCACAAGCTTTTCAGGGTTAAGTTTTCCTCTTATTATATGCCCAGTGTGGTAGAATATCCTTATCTCTGTGGCACAATTCAGCCTGAAAATTGTACATCTTCTTGGGAAGGTGAAAGGTCTAACTTCTTCCATTCTGAAAAATCCCTCCTAGGGCCATTCAACATGTCCTTAAAGACTGAATCACCTTAATCTTGGACGTATCACTTTGCTCCTTTCCTTTCCCTGATGGACATTGCTCCATTTTTATCAAAACACTGTATGTTTTTAGAATATAAGAATAATGTTGTTTGGGTTTCGTAGACTTTTTAAATTAATTTTTTTTTAGACTAAAAGCCATGTTTTATTTGGGAGGCAAGAGGACCAGAGGATTTGCTTCTTTTTCACCATTTCTATTTCCATGTTTTGAGATTATAATAATGTTACCTAGATTCAACATTTGAGGTTTCTTCCTTTGTTACTAGATACAGAAAATATACACAGGCTGTTGCTTTTCTCAGTGACATTTTCACGCTTTCAACAACATGTCAGACTTCACTGAGCATAGTTCCCCTTCTGAAAGTTATTCCCATCAATAAGAAGCAAATTATTAAAGATGATAACAGAAACTCTGGAGAATAAATGAGATGATCCTCACTATTCCTATGATGGGACCTGTGTCCTACAGTTGGTAAATGTTATCTCTATGCAACACATAAATAGACTGGCATTCTTTCTTACTTTCCACTTTTCTAAGTAAGTTTACTGGTTTTTAACATGTTAGCATTTTCATTTAAAGGAATAAAATGGGATCATAGATTTTTAATGTGATAAAATGGAATATTCAACAAAGAAGTGAAAATAAATTGTCAAGGAAAAAAATAATCTTTCCTTTGTAGGGAAAGGGCAAAAGTGTTTGTGCAGAGTTGGGTTTCTTTTCAGGGAGGGAAAGGAGAAGAGTGTTCTGGTTTTTTGACCCAGCCTGACCTGATCCTCAAGAAAATAAACAAAAACCTTACAAATGTCCCTTTCCCACTGCACTTTGATAACTCTAATCTAAGGGACACAGTGAATAGCAAAAATGTTGTTGTTCAAAGTCTCATTGTTACCTATTGTGTTCAAATCTGAAAGTGAGAAACTGCAGTGATCAAAAACTGTATAATTAAGCAATGCATCTTGCTTTTATCCCAGAATGAAAAAAAATAAAATAAAAAAATTTTGGGATCAGAGATCATCTACATCAGTGGGGGGAGATCCAAGGTGTATTTAAATATGGAAACGTGATGAGTGTTTGATGTAATGGGTTACTGCATATCAGCACAGCCCAGGCCACTTACCACACACCCAGAGAGCTCAGTTCAGTTCTGACATAAACCACACTAAATTAAAACCCTGTCCTTGAAGATGATTGAGAACATGAATATGAATAGTTATCAATGAATCAGCAAACTTCCCGATAGTTCATTAAATCATCGTAACTCCATTTTTCCATCAACCACTTCACAACTTTGATCCTGTAGATCAGTGCCAGCAATGAGCTAAAGTCTTGCATCTCTTCAAGGCTGCTGTTGCATCAAGACTGAAAAGTGCAACCTAGATTTAATAACCTAAGATCTCTTTTAAAGTATAGTTGTTCAGGACTCACTATAAATCACATATCAAACCAGTTAATGAGATGAGTACCCTTTTAACAGTCAGATAAGATAAATATCTCTTTCCAGCACCCCCACTGTTGGCACCAACTTAGATCACTGACACTACAGAGAGCTCATCACTGCTTCAAAGGGTATAGAATCTGCCCCTGAATTATTAAAATATTTCCTCTCTCACCTTGTTAATTTAATAAATATGGTTCAAAGAAAATTATTCTTTCTATAAGAAAAGTATGCTTATCTTTTAAAGCAGTATACTCCAGCAAAACTACCAAGATCAAAGTGTAGCAGTGAGTTAGAGGAAGAATGAAAAGGACACTTATCATTGTGCCCTGCAGGAAAACAGGAGGCTTTTGTGCTTAGAAAGAGGAATTTAAAAATTCATTACACTGGAAGTGATACAGTGGGTTGATTCACTGCCCTTTGGAGACCTGAACTGTATTTGTGCAGAGAATGTGTTTTTCCAAATCCCCAAACCACCACCACACGACTTGGCATGGAGAGGAACAGCTGCAATGCTGCAGGTCGCAGGGACGTGCATTGGCAGAGGCTGAGCTGGGGAAGCTTGTTCAGCACCTGCCCGCATCGTGCCTGGCTCTAGCTGGTGCTATCAGTTTCTGACTTTGTTAAAATCTTTCACAACCAGTACATCCACAAATCTTTCTGCGAGATAACTATTGTCAATAGGAGATTGCTTTTGCCTTCATGCCTAGAATTTATTCCCTATGCATGTCTTTTCAGTTTTATAAGGGCAAAGGAGGGAATAGAAACATGCATGTTTTCCAATTTAAGTGGTATTTTAAAAATGCTTTTAAACATTTAATTTTTATAAGTAGTTACAAACTCAATTAATATGCACTGCATTAATAAACTAAATCATGCAAATGGTCTAATCAAAGACAAAATCAATTGAATTCTGCTTGGATTGTTAAGGAATTTCTGTTCCAAAGGATTATATATATGGGATCTGAATGATTAGCTAATCAAGCTAGCCCCTTAGAATAGAGTGGTTAAAACACATGAGACTTCCCAGACCATACATTGGAAGCAGTAAAGTGATTGCGTTTTACTGTTCAAAACTCTTTGAACCTACACAGTATATGTGTCTTTACAGAGGAACTGGGTTGCTCACCTTCTCTTCTGTATATTAAAAGGGATAAGGCATGAGATTAAAGATTTCAGTGAATTGGTTTCTAAACTGTGTATAAAAGCACCTGATTGCATGTTTTGCTAAACAGGAACCAAAGCCAGTGAAAGATTTCTTCTACAGACATTACGAGGTGATCCATGTCCTCTGTTAAACTCACACCCTCACTGGTGTGTTTTTTACAACTATTCTGGATCTACTAGAGCACTACATACCTGGGACATGTATGAACTTCATGGTATAAGAAGTGCAAAATTGACAGCAAAATTCAATTCAGTATCTTTATTATCATTATCCTGTAGGTCAAAAGTTTGGCACTCATTAGCCAATAGAAAAGCAATATTATCAACCAATCAACACAATGTTCTTATTCATGAGTTCTTGCTTCATACAAAACTTCATTTGTATATGAAGCATTTATTTAAGAAACAAAGACATAGGACTGGCAAAGATATCTGGGAGGAGATGATAAAATATTTGGCTGTTAATGGTTGTGTGCGCAACTTAACAGTCATAATCCTTAGCTGTATAAGGGTTCTAAAGAAGCAGTTGATTTAAAACTTGTCAGGTCAAGATGATGCTGAATACAAGAGATTTTCTTTCTGGATAAGTTTGTTAGAAAATCAATTATTGCACAGAAGTAGGGAAACTACTAATTTTGTGTTCTCCAGCAAAAGTTTTTCCACAATGGCAATGACCATTTAGCTACACATACATTTATGTGTTGTGACTTCTGTGTAATACATGTGCTCTGAGCAGACCTGGAGGACTGGACATCTCTGGAAATTTGTATAAAGTCTGGGTTGACTCTTAATCACTAGAAAGCTAACATGGGTAGATAATAGGATAAAAAGGGTAATATGGGGTTCAAAACTATTGAGGTTGAGTAAATGTAGGTACCCAGAAGTCCAGGTGACACTTCATCTCACATTTAGAAACCTACATTCTCCACTTGTCTTGGGTAGGAAGCAATGTATCAGAGACAGTCTGACTCTCTCTCCTGGGAAATTCATCTCACTAAAAAATTCAGTTAACTTCATTTATCTGTGACTTAATTCTGTTTTTACAATGTAAGTGTAATCACTCTCTATTTCACCAGAATGTTTTGAATAACTGTATACAGAAGGTAGTAAGATTAAAATACATATATTTTTGCTTTTTAAATCATCTATTGTCTAATCTCCAACTCATCTCAGAGCAGGTATTGGACCAAATATCACAGAAGGTGAGAAAATTATAGAAAAGTATGTCAAGTTATTTAAGGACTAACTGAAGGTCAGTTAAGCCAGTAGCACATCATATACACAGCATCATTAGAGGACCACAAGAACCAGTGTCATATTTCATAGACTAGTACAAGAAATGGGATATACATGCAAATTTAATTAATTCCAAAACAGCTAAAATAGACTTCATATGTTAAAAAAAAAAGAAAGATTAGCTTGAACAGAACAATGTTTTCATAAGTTTAATGATTGTAATGGAAATTTTATATGAATTTTACGTACATTAGATTTACCTATACAAAACTTACATAATGCAACAACAAGCAGTAAATGTGGTCAAATTACTGTGTTCATGCCATAACATTTTTACAAACTCACAGCTGCTGAAGTTGTACATGCCACTTTTTTTCAGCTGCACTAGAAAGAGTAAAGTAATCATTATGCATTTTAAGTGTCTATTTGGCCCACAATTTCTGGCTACAACCAGAACTTTACAAATGTCAATTTCATACTTCTGCCATTCATTTCTATGTGTAATGCTACATATATTTAATAGAGAGAAAGTTATTGTAATTTGGCTGGTATAGTCAGTACTTCTGTACACTTTACAAGGTAAGTATTGTTTTTCTTCTCCCTCTTTGGAGCAGATTCTCATAACCTTACTCATATCCACCAGTGTATTATCATGTAAAGAATTCCAATGAAGTCTGTATAATTGCTTTTAAAGTGTTACCCAGTGAAAGTGGATCAACATTTTACTCTTCATTTAGATCTTACAAATCACTAAAACTTCAGCATGAAATACTTACATAATTTAGTGGCACTATAAATTTTGTGACAAAGCCAAGTTTCACTGAAGTAAAAGAAAACTTTTTTATCAACGTCGAAGGGAATGGGGCTGTACCCTATGTCAGTTTATTCATAGTCTGCAATTTTCAAAAGCACTCAGCCTTCTTTCTTACTCTGTTCCAAATTATGAAAAAATAAAAAATCCCAGTAATTTCAAAGGAAACACATATAACTAATATGAAGTACTTTTGAAAATCCTACATACAGTTAATATTTCAAATTTAGTACCTGAACTCCATCTCACAACATATACTCACAGGAAATATAGACTGAGATCAGAGCTGTTTCTGTTAATGAGCTTTTGGATGTTGTTTCATACAAATGCTAATACAAAAGAATAGGAAGAAGAGTAGAATAGCCTTGCTGCACTGACTTGAAAGAAAGCATAAAACAAGAAAAGTGATATTCTGCTCCTATTTACATCAATAGTACAATTTCTGTAGACTTAGGTAACTCCCAAGGTTTCCTCCTAAATATATTTCAAGTTACTTAAAAGCTTCAGACATTCCTTCAATGAAGTAGCTTAAAAGTAATAAAACCCTGTTTGGATATTGATAGATCAAGCACTGTTGCACACATATCACATGCAACAAAAATATAGCAAAAATGTGTACTTGCTTGAAAGCACATTTTCCTAAAAACATATTGTAAATATATTTCTGACAGCTAATTAAAGTTATTCAGTTCCATCATTCAAGTTTGTGTGAGGTCCAATGAAATCTGACATGAAATGTATTATGAAGGCTATGCTTTAGCAGTCAAATTCATTTTTTCCTGTTACATCCAGAAGTTAAAGTCTTGGCATCATTGACTCCAATGGAAATTTTGCATTTAATTTTAAAGACTGGATTTTACCAGGTTGAAGTCATTATTGAAGTTTTCTTATTTCTAAAGCCATAGAGTTATAAACAGGATATTCTAGGAAAATTCCACATGACCTTAGGCAAACAGATTTTGACCATGTAACCCTTTAATCTGAGTTGAATCTCTTAAATAGATCAAAATGTTATCCCAATTCCTAACCAAAGCAATTTCTTTCTTACACAAAACAAATTATTTCTGAGAAGACTGTTACACAAATGTCCCAATGCTCTTACTTTCAAGTTTATGTTTGAGTTTTCTGTCTGAGGGCAATTCCATTCATGCAGCCATATCTCAAATTCATATCCCATGCAGAATAAAAGGGAGAAACCATCCTCTTGTGAAGACATAGGCACAATCTGCCTGCAGGTATGTGGATTCAAGCTTATCAATGTCTGAGTCTGTCCCCTGACAGGAACAGTTGTTTCAGTCTAGCCACATGGTCTATAAACAGAAGTAGTTCTGTGCACTCCACTTGTATTTTTTCATAGAATCTCCACTTTCCAAGATTCTCCATGTTTCATTTTCTTTTGGTGGAGCTGCATGATGTGGAAATCATTCAGGCCTTGGCATTTGTTTCTTTAAAAATATCTGTATAAGTACCTGGAGAAAGAGAGTGTGTCCTGCAAATACCATGTGGTTACATGAGCAAGAAGCAGGAAGACAAATATTCCAGTAAAGAAGTTAGTAGAATTCAACAGCAGGTGTATCTACGTGGAAACATGTAGAACCAACACAGAAACACAGAGATTGTTTTAAAATGTAGTAAACCAGCCATGTACTTTAACTTCAGTTTAAAAACTGAAATTAAAATGTTGTAGCAAAATGGACAGTAAGAAAGTAATTACTGTATAACAAGACAGAAAACATCCAAAATGTTAAAGTATATGTATAAAGTATATGTGAGTTAAAGAAGTAATAAGTAATTCAAATGCTGCATTAAATTATTTTTTCATGTGAAATAGTGTTAAGAAATGCTTCAATATTATGGGATTATGCTATCATTCATGTTTTGCAAAGAGTCTATCAGACAAACACAAGCATTTACTTACTCCGCAAATAATTGTGCACTTGTGCATGCCTGTGGTAGTATAAGAAATCATCCTAACTTCTGACCCATGCACTGGAACTTGATCCTGATGGGTGCAGAAACAGAGTATGAACTGTCCTTATGAATTTTCATAGGTAGTGTATAATTATTTGAGAACACATAGAAAAACTGATAATTGTATAAAAAATGGAAGCAAAGAATACCTTTACCAGTAACATTAGGAAGAGGCTTTGGCTAACATACAATGGTTTTGACGAGACAAGATAAAGAATGAGCCCAAGAAGACAATTTTTCCTTTATAAAAAGAAATGTTGAAATCAACAGAACTTGTATGTGTATAGCAGAAGTCAGCTATGTTGAAATTTTTCTTTACCACTAAATTTAATTTCTGTATATTTATTGCTATATATCTCATGTATCTAAAAGTTCCAAGCATCAAGTATCAGGTATTCAGCGTGATATACTATGATGTTTTTTAACAACAGTAAAGACATGGATCAATTAAATGTTTATTAAAACTGAACGTTAGTCAGTGACACTAGAGATGGCTTCCCTTTTTATGAATTGACACACAGATCTCGTCTGTGAACAGAGGCTCTCTGTGGCTGGAAGAAAAAGAGAAAAACAGTCTTCTCTTGATCACTGTCTAGATCAATGAAAACTCTTGCATGACTGCTAGTTCTTCTTGCATCAACTGACAGTGCATGTTCACTAAATCCATACATGTAATAAGATTCTTTCAGAGCATATGAAAGGATATTCCTGTTAGCCTTTTCTTTTTGACAGTTCCCTAACAGATGTACCATTTGTATTAAAATATTTCTTTTAATTGCAAGAAAGAAGAGGTAACATCACTGGAGCTAGTTGTGCCATAGGACCACCATAAAAGGTCTGCTATTTGTTAATGTCATTTACAAACTGCTAAAGTAACATTAGTAAGTGGAACCACTTGATGCTAAAGGATTTAACCATATAGTAAAGAATCTTTATGGACAGATCATTAATCTCTGACTGCAAAGAGTTAGACTTGATATTATGCCAAATGTTTCCCTCTAAAGAGTTTGCCAAATGGCAGAGGCTGAATTATAGAAGAAATACATATTAAAATAAGACCATTTAAATTTTGCATATACTGTGAGAATAGGCAAAAACCATCATCTATTTAACATAATCTCAAAATGCAATTCCTAATCCAGTAAAAACATCTAATAAAGATTGTGATAAACTTGCAATAAAATAAATTAATGAGTTGTGTACCACATTATGTTTCCATTTCCAGCTTCTTAAAACAGGAAGCTTCACCACTCATTCTCATGTCTTACATTTCTCACACTTTTCTCAGTATTTGTGTATGGGCACATAAATATGTTTCCACTAAGAAAGTAACAACCTGTATCTGACAAATGTACGCATTCTGCTAATAACAACACCTAACAACCAGAAAATATTTAATCACAGTGTTTCAAGGAGAAGGAAGAGCAATATTATTGAACTCTGTACATGGGGTGAGAGAGGCAGAGGACTCTTTTCAGACCATCTACTGTAGCTGTCTAAAATGGCATCATTATCTCTATGATATTAAAAGTTTGACAGAAGACCACAGTTCCTGTTTCCTAGTCTCTGCCTGGCCCTAGTTCCCTGCACAGTTAAAATGTGAAGAAATGGTTGTGTTTCCCAAGAGAAGATGTCTGCAGTGTCTGACCCATGGACTATGGTATCCCTTGGAAGAGGATCTGTGAGCAGCCCAGGCTCCTATTGCACAGAAACAGGGCACAAGTGAGTGCGTTTCAGGACCAGGGTGGAAAGGTGCCTCATGGGGCAATCTGGCTAAATTGTCCATGTCTAAACTCATGAGTGAAAAGAGCTAGCAGTCATCTCTCATCCTGTGAGGAACAGATGTACAGTGACCTGCATGCATACAACTACACTGCTTCATCACCTGCAGCTGCATACAAGATGGTTTTGAGACCAGTCCCTGGGCTTTGCTATGCCCCAAACCATGCCTGACAATTATTTGAGAGAGTACTGTTGGGCACAGGCCAAAATCATGAGAAAGGCCATGACACAAATTAGCAGTGCCTAGACCCATGTGTTCACACTCATTAGTAGAGTCTAGCAAGACATAACCCATAAGACCTCAGCTTTCCAAGAGAATAGGAAGGGATCACACTCAGAGATTCAGCAAGAATGTATTCCCCATTCACCTGAGGATCCAAAACAATTGGCAGTATTAAAACATTGAACCTTGTGCAAGGCTGTATAGATAGAGCAGTGTTTAAAAAAGAATGGCAAAGCAAGTTAATCAGCTAACATGAAGAACATGATGCTTTTAAAGCAGACGCAAGAATTACAGCAGAAAGAGAAAAATTCCAGTTTCTAGTTCTGCTTCTTGTAAACTACTTTGGCCAATATTAAAAACGTTACAGAGAACAATCCTTTAACACCTAATAATTGAGATTATTAGGTGCCAAATATGAGAATCAGAATGATTGGCATTTACAACTCAGAATGAATTAAAAAAAAAGAAACTCACCTCAATGTAATTATATTATTTACAGTTGGTGGCTTTCATTTTATTACAAATAAATTGCCTGTGTAACATCCACTTAAAGGTACTGCTATGCTAGAACAGTTACATATTTCTGATGAAGAACAAGAAAAAAGGTCTATTTCCACAAAGCATGCATTATAAAAAATGTCTTATAAGGATTGTACCTTACCTCAGAATCTTAATAGAAACCTGTATTAAAAATAATTGTATTTTGTATATTTTTTTTTGTCTATGTCTCAAAGCACTTTATAAAACTCTTGCTGAAAGCATATTTACTTGGCATTTTCTAAGAAAAGCACACTTAAGATATGCTCTTAGACTTATGACACCTGTCATAAGCTGTGTATAATTTTTTATCCTTTCTTTTTTTCCACTTGCAGCATGAGCTCTATACAGCTTCTATATGCTGTGCAAACACAGTAAAGGAGATAGCAGCTTCCCTGGCAAGCTTCCCCTTTAAGGAGAGAGGTTTGATCCTGGGACACAAAATGGATTTGACAAAGTTGAAATTGGAATCCATGTCTTCTGGTTCTTGCTTCAAGAAAAAAACCCTGCTAGATTCCAATGACATAGATATGCTTGATATTGTAATCACTTGGATTAGTCTTGCTACGGGCTCATCTTGGATTTTGACTGAACTAATCAAGGTATTATACTTTGGGAAATTTCTTTGCGTTAAAGGTAATCTGTTTAGGTACTTGGGGATGTATTCATCCGGCAGCACACAGACATGCTGTGCCATTGAAACACACGGGGCATCTGAGACATAGCACACAGGGACAGTTGCTGCATTCCACTGGAAACACAGGTGTGATGGCATAGGCTGTACTGGTGGGTCCTTATCAGCTATGTATGAGAGGTCTCAGTCTGAAACTGAGTTCCAGGCTGACTGCTTTGCTGCTTTGAATAAAAGTCAGTCCAACACCATGCTAGGTCAAGAACCTTTATCAAAACTCAAGATCCTATATCAAAACTCCACTTTATTCAGTACTTAAATCCCTAAGTGTTGAATGCAGTAAGATGGAGCACTGGAAAATTAAAATGAGAGAGGGAATGAAGGGAGGATGGGAGCATAAACCTGAAAAAAAAACAACTGAAAGCTTTAGGGAGAGGGATGAGAGAAATAAATAAAACCATGAAGAATCAGGTATAAAATAGAAGGAAAAGCCCTCAGGGTTAGTCCAGAGCCACAAAGTAGCCCTGCTGTGTTATTAAATACCATGTTTTCTGTGAGTATCACTTAAACCACCTCTTCAATGGGATACAGCAGCTGCATGCCAGGGAGCAGTGTAACAAACAGCTGAGAAGAGGAAGGATATAATACTTTCTTCAGGTTGAACTTTATGAGTTTACAACATAATGAGCTAAGTCAGAATCTGACTGGGATGCTGTAGTTAAGTCTTTTCATCTTGAAAAAAAAAAATACTACTAGGTATTTGACAACCCCAGTTTTATTTTTACATCTCAGCTGGGAAAAATCCTGTGCCCTCTGCCACCTAACAGCTCTAGCACCAACTTGGACCTAGGTTCAGTAATATCTCTAAGAAAAAAACCAACAACAAACTACCCATCAACATTGTTTCCTCTTGTTTTTTCTGTGTATTCTTCCAAGTAGAAATGATCTCAGAGAATGGTACCAACTTTGCAAGGTATGGTAAGTTAGCATGCAAGGTGGTGCATCTTCCACAGGAAAAATCTGCCTAAGAGCGAATATAATAAAGGCTTCTGCTCTCAGATCTTTGAACTTTGGCTTTTGAAGCCAAAACAGTCTGGGAATGGGTTCCATGCTTTTGACCTTGAGCTTAAATTATTTGCTCTCATCTGATTTAGGATGAAAGTTCACATTACTTCCCTCAGGAATAGACAGCAGTATTTGCCTTCAGTTATATTTCTCACAGTTTACTCAATTTGTCTTAGTTGTATTTATGAAGAAACTGGGAGGGGTTATTAAAAAAATAGGCATTTTTATTTAAATAAACACTGGTGACTACTGTGACTGTAAATATTGTTACTACTGTGATGACTACTGACATTTTGTCAAAAGGCACCCTAATTTCAGCTGTTAACCTCAGTTAAAATTGCTCTTTAAGGACTTATCTACATTTTAAAAACTCATGATAATTCAACTCAGTTTGTTCAGTTAAATGATGCAGAGTTCACATGTAGACTTGTATCAGTTTAAAATACATAAAGTAGCACTGACTTGTATCCATTCTAGTATGCCATTCTTTACCTTTTGGAGATGAAATTTTGGTAGGACTCAGTGATGGAATTGCACCAGCACTGCTGTATATTTTCTCCAGTGTTTCCATTGGCACAAACACATGATGTTACACCCCACAGAGCTATTCCACGGCATTCCTGACATATTTTTGGTCAAAGGCTTTTGGGTTTTAGCTATCTTTGCCCTAAATAATTTAAGCATTTAGGGGTCAGAAGTGAAACCAGGGTTCAATTTGTTACAACTTGCAATTTCCAATAGAAAAATATCTCCATTCCCTGGTGAACCTTGCTGGATGACTTAAAAAAATAATAAATTCTGTGCAATATTACCCCACTGCAAACACTAAGGATAAAATAACACCATGTAATGAAATAAACTGCAAAGAATGAATCTGAAAGGATTGTAAAATCAGATTTGAGCCACTGCTATGCCTGACAGATGACCTAATCTCACATCCTGTACAACTAAGGTACCTAAACTCAACTCTAGGTATCTAAATTATCACTTTCATTCTGAACCCCATTATGGTGCTCTTGACTAAAACATAAAGACCAGAAAGACATCCAGTTTTGATCTGGAAACACCTTTATGTAGATTTTTCCTAAGTTTATTGCCCAAATATTCCAATTTATTTATTCCCAACCATCATTTCTTTATGCTTTTAGTACCACTATTTTCTCTGAGGAAATAATTTATGTAGTGCCCTCTCATTGGTATACAAAAAAGGCTGAGATCCACAAGACTTGTTAATGGTATTACTTGAAGGTTTAAAGCAGGGAGGCACAGCTATCCATGTATCTGGCAGCAGCACAGAGCTCACTGTGCCCATGGCTCAAGTGCTTGCCCAAAGACCTACATGGTTGTTAAGAATCCCAATGGTGTTGTGATTTCACACTGCACTTTTAATGATGCTATGACTCCACTATTATCAATGGTAAACGCTAGTTTAAAGGCAGTTTGTCTGTACAAGCTGCAATCATGTTTAAATTACCAGGTAAATACATGCTAATATTTTATCTTAAGTATTGTTTCCCATCCAGAAAAGATTTTTGTAATTTTCCCTTTTTTTTTTTTTTATGCTAAAAGAAATAAATTTTGTATAGACAGCAAAATTGGATTTTATTCATTTATAAAACATTGTTTTGCATCTCCTTGAACTACTGTCCACCCGTCAGTTCAAAATTCATGCTGGTTTGAAAAGTAACACTGATAATTAAACAGAATAAGAAACAAATCCAAGCATGCAGTTTTACTTACCTCTTAAGCAAATAAAACTCAGTTTTACTCATCACATCAGTAGATAATGTATTTCCCAGTTCTATGAAAAGACACAAGTAAGACTGGTATCTAATGAGGTTGTACATGTAATACAAGCATCATCAAGATACAGGGACTTTCCCCAATTAAACATTAATATTTTAATTCATGTATATAAAAAATGGAGATGCTACTACCCCCAGTTCTATGACAGTCATAGTGGGCTTCATTCTCCACCATCTTTTTGACTTTTATTCACAAATAAAGGAACAAAAAAAGTTCCATGTCTACAAATACTTACTTCATAAGCAACCACAATTTGCTAACATGATTCTGTATTGAAAAGATACAGACACACCTTTTAAATATCAGTTAGTCCTTTAATTCTGTTGAATAATGATATTCAAACACAGAGTAGTGTACACAGAATAGTATGGTTTTAGCTACATTTGGGAACAAAGGGAAAAGGATTAACAGAGATCCCTTTTAATATCTTTTACTATCTAGTTCTGTGAGTTACTTCTGGTTCAGTGATGTCCAGTGTTGTAACAGACTGGGTCAATTAATATTTTCTTCATATGGCAGTGGGTCAAATGTGCTTTTATAACTCATACAACTTTTGTTTTGCTATAACTTCATCTATTCCAGAAAATCCATCTCTGACATAGACAAGCACCAGTAAGAAAGCAAACAAAACCATTTTCTGGAGACTAGGTGACTTTGGTTCCTCTTCAGTATGCAACTGTTTGCATCCCAACCTCTTATGAGAGAATCTGAGAATTTGAACACATATTTTAAAATTTTATACAAACATTTTTTGGCTAGATTACCTTTAAAGGTCCCTTCCAAGACAAATCATTCTATGATTCTTTGATTTTCTTTATTCATAGAAACAAAGAGACTATCAGAAGTGACCAGAACACATCAGCAACTTTCAGGTATATAACTGCCTGTTTCAATGGGTATTCTGTCTAGTTTTGTATTTTGCCAGACTTGAATTAAATACTTGAATTAAATGTCTTAGTTAAATGTTGAGATGGTTTTCAACTACTAATGAAATATTTTTTCCTTATTACTATTTGACATCCAGGAAATGAGAAGACATGAGCAGAAGAGGAAGGGTCAGCGTGGACAAATCCTGAATCCATCTTTAGGTTTTATAGATCATCGGTCTGTATAATGACACATTGTGAGAATTTAAACATTCCTCAAAGATAAAAATTTTAAGCCATGAGATCATTCATGGATAAAAGTACATTTCAAAACAAACATGTTTTCCTGAGAAATATTTTTATGAGACAATTAGCAGCCCTTCCTTTTACAGTTCCCTTAGCAAATAAGCAGGCACAGATTCACTTCCAAGCTGCTGATGAAAAAAATAAGGACTCAGAGGAAAACAAAGCAGACAGGGACAATACTGTTGATACAAATGAATGAATACATTCCATTGACAATTCATTTTGTCCGTGACAATCTAAATAGCCAAAAAAACAAACTTGTAGGAATAGTAAGCTTCCTGCTGAACATATGGTAGAGAATTAAGATTAACATCTCAAAATATTTTTCGGAAGCAAAAATTACTAAAGTATTTTCGTTTATAAATTGTAAAGAGACTTTATTAAACATTTATTTTTTTATAATGTTGAAATAAACTATTTTGCAATTATTACAGTATTAAAGTAAAATATTACATTTTAGAAGTGCAACCCAAAATGTAATAAAATATGAAATATTACATATGATTTTAAGTGATTAAATAACTTTCCTTAAATCAAAACCAAAACGTAACAAAATTTTTAGCTTTGATTAAAAGAAAAATGTCCATAAAATCCTATATGCTAGTCTATAAATTAATGACAGATGTTTGAAGTGATTCTACTAGAAGTAGATATTGACATGATCACTGGTAACAGTCTAATTTTGACAGAATAGCAATTCACCTGAAAAATTGTTAACTAACTCTCTTAAATACTTTTGGTCACTTATGCTAAGTAAACAGCCTAATGCTGGGTTATGCATCATGATAGCTCATAAATTCATTTAAAATCTCATTTTACATATACTGCAGACACCTTAGGACTCTGTTCTGCCTTTAGAAGTGACTCACTGTGACACGCACAGAGACATGTCTGGTATTTATAGTGTCTTTTGTTCCAGCTTTGGATGCTTTTGCTCTCATGTCAAGCCATAAAGATCATAGGGCAATATAGAATTTCCTGAAAATAGTTTAATTGTTCACTGACATTATCTAATTTTAGAAGAAGACTTTGCAGGTCTTGCCAACTTGCGAAACATGCAACACTACGTTTATTACTGAATAAAAGAATATCTGTCATGGCATTTAATCCAATCAACATGAAACAAAAGGGTCATATTCTTCATTTCCAGCTTTGACCATATGAAAGTTAGATGTCTCAGTCTAAGCTATTGACCTTAAACTGCCTCTGTGGACAGTTGAGAGAAATAGTCCTTTCACATGACAATTCATCTGACCTTTCTTAGGTACATATTTTAAGACATGAACAGTCCTTCAGGGAGTTAAAATGAGATAAACTGCCATCTACAAATTTGATATCTATATCTAACCTAATCACCTGAGGTTTCCTCTGCAGTCAATGGAGAGAAATAGGCTTCCTCACATGACCTTCATTGTCCCCAGGGAATCTAACCTCTTGCAATATGGCTCAGCCAGGCTGCAGCGCTGGGGAGTTTGGTAGCAGGCTAAAATCAGTGAATGCTGCATGGAGCATAACTTTGTAACCCATCAGTCAAAGACTGGAGCCCCACATCAGTCATTTCAAATGCTCTCGCTCTTCAGGCCTGACACCTTACTTTAACTTCACCAGGGCATCACAGTACCTGCCCATGCTATTCCAAAGTGCTCACACACATACTGCAGTAATGATACAGCAAAGGATCATTAAAAAAACTTGGTAAATAAGGAGCTAGGAAACAACCCATCCGTATGTTGTAATGGATTAAAACTAGTGTAGTTCTGAATTAATCACATCAGCTTCAGTGCAGTTATTGTGGCCTGGAGCCAGGAGGAGAGCACAAAAGCAGTGTGTGTGAGTCTTTCTTCAGTTTATGGCAGCTGTTTAGTTCATCTTTGATCATACTTATTTTTTGCAGTTAAGCTTTTTGGTCACACCATCTTTGCAGAGATAGCTGTTCAAACAATACTCACGTTCACATACCAGAAAAGGTATTTGTGCATGTGGATTAGGTGGTTTTTGCTTGTCATGCACTTATTCACTTTTGTGTTATTTTTGTTTTGTTTATAAAAAAGATATTCAGCTACTCAAGGAACATAAGCAACAGCATATGACATAGCTGAGCAGCTGTACACGAGAGTTAACATCGGTGCAAAGTGTTAAGACTATAGCGAATAGGAAGAGCTATGCCATCTTAGGTCAAGACAAGAGGCTGGTAGCTAATTTATAACAACAATGAACAGCAGATGCTCTTAGGAAACAGTATCAGCATAGGGCATGCCTGTGGCAATGCTTCTCTAGAATACACTTCCAGTTTTCAGTGCTTTGTGGCTCGAAGACATCCTGAGCTGGTGTAAATGTCCTTGCATTTAACACCCCTGAAAGGATTTTCTTCTAAGTGAATTTATGACTGGTTTAATCCATATAAACTTTCAGCATTGCAAGCATCCAACAGCACAAAGTTCCCCACTTTAATTATACATTGCATGAAGAATCCCCTCCCTGTTTTCAATTGTCAGTTGTTAGTTTTATTTGATACTGTCTGGTTTTTATGGTCAAAGAGATACAGACTGATTGTTATTAACGTTCTCCAGCTCCTACATGATTTTGTAGACCTCCACCATATGCTCTCTCATTCATCTGTTCACAAGGCTGAGTGCCAGTCAAATGAGTGTTTTCTCATTTTGAATGGTTCCAGATCATTGATCATGTTTGCTGTTCTTCTTGTATCTTTTCCTGCTCTACTAAAATGTTTGTGAGAAAAAAAAAAAAAAAAAAAAAAAAAAAAAAAAAAAAAAAAAAAAGGTTTATCTGGATAAAGAATGACCAGAAAAGTATATATTTTTAAGAAGTACATATTTTGGAGACATACATCGAGAATAAATAAAAGCCTAACTATGATTTATTATTATTTTTTTAATTCCTAAGTGAAGGTCGTGACAGCAGTTAAACCATCTTAAAAAAACTCCAACATGTCCCTGAAATATGTCCATCTTTTTTGCATAAAATCCAGAGAAGTAGATTTCTCATAGGTGATGATAAAACACTTCCCTAAAAATTTAAGAAATTGTTACTCAGCAAGTATGAATTTCAATCCTCTCAATCACATTTCAATTATATGCACAAGAGTTTCAAACGTGCTACCTAAAGTTATCTTGGGTCTTTTTTGATGCTTTCTATCAAAGTTCCAGAAGGTAAGAAAAATAAAATGCTATGCCAATATTTCAAAAGTACAGTAAAAAGTCTGTTGTAATAATAAGCTGTCACGTTCACACTGAACTCAAGCAAACCAAGCATTGAGTCCCAGCTGATACAGGACTCAGCAAAGAGGTAAAGGAAGGAAATATAATTGATGACAATCTAGGAAATTACAAAGAAAATAAATTCTGTCAAACTGGCAATATATTTTTATGGGATTATGGATCAATTGATGAAAAAATTGACGAAGAATGTTGTATTTACCCTGTCTTTCCCCTTAGACTTTCAACTTTAAATTACCTTACATTTTTTTAGATTATGTTAAAAAAATGTGGCACATTTAAGTTTAACAGAACATACATCTATGGGTTAAAAATGGATAACAGACATCCCTCAAAATATTGTTATAATGTAAGACCATTTCTATGGCATTGCTCTTGACTATTTTACTTGGTGTTTTGTGAAAAATCTGGAATAAGCCACAAAAAAAATTGAAAGTTAAAGTTTGTAAGTGATCACTGCAATAGTATTAAGTCATGACGAATTCAGGTCAGTGGTAGACTTGGAAAGTCTTCAGCTTGGAAGACTGCATGCAAATTCTATTTTAATATGGCCAAATGTGAATAATGTTGACCAAAGCTCCCTTGTGTCAGTGTTTCCAGGAGGGCTAATACAAGCTTTCCATGTAGAAAGCATCTGAAATAGATGCTCAAAGTCAATATTATATCAGCAATTGACTTTCATTCAACCGCTCCTGTATTATTTTGTTCAGTTCTTGTGTCACTGTTTAAAAGATTTTCAAAGGACTGGAGGGATTCAGAGAAGAACCACTATAAAAACTTACCTTGTACCAAAATATTCCAGAAACTCAGCCTAAGAGGGAAGGCTAAAGGATGGGACGTTTACAAGTACCCAAAATAAAACTTTGATCATGATCTTTTTAGTCCAAGACATAACAAAATACAGTGGCTGAAAGCTGAAGCTAAAATATCTAAGGCTAGAAATTAAGAATAGTTTTTTAACAGTGAGGGTAATTAGCCAATGGAACAACTAAGAAATGCTTTCAGTCAAGACCAAATGTTTTTCAAAACATTTCTTATTCAAGTTCAAACTGAAAATATATAGGTCAGGCCAGATTATTACAATGATCCCTTGTGACTTCATAATCTATGAGTCTATGGATCTAAGCACACCCTGAAGACTAAATCTGAAAACAAACAAACAAGGAATAAACCATTAATATTTTTAAATGGTATTCCATTCACAGAAACTAGAATTACTTCAAAAATATTTCAGAAACTGAAAAAAAAAATCTTTCATAATTAATTATTTAATAAATCATTTTGGTCTACCCTGAATTTACTTTTTTTTTTTGTCGATGGAAGTTGAATAATGCTCATTGAATATAACTTAGAGATGAGTGAAATAAGGAAAACAGAAAGTGTTCCACTGACTTTTTACATGATGTCTGTCTCATTTTCATTTTGAATCTCATTTGATTTTTCCTAATCATTGTCAAAGCAAAATTGTCAAGGTACAGACAACATATATGAAGGCAAAGATTTTTTTCTGCCTCTTTTGAGGTTGCACCTTTGCACCCTCTTGAAAAAAATTCTATTTGAAACTATCTGTTGATCACTTACCAGAAAGATAACGTAGACGAGTTAGGGTTTTTCTAATACAGAAGTATCTTCTCTATTTTTCGAATCAGATAATTTTTCATTAACACTATGTCTTGGTTTAAATAAGACCTATCTCCTTTATGGGCACAAAGGAACAAATGATGTTTTTTCAAACATTAGATAAACGGCAATCCTTACATAATGGCGGGCATTTCCTCTTTGGAGATCACCACTGAATCAGGACATTCAGACAAACTCACCGCTAAGCTGTTCCCTGGGGCTAGGCTCAGTTTGTCCAAAGCTATGCTTATTACATGTGCTTTGGTCAGCAAATATGCAATCTTAGACAATAGCTTCTTTCTGCGAACAACAGCCAGTATTAAGAATGTCATCAGATATAATGGCTATGAGTGGGACAATTCTTTCTTATGAAAGCTTTCATAATGGAGCGGTCAAAGTGTGCATGTGTGAGTGTGTGAGTGTCTGTGCGTCTGTGTGTCTGTGTGCCTGTGTGTCTGTGTGTGTTTTAAGAAAGATCCACCAGCACTCTGCAGAAGCAGCCTGCTAGTCTCTGAAGAGCTGGATCATGAAAGGTGCCATTTATAGTGCTTTCACAGTACCATAGAATGGAAACATTAGGTAATAGTAAAATCCCAGAGCTAGACTTAATAAATTCTGAAAACTTACTCACATTACCATGCTTTATAGGGCTTCAGGGACTTCATAACAACAATCTGTGCAACTGCAGACTTTGTTTAATAAAAAAATAAATAGAAAAAGTTATCCAAAAATTAGCCTAAAGACTGGTATTCCCTTGTTAGTGCCCTTTAATAATTTTCACTATGCTTCCATTTGCACTCTGTCTAGAAAATAAAAGGCTTATTCATGCACAAAAACACAGATCTGCCTTCTCAGTGAGAAATTTTGCAACATTTCTGTAGTAGAATCAACTGTAGCAGCTCAAGGTCTTTTTTTCTGAAAGAGGAAAAACGGTTAGCTGGATATTGCATTACTTTCAGGAGATTTCTTCACTGTTGTGTAATTTATCTGACAGTTGCCACAGGGCTTACATGCCACTTTAGTTATCCTACTGATTTTTAAGGGATGGATATGCATGTGGAAATTAGGGGAGCATTCATTTTTCCCCCTAATTTCACCAAATTACATGCACGATGATTTTAAATAAATCACACTATTACACTGTTTCCCTTTCCACATTTACAGTGACTTGTGGCTTCACTTTGATTTGCCTTTAAGCAGTCAACATCCCAACCGATTGGAATAGTCTGATTTGTCCCCTAAATGGTGTACTCTCAACAGCTCTCCTCAATGTTCTGTCATGAATTTGGGGGTTTCTTATCAAGAAGTATCAGAGCCAAAGTTCCAGAATGTCTCACTTTCCGCACAAGGCTTCCTGTGTATTTTAAGTGAAACAGATGTAACAAAGACAGCAATGTGAATTTATGCAGCTCCAGTGTGGGAGAAACAAAGAAGTTGGTTGAAAAGACAGACAGAAATATATCAGCCTTACAATCTCAAGTGACCCTCAGGCAGGTACAGCACAGATGCCTTCTGGCTTTAGTGCAGACAGAATTCAAAAGATCAGCCTTTTTCTGACCCCAGATATGAGCATCTGGCAAAGACCATCGTCCTTCACAATTTCGGCAGTTTGCAATGACACAGACTGGCCTGGCTTACAAATCAGAAGCACTTATCACAGCTGAAAGTGTATTTTTTGCCATTAGGATAGTAGGAAACTGAGAGACAGACATGGAGTTGGCGGCACAGGACACAAAGTAAGATTGCTTTTTCTCTGCTCTTGAAACATAAGATGCAGATATTTATGCATGAGGCTGAGAGGAATTCTTGGGTCATCCTTCTACCCTGTCTAAAAACATACTCATGTCTAAAAGGAGAGCTCACAACAGTGCCTAAGCTTGAAAACGTGCTGATGTCAGAATTCCTCTCTATTTACATGCCTTCAGTGAAGAGCAGCCAACTACCTGCTTATCATAAATCTCTCCTCTGCCTCCCTTCATCCTCTCCACTGAAACCCCCACAATTTTCAGTACAGAACACCAATGCACAAGTAGGTTATTCTTTGTATGAAAGCAGTGCTTGTGAAAGATGTTGAATACACAGTCCCAGAGACCCACATCCTCTGCAGTATAGCAAAGGAAAAAAAGATATATCATGGATAGCAGCACTGTCAGCTTCCTTGTTCTGACTTACCAGCTTCAATGAGCTTGAAGAAACACCCACTGGGGTGAAAGGATCATTCATCCTTTACAGCCAAGTTGTTGTCCTAACTGCTAAAATAGCCATATAGGCTGTTAATTAGAGCCAGTTATGGTTATGGCTTTTGCAATGCTGACAGATGTGAACTGTTCACCCAAAGCTTACCCTGAAGGTTGTGCCACTTGTAAAAGCTATCAGATGTAACAATCTTCTAAACTATGGTAGATTTATACCTGCCTAAAGATTAAATCAGATAAAATAGAAATAAAAAAAAAACCCCTCCAGAGATTGCTTGATCCATCTCCCCAAATCAGATGATCTTGTCTACTTCGGTTTTGGGAACTGTTTGTCTAACCTACACCTCCTCTAACAGGGACTCCAGACCCTCAATGTGCAACTCATTCCAGTGCTTCATAAGAACTTCCAAGAGAAAGGTTTTTTTAATGATTTACCCAAACTATCCCCATACTTCTTATTTGCTATTTTCCTTTCCTCTTTGCAGGGTCCTTCCATACATCAGGTAAACATGCATCTCCAGTCTTTCCTCAGTTTATACTACTTCCTACCTTTCTCCAAGCACGACATGTTCTAGATCATTCTCTGATCATGTTATTATTCTCTTTGGACCCTGTCCAGTTGGGTTATATATTCCTGGTAATGCATGGCCCAAAAGAGATTGGATTACAGTTGAGATTTTGCAAACCTGAAGAACACAGAAGGGCAATTGTAGTGTCTTACAGGTGACGTTCTTGCCTATGTATCCCAGACTATGTTTATAGGAATGCAGAAGCAATATGCAGTTTGCCCATGTGAGTAAAATGACTCATTGCTGTCACCCACCCCATTTCTTCTTATGGAATACTTTGGTTTGGAGGGGACTTTTAAAGGTCATCTAGTCCAACCCCCCTGTAGTAAGCAGGAATATCTTTGACTAGATAAGGTTGCTCAGAGCTCCATCCAACCTGACCTTCAATGTTTCCAGGGATGGGGCATCTACCACCTTCTGCACAACCTGTTCCAGTGTTTCACCATCCTCAGCGTAAAAAATGTATTTCTTATATCTAGTCTAAATCTCCCCTCTTTTAGTTTAAAACCGTTACCCCTTGTCCTATTACAACAGGCCTTTCTTCTCCTTTGCTTGACTCATCCTCCCAAACAAAAAGGGGATACTCTAGCTACACTCCAAAGTCTCTGCAGAAGCACTAAGAAGCTTGAGATGTCCTTCAGCTATGATAATAAGGACAGCAACAAAAGACAAGAAGAAAAATGTTCATAAGACTGCTATTTCTCACCAGTACCACTGGGTGGGAGGTGGGTAAATCTCCCTTCAGCACTGTATTTACCAGCATAGGAATAATCCTGGCTGCTTTCTTTTCATCATCTAATTCTTGCCTTGGTCCTATGACAGAAAAACTACGTATCATCCAGAAAAGGATTGTGTTATTTAAAACAGTACGTAACAGTAGAAATATCCATAGGTTTCTGGTCTGATTGTTTTTCTTAAACCTGATTTCTGGATACAGACAACACTCAAACTGCATTAAAACTGTTATTTTCATGACAGCAAATATCTCTGAGCTCATGTATTAATCTGGAACTTTTGTGTATCACAATGCCCCAAACACAGAGCTGTCAAACAGATTATTTCTGTGATTGATATAAGATGTATGGATATGACGTCGAGAAAAGGCTGCATTGTGGGACCAATGTCCCTGAGGTTTTGCTACTATAATTCCCAGAGAACCAGTATACATTTGAATTGCTTAATCTTGGCATAATGCAGAATTTCAGAGGAAGCCATATTAGCTCTCTTACTAGAAAACCACAAAAATATCTCAATATAGCATTTATAAGTCACATACTTTTTATAATTACTTGTGTAAATAAATATACACATGAACACATATACATCTGGAAAGAGACATAAAATAATGTCTTAGCCATAGTATAGCAGCTAGTCATATCCCAGGCACTCTATTAGGAGCAAAAAAGCATGGATATGCATGCTTTTAGGGAATTTCTGCATTTAAATGTTTGTGTTTAGTAAGAAAATGTTGAAGACATTTTGAAATAGGCATTACAGCTGATGAGGTTACTGTCTTAAAAGAAAAACAACAACAACAACAACAACAACAAAAAACCCACAAAAAATCTGTTGAACATCTAAAGAATTTCCCATGCAAAAAGTAGGCTACAATAGCCTAGATTCTCCTTTAGAACAAGAAGCACACATGTAACACTGTCAAATGATATTAGCTTTATATTATATTCATGTCAGATTCCTGATGAAATAAAGGCCCATATTTGGCCATCAGTGCTGAGCAGCATCCTTCCTTACAAATTGTTCCACTGAAATGAATAGTTGTTTTGCAATAAAGTGCTTTGGGTTAACATAGTCTGGACCTATATGCCAAGTGGAAAGAAACAGTTTACCTTTTTCCTTCACGACGTTATCATCAAATTTAGATGACGTTAAGTATATGTAATTAAGTGTATACCATTTTAGATTATGAAGATACTTGATACTTTTTACAACATTGTCCATAATTTAACATTTTCCATGGTATTACAGCTTAAAATAGTACAAAGATACATGGCATTTACAGCTCAGAAAAGACCTTTGGCCTTTGACCTTAAAAGATCTTTATGTGGAGGCCCATGGTGGATTGATTTTTGACAGTACAGCGACAGAGCCATACAAAAAAGGGATTCATATTGACCAAGTCAGTGGATATTTCAGGTCAAAATGTCAGCAGTTGTCTTTTTCAGCTGACATCCTGATCCAAGAAAGTTGGATTTAAGGTTTTCTTGACTCATATTTTGATTTCTTGCCATATATGGCTGTGTCATTAGCTCCCTGGAATGCTTTTCAGCTTCTTCCTTGAAAAATGCTAAATAAGTTCTCACTTTACCTACTGGCTGAATGAGAATACAAAAACAACGGACAGCTGTGAGGCATCTGCGTGTCACACAAACACTGTTGGCACAGTTCCTGCATTCAAGAGATCAGCAAGAGCCTAGTAAATAAGCTTTCTTCACTAAAGACCACTTTTGTCCATGATCACTGGAGCTGTGCTTTACTCATACATCCTCTGAATTCCTCTTTTCTTCAGTAATCACACATGCCTAGCATGATGGCTGATTCTATTCTACAGTCCTGGGCCATGTAATTATGTGAGTAATTGGCAGACAAGATGTTGTGAATACCTGAATGCCAGGTTAATTGAAACTAACACCTGCCTGAACTGTGCTCTTGTAATGGATGCAATAATACAACAAGATCAGGTCCCATTGAGTTGCATAATCTTTTCAAGACAGGGTTTTTGATCTCCTTTGATTTGAGGGCGGTAGTAAACTAAAGTATCATGCCTTTGTTGAAGCTTATAAAAGATGAATCTCAAACTGAAAAATGGAAGTCCTTCCAGTTAATCTGTATTGAGGAAAATCACTGAGTATACATCTTTTGCATCTTTCATTTAGAAAAGAAACAAAAGATACAGCTGTCAACACAGCTGTAGTCAGTAGCAACATTACAGTTCACTCTAGAGTAACCCAAGTTGTTACCCAGGTAGTACAAACTCCAAACTTTGGATTCATGAGGCTGAGCATGGCCAAAATTCCCACTAGCGTCATCAAACATCCCAAACTGATCAAGTGTTAGGTATTATGCAGGAGAGGTTATTCTAGTATTCTTGCGTTGAGGTTGACTTTCTACTGCCTTGTCCTTCATACTGTCATAGCTCCCAGGCAATTTGTTTCGGTGTTTCCTGAGTTACTTTCTCATTGACAAAATGGTGATATTGGTGCATTCCTACAGCACAAACACAGGCAGACAGAAAAGCAGACCTTCTGTCAGAAGAACAGAAGAGGTATTTAGATAAAGACTTCCAAGTCACAGAAAGACCTTAAGAACAAGTATTCTTTACTTGATAAAACCTCTCAAGCAAACATTGCTTTTCTTGTTATTTTACTGAAATTATGGCAATCTTATTTCTTTTAAATCAAATCATATAGATTATTTTAAACATAGCTTTTATCTGGCATAACTAGACTTCTGCAAGTATCTCAGTTCAGACCTCTATTGCAAGAGAACATTGGATAGGAGAAAATTGAAGTAGTTTGGTAAGAGAACCTGATATATTTAGGAACAAAATAACATTGTACAGTTGTCAGTAAAAGCAGAAGGCAGGACTTGATGATCCAGAAGGTTCTATTTTTCTAAGTTAAGCAAGGCATGATATTTCTAAGTTAGAATAAATGTTGGGTTTACTTATAATGGTGCAAACTGTATAAAGCTACTATACTCTTTGTAAAGGGAAAGCGAATAGAAAAAATATTAAAACCCCAAAATGTACCCAGAAGACTTGGGATCTTCAAAACTCTGTGGTCCTCAGATTACTTAGGCAAGTAATCTTATTACAGACTTCTCTGGGAGCTGCTTGATCACCCCAGTTGCCTCTGAAAATCACAGTCAATTTATTTATCTCAGGACTAATGGGGGGAAAAAGATTTCAGGAATGAAAAGATTTTACTGTAATGACCTGAAGCAAATGGGAGAACAAAATGCCTGCCTTAGAAGTCATGAGAGGCACAATCACAAGAATTAAGAGCAAGAAAGAGAAGTTAGGAGGAGGGAGTTGGGAAAGTGGAGTTCCCAAATTTCAGCCCTTAGGAAGGCCTTGGTTTAAATGTAATGTGGCTGCTAAAGAAAGGCAATTTGGCTGATATCTTTTCAGAGACATTTTGACATGAACATCCTGATAGTCTTTCAAACGGGAACAGTAGCTAAATGTAGGATATTGTATGTCTCTCTGGGAATCATTCAACTATAGAAGGGCTTCAATAAAACTAACAAGAATATTTCATGATAGAAGATCAGTGCCATTTTTGCAACTGAACAGCAAGTCTGAACGTGTTTATCAGTCCAGTGTTTTCAAAATCTCTTTCAGTAAAAGGCTGTGTGCTCTATATGTCTTACTCTATCCCTTTTTTCACCTAACAGGGACTGATTTTTTTCAAGCTGAGCACTGTCTGAATAGCTTCCCTAATGTCTTTGTTTAGATCTGGTCTATAGATCCTACCTTACTCCCACTGATCTTAGAAGAAACCTCTCTCAGCAGACATCCTGTGGGACAACAATATCTAATTCTTTCTTTGTTTCTAGCCTCTCACTGCATTACATCCATCCCATCAAAAATTGTGAATAATTCCTATATTTGTTAATATAGTCTTATTTGTGAGCACAAGGTCTAGTAAAGACATTCTCAGTACCTTTCTTCTGATTACCAAATCAGAATGTCTACTCCAGTGTTAAACTTATTGATATGAAACATAGCAAATAAATGGAAAATTAGATGAAAGCTGTGTATGAACGTATAAACATAGGGTTAATCTGACTTAGCTACCTCACAGTAAAAATATCCTGTCCAGATAGGATTTCACTGAGGGATATTTATGGTGCATAAATGCTGTCTTATCAAGTGTGCCAACCTCTCACACCATCACCTTTCCTGTAGTAAAGACAGAAATATCGTCTTCCTTTCCATCGTGCATCTTCTGACAGAAAACGCAGACAGTGATGGAAATTAAGTATTGTATATATTTGGCTAAGATACTAACAAAACACTAAGGTATATCCCTGAAAGACTGCAAATGCTGAGGTGACAGGCAGGAGGGCTGAGGCAGGGATGGGGGGAGAAAGACAGTGCACTGCTGGGAGAGAGCCATAGCTATGTTTTAGTCAAATCTGACCTACTTTAATGAAATCAGGTCATCTGTGAGCTCTTCATTACCCCCAGACTAAACAGTACAAAACACAGCAGCCAATGTCTCTGTCTTTTCAGAGTACCACTAATTCTCATTACAACATTGTTATGTATTCCTTAATATATATTGATTTAGTCATCTCACCACACCAAAACTGGTAAACAGCACGGGGGAAGGAAGTAAAGTAAATGTGATTATACGGACTTAAAAAAAAAAAAAAAAAACCCAAATAAAAATTTCAGTGTAAACATAGCCATGCCTTCAGAATGTATCCTCAAGGGAATACAGAAACAAAAGGAGGCACAACTGTCTCACAACATTAGCCATGACGGATGGAGCTCACCTATCACACCAGTAAACTCTTAACTGTTACCAGCCGCATTAGCAGACAAAGTGGAGGCTGGAGTCAAGTGGAAGCTAGTACTATAGGCTTACGCTCAAATTCTCCTCAGTGTTCAGTCTTCTATAAACTAGGAAGGTGACAGCCCCATAACAAAAAGTATCTACTAGTGAATCTTTAATGTGATGCCCATATCTGCATTTCCAATTCATAGAGAGGCAGACTGCATACATGTACGTGCAAGTACAGATGTGTCCCCACACCTGTGTTTTGTTATGTACATGTGTATCTCCACTTCTTCGTACACCAATATGCTTGTCCTTGGCAATAATGTACATTGAGATGCACGTGTTACTTTTAGACCCAGAAATATATATACATGTGTATCTCTAGCTGTATATGCTTATATATTCAAAGATGCCTATACATATGTTTTTATATATGTGTAGAAGCATATTCGGCACAGACATGTCTTTGTGAGCATCATATTACACCTACACTATTTATAGTACATGCATGTCTCTACAGTGAGTAGGGTATATGTATGCAAGGCTAACTGTGTACCAAAGAGAAACATTTGGCTCCTATTAAAAGAATTTATGTTTTATTCCTGTTGTTTGCCACAGAAATGTAACTTTTTTAATTTCTGTTTGACATTGGTTAGAAGAATAGTTATGCTCATTTTGTTTTGGAGACCAATGACTCCACTTAGTGGTCTACATAGGAGCATCTGGTGACATGTGGGATCTGGCATCTGGTGCTATAAGGAAGGACACCTACCCTCCTGCTGCCACTCCAATAAGCTGCAGCTCACCATAGGTCCCATGCTATACTTGCAGCATTGTATGGCAACCTCCCAACACAGCTCATCTCAAAAGGTGGTCTACACTAATGTACAAGAAACCACATTGGGCCCCAGCATTCCTTTATATCTAGACAGCTATCATTAAAACATGTTCACTGCATCTCACCAATCTTCTGTTTTTTCTAATCCATGCTTAATTGGGAAATTTGTTTGGTACTTACTACAGAACGATCTTTCTTCGCCTAAAATCTCACTGTTCAAAAGGTTTCTCAGTCTGTCTCTGCAACCTATTTGTGTGGCTGCATGCACTCCACCTGGCTCAAGGCAGAGGTTTGAAGTGTAGGAGTCCATGTATGCCATTGCTTTGAGCAGAAGTACTTGGGTGAAATAAAGACTTACAGAGATGACAATCTAGACAGCACAGACCTGAGCCCATGCTAAACTTTTTATGGCAGTGACAAGTTAAGATAATTTAGATGGTTCTTGCCACTTTCACCTTTATCCATTTGTTCCTGTTCCTATGATTCTCTGCCTTGTGCTGGGAGAAGTGATTGCACAGCTACGTGGGGAACCAGTGGTTCAGATCTTGGCCAAGTAAGTGGCTAGTTCTCATTGAAACCAGCATTACACATAGAAATACTTCTCAAGTTCTGAACCTTCATGTATATAGAGTCATTATATTTTTAAATTATTACTTTGATGACTGGAACTAGAAGGAGGGGCAACTCTCAGGAGTCCAGCTGGCTGTGACAGACTCAGTGCTTACTATGGGAAAATAGAGCAGGCATATTCTGACTTCTTGCAACATCTGGAGTTACTTTCTTCTATTTTCTTACTGCCTCTGCTGCTACACAAACTACTAATTTCTTCTCATTCTAGCCACCTGAAGCTTCTATGTCATCTATATGATGGCTTTAAATTTCCAGGGAAATAGGATTGAGAAAAGCAAGGGAAGAATGAAATGTACAGGTAACATCCTATGCACTCTTAAGAGACAACATGTGACAGCAGCTAAAACACTGCAAAAATATGCATCATTTAGGAAATCTGAACATTCTGAGATAAGCATAACTAACAACTGCGTCCAAACACAGGTCTTCAGTGTCCTTTCTGCAAGAGATGGTGATAGAACTGCTGAGTCTCCTTTATAAGCTGCAGTGATCCCTTCTCTGAAGGAGGCAGGGGAGGGTAGGAGAGAAGAAGGTAGGGTAGGACAGTAATTAGTATCTGTAAAACCAAGCTTTTAGCAGCATACTTAACGGTGGGCTTTGGGCAGACAGCAATGTTGTTAAGCTAGCAGTGCCCTGCTGGAGGGCTGGAATGTGCCAGCCCCACAAAAGCCTGGCCAGGGGATTGCCCCGAGCACCACCGCGCCAGCAACACCTCTCGGTGCCACCACGGGCAGCAGAGGAGAGGACTTCCTTGCAAAATGAGCCCCTTCCAGTGGGATAAGTCTATTCTCCGTTTTGGTTTGTGTCTGCTGTTGTTCTTCCTGCGGAAGGAGCCAAAGAACTGGACTGAGATAGTGATTTTTCGCCGGGGGGAAGCAGAGGTTGAGCGCGGTCTTCCTGAGGCGCGGGAAATGCCGGGCGCGCTGTCAGTCCCGGCGGGAGCTGGTCCTGCACCGGCCCCCGCGTCTGCTGCAGCTCCAGCACGGTCTCCGGCGGGATCCACATCACACCCAGACTCATCTCCCGCCTCGGGGGCACCTCATTTACAGGGGAAGTTTACCCCTGCAGCCTGTGACTCTAAACGTATATTGATGAGGTCATTAGCAGAGTTTTATCTTGTCAGAATAGAAAAGATGTGAGAAAAACCTGATGCAAGATAACTGTTGGTGTCTGACTGTCATATGTGAAACTCCACCCGGCATCTCAGTATAGGCAATTATCTGATGTGATTCACCGTGGCTGGGACCTGAGATATGCTTTCTACTGTGACTGACATAAAGCACAGCTCAGTTAGACTACTTGTATCTGTACTCTTCCATTAAAGGTTTTAGCCTTTAGGAATTTTCTTTAAAGAAATACTTTTATTTCGGTTTGTGTATTATTTTGGAGTAAATAAATAAGAAAATGAGGATTTTAGTACTGAGCAAAACAATTATTGTTTAGTTTTGTTTTTTTTTTTTTTCCCTGAAAAGCTGTTTGTGTTATACTCCAGCATCTTATTTACATCCAATTACAGGCTTCCTGGGACTACAGAAAGGTTAATCCAACACTGAAAAGTTAATAGAAAAGTTCCCATCAATTTCCTACAGTTTGGCCTATGTTCATACCAATGATCAGAATTGGTAGCTAGGTCTGATTTTCTTAAAAACTTTCAGGAAAAGGTAATTGTGAAGCTTCAAATCCTCACAGTTCACAAGTCCATCCAGAATGGTTTACAGTGTCTCCACAGAAAGCAATTCAGGCCATGTAATGCCACTTGAAATTGCAGAGAGAAAAATACAATAGCATTCAGAGGTATCCTCTGTCAAATTAATCATGGACTGTTGATTCAGAGATATCAAATGTCAGGGAATTTTTTTTTTTTTTTCCCAATTTACCATAACCCAGATATGTGCATGTATTTCTGTAAATCTTTTTCTTCCAGTATATCATTACAGAGAACAATGTTGTATGTACAATTCTATTCACAGCAAAAGTCAGATTAACCAAAAGAACCACTTATATCTAGGCAGATGTTCGTAATCTTAATTTTACTATCTCAAAACAAGAGTGTTTGATTTGACACATGAAGAGTAATAAATCAGGAAATGTCATGACATATGATACGGTAAAAAAGAAACACGGTGATAATCTGGGAAAAACATTTCTGATTTAGATTATCTGTGGCTTTCCTGGATTGTGCCTCAGAGATGTTCGGACTGTGTTATGGCATGGGTTAGGTATTAACAGCTATATTAAATTATTGAGCACATCAGTGTATTAGATAGTTGAGAAGAAGAGAGAAAAGTAAGAATTGTATAGTCTGGCAATTTTCTGAAGGCAACAAGAAGCGAATACCATTTCATTGCAAAATGACCACACTAGGTAGAAAATCTAATCATATAAAAGCATCAAACCTTACATAAAGGTGCTTGATACAGTCTTTTTCATTTTTTCATAAATTATTCTACTCCTTTGACTAAACTTAGCTAGCTAAGGCTGAATAAGAGCCACATCATTTTTTTCTTAATTTGTTGTTTAAATTCCTCTTACATCTTATCTGACATTTATAGCTTTATATCCACATTAATTAAAAACTCTCATGGGATTTTGGTTTGATTATATATGCAATCAATAATACTAAGTGTGTGCATGGAATTTTTGCACGCTCACAGCATTTACAGCATGTGTAATTCTCAGCAGTAACCTGTAAACTTTTTCACACATCATCACTGTGGACTAGGTTTGCAATCCATCCAACAGTTTCTGTGAAATGACTTGTATGTTGCTGCTGTAGCCAACACAAAATAAGATCAAAATATATCATGGAATGATGCACTGGCTGATGCGATTTCCTCCAGGAGAATACAGGCAAAGCAGGCAGAGAGGGAGAAATACCAAACCCTGTGCAGACACAGGCAGATGTTGTTTACAATGATAACTTTTGCCCAAGAAGATAAGTCTGCCTTAGCTCTAGAAACAATGAAGAAAGCCTTGGGATATCCAGACGTAGCTCAGAGCATGAACTATAGATGCTATTAATTGCTTCCCAAGTGTACTCTCTATATTGACCCTATGTTACAATTAGCTTCTGCCAATATGTTTCACAGTTACACAGGACTACCTTGAAATGAAACACTTAGATCTTGTTCAGCAAACTAAAATATCTTGATCTGGATAAATCTGACCCCAAACCAAATATTTCATTTTGATTTTGCTGACATAAATATTTGATTTGCAGATTAAAGATTTTTTTTTTTTTCAGGTGAAAAATGACAAGAAATAAAAACTCAACATAGGTATCTCTTCAATGAATATGTACATTTTTCTTCTAAAAATTTTTTAGAATTTTTTCTTTCTGTATGTTTCTGATAAATACTCAGCAGCAGTGATTACATATATTCACATATACACAAGAGTATATCTGTTAGATGCAGGCGCATAATCTCATATTTATGCACTCTTTGGAAAGATATCAACAATCTGCTAGCTGATAGTTCAGGACTCTCCATTTCAGCTAGCTGAAAGAGATGTTAAAAGATGGGAAAGTTGGGAAAAAAATCATAGAAACAGGGATGAAAAAGACCTCTTGCTTTCTTGGTATGCTAAGAAAATGCTAAATAAACAATTTGTGAACCCAGTAACAAAAGTCAACACTTAAATCTGTGTGAGTTCTCCCTATGTCTATTTATTTTTCTGTCTCCAAATATTAAATGCAAACTTAAATACAAAGCCAAGAATTAGGTTCCATACATGAAAATGCCTTGGTGATTGTGAAAAAATAATGCTGTGGTGTCTCTAGTTGGGAGGTTTAGAAGAAAAAGAACTATAGAAATAAATAAATAAATAAAAAATTGGGAGGGGAAAAGAAAAAAAAAAAAAAAGAAACTGTTCCACTTCATCTAGCAGTGCTGCAATACATCACTCCAATTAAATCCCAGCCAATAAGCAAAGGGACGTGTTAAGTAAAATTCATGAGCTTTGAATGCATGTGAATGAATATGCCAATCAGAATCAATGCCACTCATTCATCTGGTGTAACACCATGGTGATGACAATGAGCTTGAAACCAGCTTTTGTTGTCATCAGCTGTGCAGTAGTTGCCACAGCCCCAGCCTGGATCAAATGTGTGGGACATTTAAATCTTCAGCATGGCACCAACACACAGAACATCTTATTCATGCCAAAAAAGGAGCTATAATCAGCCTCCAAGTAAATAATTCAGGATCAGTTCCTTAAGGGGCACAAACTGCCATCTTTTGAAATAGCCAAAAGGCTGTTCCTCTTCTTGCTTGACTTTACTATAAGGACACAAGCACAGCTTTTTGTAACTGTACAGTATATTTGTAACTTTAGAAAATCTGTTGTCATATTAATGTCTATAGCTGAGACTTCTTTGGGCCTTAACTGATACTGCAATAAGAATATCTTTGCAGAAACCCTGCATCTCAGTCCTCTTGAGTGCTGCAGTGGCAGATGGCTAGCTCTCACTGCTTTTACAATAACCATTTCATTTGTGATGCTTGACCTGAATCCCATTCCTTGTTTAAAAGTGTGTCTCAGTTCTCAAATGGTATTTCACAGAATTGCCATTTCCATAGTGTTTCCACATGCTGTTCTCCAAAAACACATTTGCCCATAAAAAAAAAAAGAAAAAGAAAAGGTGGAAGAAAAGAATATGGAACTAAGTGTCACAACTGAAAACATTTAATCTAAGAATACGAATCCAAATACTGATGACAGCTTCATTTTTATTGGATTTAAATTATACCGTTGCTATTTTCTTATATGTCAGTTTATTTCACTTAGAGATCACGTTGTATTTTTAGTGCTTTGTGCTATGAGTTACAGGTCTCTTTCTTTCATTGTTCTTAGTAGTTATAATACTGTAAATGTGAAATGTTATGCTAGAGAAACAAGCCTGTGTCATGGTTTAGGTTCAGGGCGATGCTCTCTGTTAACCCCTCTCGCTCCCCAAAGGAGAAGAGAAAGGGAATAAGGGAGAAAGACGTAGCAATTAGAAAAGGTAACTAGAACAGCCTTAATGAAGCCTAATAATAATAATAATAATAATAATATATTATTATATATACATACAAATACCTACAAAACCAGTATCGAACCAACCCTCCCCACCCCAACGATAATTCCATCACCATCACCATTAATGCTGTGGAGCAGGCACCTGGGGAGTCCCAGACTGGGCCCCGCAGCAGACATGAGCTGTGTTCAGGAGCTGGAGTCTGGTACCGGATTCAGGAACACGCAGATCAGGATTGAAGGCAGGAGAGACAGAGTCCTCCTTGGATGCTCTGAGGAAGAAACCAGAAGAGGACCTGAGTCATGCCGAGCAAAGCTGTCAAAGTGCTCCAAGAGGGCAAATAAGAGGGAGAAGAGGATCTCCTGATCTCTCAGCTTTACACTGAATATGACATATATGGAATGGAATACCTTGTTGGTCAGTTTAGGGTCACCTGTCCTGTCCGCTCCTCCCCACAGGTGCATCCTTTTACTTTCTGCACCCCCCAATGTGGTACACAAGATCCAGCAGTGGCCTTGGTCTGCATACCAATCCTTGGTAGTAACTCTAAACATGAGGTGTTATCACTGCTAGAAGCAGACACTGTCTGTGAGAACAGGCTGCTAACTTCAGACAGTGCAGTTAGTTAGAAGAACTGAGCTGAAAAGTAAAATCAGTGAACAGGATTAGCTCTGTTCTCACTCAAACCAGGACAGCCTGGGAGTGGTGACATACACTCAAGTACTTTGAATAAATTAAGCATGCATGCTGTCAGTAATAGATCCATCTATTAATCACTTTGTTTAAAAAGATGTGACAACCACTCTGTAGATCTGATATTCCCCAATTTACCAGCGGATATTACTCGCTGATGAATAATTTCTCTGCACATTTCTTATGTTATTTCTAAGTTTCTGGGTAGGAAATTAATTTTAAGAGGAAGAACAGATGATCCTGAGGAACTTTATTTGGAAGGAGGTTCTTTCTGATGTTTCTTCTGCAGTCAAAATCTCAATCAAAGAGAGCCAAACACTTCATTCAAGTATACATTTGATTAAGAAATATGAAATATGATGCCTAGATTTGCCAAGAAAAACATACAGTCTTTGTCCATTCCCTTTCATTCTCTGGGACTGAGTTCACAAGGAGTAAGTTAAACTTAATAGAGGGCATAAATGTAAGGACTACAAAGAATTAGCAGAAACAACGCTGCAGAAATGATGCTGTCTGCTCATTAAGATAACCTACAACTCTGTATTTTGATCCTTCTGTTAGTGACATAGACTTCTACTGGAAGTGACCAGATCTTTTCCTACAGGAATTCTGCAATGTTTTGTGGGGTTTTGTTTGTTTGTTTGGTTTGGTTTTTAATAAATTTTATCCTGCCTGAGCTTTTTGCAGCACCTTAAAGGGATCCACAACAGTTTGATGCATGTTGATGCAGCAGGCCCAAATAAGAGAAAACTATTAGACACACAGCAAAGATACATTTCACCTTAGAACAAAAGATATGTTTCTTTAGATTCAAAGTGACTGTCAGATTATTTCCAGCTGTAACTAAACCCATACTTTAGGGCACTGCACAGTCATTAATAACTCAAATTTAAACAAATGATGTATCTCTGAACATATATTCATTTAGTTCTTAAAAAGAGTGATAAATAGTTCTTTTATAATTTGTGATGGAAACATTGTACTTGATCTGCAATAACATGAAAGCATGACAATATCCTCTGTTGACACTCCAGTCCTTTAGTTTTTTTACCTGTGTTGACTTTCAAAGACCAAGAAAGCTTTCTGTTGTCCCAGTAAGTATAAAAGTAAAAGAAGTCTTAGAACCATGAGTCTTCTTCTCAGATTTATCCTCAGGCAGACACTAAGTAAAATGAAAAGCTGACAAAAATTCCAGTGTTAACAAGAAGTAACAGACATATTTCTCCAGCTATTCTTCATGATATACAACCATGCCTTTACCATCAAGGCAAAACCAGTTAATGAATGTTTTAAGCTGATTGAAGAGAATGCAGGTACTTATCCTCATGGTGAGGGAGTTTCTGACATTCATTGCCATGTGGAACTTACTGTTAAGAGTACATATCCACAGTTCATAAATTTGGAAAGCTCTTGGAAAGGTTCCCAGTCTCCTTACTTGCAACAAGTTATCACATCACACCTATGAAAAATACCTTCTCTCACCTGTTGATTAGGGGACAGAATCTCAGCCCAAAACTGACCATACTATTCTTACATACCTGGATGAGAGCAGTACAATTGTATTGCAGCTATCGACTCAGAACAAACTCCAGGTCACCTGGACTCCTGCATTGCTCTCTTCTCTGTATCACAAGTTGTCACAAGCTCCTTGGACTTTCTGTGCATTTTATTCCACCGAATAGATCTCAGGCTTTTCTTCTTATCATCAAGACAGCACTGGGCTCACAGTAACAAAATGACTGTATGAAGTCCCTGGTCAACAGCTCTTCTATGGTAAAATGGTATCTGAAAAGTTTTTTGTTATCTGGAAAGCTTTGTGGGAACTGATATTTTTATGCTCTTCTATTTGGGTTTTGAAATAATAGACTCTGGCCTGAAAAGCAATTACTTTCTGTTGTCCTTAAGTGGACAGGTGGAAAATAAGTCATGAACTTTGTTTATTATTGTCTACTGCTGTTGTTTAAGTGTCCATCCAATGAACTAATCACTTTCTTGCATTTGAAATTATATGGCTATTTAGATGGTTTCTGTCTTTCTATGAACATATAGAAAAAATGCACACATTCATATAGAGGACTCTAACAGTTTTAGAAGTCACTATTTTCACACTTAAACTTACTTCCTGACAGGTGGTCAAAAAAATTTCATTGCATTTAATAAAACAGGTTTCACACAAAACCTTATCAGAAGTTGCTTAGTGTGTATGCAGAGGTAAAATTAAAAAGCAAAACAAAAAGCCCAACACTCTGACAGCCTTCATTAGCTATTCAAACTTGTCATAATTATATCTATAACTTTCTTCAGCAACTTCCAAAACAAAGGTGAAGTTATAGTTTCATATTCTGACCCATTCTGGGACTGACTTACAAGAAAAATATGTAGAAAACTGTTGACCGTGGTGGTATTTTTGGTATGTTATTGGGAAACACGTCTGCTGGTATTAACAAGAAAGCCCGAACTCATCTCTGTTTGCCTGCTAATTATCCACAATTTTGATCATCAATGATATTTAAAAAAAAATTCTAAAGGAAATACAGATTTTTTTTCTGAGTTTTCAAAGCTGAGCTCCTCTTGCTGCTTTGGGTATTTGGAAAATGGGCTGAATCTGAAGATGCAACTGAAAGGTGCTGCATATATGTTTAGTAACAATTGTTTCAGCATTAGAATGAATGTGATATATCTTATAAATGAAGAGCTACTGTAGGAATATTTCTTTTACAAGTAGTTCAATCACAAAATGTGTTCATATCCTTGTGTTCATTAAGATCAGAAATATACTTTATTAGATCTAAACCAATTTAACAATACTTCTTAAAGCCACAATAACATGCATATATAAAGAAGCAGAAAATAAAGTGACAGTATTTAAAAAGTATAACGAGTCTCCAATTATTTCAGTTTTAGGGGGATGCTTATGGACTAACTTGAGATGTAAGCAAATAAGTGCCAATTAATTAGAATCTGTGACAGCGTTCAGTACCATCTCTTTGATCT
This sequence comes from Actenoides hombroni, assembly GCA_024336885.1. Lineage (NCBI taxonomy): Eukaryota > Metazoa > Chordata > Aves > Coraciiformes > Alcedinidae > Actenoides > Actenoides hombroni. The sequence continues at coordinate 12,604,419 of WUAM01000107.1, forward strand.
TTCACAAGTAGCTGACAACAAAGCACACATACTCACAATGCTTTAGTTTCAGTCAAGTGATCAGCAAAACATGATCAGCTCATTTAAATAAGAGAAGTGGATAAAATACATCTATCTTTTACAGCAGTAAGCAAAGGTTTGAGTTCAGATGACAGCATCTGGCATTTATAGAACAGATAACTTGCAGCTATTTACATCAGATGGATAACTTGAGTTAAACTTAAAAGTGGATGAAGCCATAGGCCAGCGGCTAGAATAAATTCCACAATAACTCCCCTGATCAGCCATTGGTATTCTGGCTATTTAACCTCAGCTATAACATTGCGCCGTGAACAGTGTCACACAAACATCTGGGCAGAAAGACACACTGTGGATAGTTCACAAACAGAAGACACATTTGTTTCAACTATATCAAAATTCAGAGGAAGCATAGAGAAAAAAAAAAAAGTAAGTGATGTGTACAGGCCAGAATCAAGATTTCTGTATATACAGCTACCATACCTTTTAGAGCTGGAGTGTTGAGATTTCTTGTGCACACGTGTATACATATTTGAGACTTATTAAAAGGAATAGCTATTTGTCTGTGAAAATGGGAGATGCTTGAAATATACTCAACTATATATACAGTGATATGAACAGTGTTCAATTATTTTTAATGCAACTCTAGAATGGCATCATTATATATACACATTGAAAAAGGTTTTCCTACATTATCATCTTTAATTTACAAAGATAAGGCACTGTCTTGCTTGTATATTTTATTTATTGATCTAAATATTTTGACCTAGCATGGTATGTGATTCTCTCCTACGAGGCAAATTGTTGAGAGGAAGCAGAAATTTAACTATAGTGATGTTCTAGTTTAATGGAGACCTTGCTCAAGTATGGAGTTAAATCTCACCTCTACTTAACAATTTGTATTGAAGCCATGCCTAAGTGTGGAGGCTAGACTCAGAGAAGACAACTGCAGACAGACACTTTGATTTTCTCAGGTGATGTGCATCAGATGATGGGGACAACTATGGGTCTGGGTGCTGCAGTGGCAGTGGTCCCCAGCCTCTGCTTGCTGACTCTGAGACTATTCTCTGGGTCTGTGTCTGTGCCAGCAACAGTAGAGCTGACTTGACAGCAGAGATTAGCAAATCCCACTGTTTGGGCCTGAGTACTGGCACTGTTTAATTTGCTAGTGTAGACTTAACTCATGTGCATCCATGTGAAAAGGTCTTGAAACTGGTAGTTATTTTTTGGCATCCAAAAGTTTTAAGATCTTTAAATCTATTTTATGTCTGATTATTTGCATTTCTCCCACTTCCAAGGAACAAGCATGTTCTTCAAAAAAGAAAGAAAAAAAAAAGAGTATCGGGAAACTCTGAGATCTGGCTGCCTAGAGATACAGAAAAGTGTTTTGCTTTTCTGCTTAATTGTATGTGTCATCCTTATTTTTTTCCCCTTTTCTTTTTTTCATGATTCAGTGTGCATCTCTAATGTCCTAGAAACAAACACACTCCTCTTCTTATACAGTAGCCTGTTACTTATAGGCCATGAGCCCTCTCAGATTTTGGATTGTGAACTGGTTAGCACTCTGCATTAAACCCATGCTTTATCATATCCTCCCTCCCTCTGACTGTGAGAGCTTCAAGGATAGAAGACAGATGTTCCTGGGAAGAGATGGTTTCAGTCCTGTGTGGTGCCTCCTCCCATTGTGGCTGCAGTCAACCCTGAAAGCCCTCCCACGACTATGTGGAACACACATGACATGCAGGGCATACGTACAGGAGAAATGTTGGGTGTACAAGGACTGCTGGTGCAGTAAGTTGAGTTCATGCAAGGTTCAGAAATAAGTACAACCTCCATGGCATGGGGTGAGGGTCCTGAGCACCAGCACAGCTGGCCACTTGAGGACAGGTACTGAAAGGAGACAGCTTTTAGAGAAGTGATGTCAGCACTGAAGCTCTCTGAGAAAAAAATCTGGAAGAAGCCTGGGAAGAGGCTCCTCCAGGCAGCCCTTCTGAGAAGACTCAGGCCCTGCCTGAACTACCCTGACTCATGCCATCTCCATTACCCTGATTGGCCTGATCTCTGTTCCCCATACTGGGCCTGCTCCTGACACCACCCACGGGACAGTGACCCACCCTGCCTTGGCCCATTTCTGCCCCAAGGGAGGTGCCCAACACCCATGTGCCCCCACAGCTGATTAGTCAGTACTCAGCAATGAGTTAGCAGCTGCTCCAGTCACACTCAGGTTGAAACTGCCTCCACCTCCCTTCAGGAAATGTGTTACACTGTCTTTCCTTCCTACTTGTGTTCAAAGAAACCTAGACGATTTTTGTAAAGAGATGGTTCATTTAAAGAAAAAGAATCTTCCTGCGTGCTCTCCTGTGGCCTGGGAAGTGAAGCCCAAAGATCATCTTTTCCTATCTAGAGCATAAGAGTGGCTATGTCATGTCAAATCAAAAGTTCATCTTGCCCAGCATCCCATTCCCATCAGCAGCCAACAGCAATGTCACAGAAAGGCACAGCAGTATAAAATAAATCTTGTTTCCCACAGCTTATTTCCTAAGCTTCAAATCATCAGTGGTTTAGTGTCTCTTTGAGACTTGACGTATCTGAAATGGTGAGTCTGCAGCTTGCAGGGAGGTTACAAAATAACTTAATGTATTTAGCTTAGATGTCGCTTGGGTACGGAGTGGATCTGTGGCACATTTTTGTGCAAACACAGACCTCAATTTTGTTAAGCTTCTTCAGTTAAAATAACGCATTTTGCCACTTGTTTCAAGAATTTCTTATTTTGGCTTATCTTAGCCCTGTTCCAAACTGATTTAGATTAAATAATTGTAAACTTAGCCTAAGCAAAAAGAATTTAAACGGAGACTTTCACATCAGATTAACCAAACGAGTTGAAAATTACAATTTAACTTAAAACGTTGGAGCATTGTAGATGTAGATAAAGCAAATGTGTAACTGAGAGAACATAGCCTCAAGCACACGTTAAAATATACAGTTAATCACAGTAGTAAGATGACTAGCCCAGCTCTCAGTAATCATGTGAATTAGTCTATCAGTTCTCATACTTGATCAAATCAAACATCACATTAGCTTTTAGTCATAGAATATAACATAGAGCCTCAAACTACCCATCAGCAATAGACCAAGGACTTGTTCTGAAAGCATTAAGTACACCTACTTAAAGCAATATGGAAGGTAAACAAATCCTACCACTTCGGGTACATTTTCCCTTTCCTCAAAATAATGTATTTATTAGAGAATTAAAAAACCAACCAATCAAACAAACAAAAACAAACAAAAAAAAAGAAAAATAGAATCACAGAATTTCCTAGATTGGAAAAGAACTTTAAGATCACTGAGTCCAGTCATTAACCTAACACTGACAAGACGTCAACTAAACTATATCCCTAAGCAACTAAACCATATCCCTAAAACAGAATGTGCCAGTAAGAAGACCACAGCTTACTGCACAGTCCTACACTGCACTTCAGTCTTCCCCACGAAAACTCTTTTGTTTACTGTTAACACATGTAACGATTCACATGAATACACCAACACAGATGAAGCAGCACAGGCTAATTCCCACTTCAGAGACCTGCCACATCAATTAAGAGATGGCTTATGCTTTCATTCTGAAACTTGAAATGCCACGCTGAAAAACTAAGCAGTCTCATCATCACATTAACATTCAATTCAGCCTTTCCTGGCCCTTTTGCCATGCCTTAAGGTCATTTACAGCTGTAATAATAACAATGCTAGACACTCAGCCAAGCCAATGTTCATCTAAATCTACACTACAGAATCCACTGTTCTGTAGATCCACAAGCAATACAGGTTTCCCTCCCTGGAAAAGTACAAATCATTCCAAGAAATTGGTCTGATACTCAGGAATCATCATTAAAGTGGTACCACTGTGCTTCCAGTGAAGAACCTAAAAAAACTACTTTAATTTTTCATTTATGATAAAATCATTCTCATTCTCCCTGCCAGTTGCTAAATTTAAGTATGTAGTTGTTAAACAATTTAAATTTCTCAATCTCAAGGACATTAGTTAAAAGCAAATACTGCAAAATATTTCTTTTAAAATTAATTTGAAGTTTAAAGACATTCATTTTCAATGAGTTCATGTATATTTTGTACTTTATTTCTGTGAATATTCAAATAAATGGCTTGATGGGCAATAGCATTGAGAGTTTAAAGAAATTATATTTTTAAATGTGAAAATTTCTTGGAAACTTAGGTTTAGAAATGTTCACTCCATAAGGAAAAGCATCACACATTCACTCTTTCATTCATATAAAATACAGTTCCAAATACCAGACACTTATAGCAAGCTTCTAGATGCAGATCTGCTAAATTAAGATTGTTCCTAGAACTTTCAGTGACAAAACTGCAAGCTTCTTTTTAAAATTTATGGATATAAAAATTATTTGAGTATCTTTTTTTTAAAGTTTTTGGTTGGTTTGGTTTGGTTTTTTTTCTGAGATACTCATAATTCTTCAAACAAGATTGCCTTTTTTACCTTGTCTGTGCTTATATACCATAGCATAACACTTGTATTATTTTTAGTTACTATAGTTCAACTGTTATTTAAGAAAGCACTTCTTAAAAAATAACTGACCCTATAGAAAATAATCAGGACATTGCAGAACAAATATATACTGCAATAGAAACAAACGTAGATCTCCTGCCCCCTGGTCCAAAACCAAGATACAAATTCATCTTTCTACTCAGAACTGGACACAAACAAGGATTGGTCCCTCTCCCACTGCACTTACACTGTAAGGCAAGGTGGCTAAAATAAAGCAGGATAGGAAAGACGAAGAGAAGAGAATGGCATAGCCAGTATCACTTGGCAAGGAACTGGAAAAAGACAGAACTTGATGTGTAATGCTTCTCACTCAGTAGGGTTATGTGCAATACATATCTGAGCTCTTCTTTCCAAGTTCCTTTTATAGTCATTGAAGGTCTGGTCAATACAGACCATGTAGTAGACAGTGTAATTCAGTTAATCTTAGGTGCATATATCATGGGCTGTACTCACTGGATCTCCACCAACAATAAGAAAATCCAAAGGAGTGTATACTACTCTTCCAGAGACTGCAAATTAATTGAGATGAATCTTACCCAGTGAGGTGTTCAGTCTATCCCTTAATCCACATTGTCTTTCAAATACAGAAATTTGTATTAGATGCACTACAAGAACTACATGCTAACACAGCTGGAGATTTCTTTTATCAGCTGTGAAATACGGACACTTCGGCTGAACAACATGTGGGCAATAAATTCATTATCTGTAGGCAACAAGATACATGTCCTGGGTACACCAGGCTTAATACCAATAGATAATGGAATAGGTGCAGCAGAGATTTAGCTAGGACTTCTGGAGACTTTCATGGAACTGGCAAGACAAATATTTCTTGTACTGAAAAAGATAATACAAATATATTAACAACAAAAACAGAGACAAGGAGAATCTCCATCCCTTATTGGATGCGCAGAGGAATACCACCACCAAGGATGAGGAAAAGACTGAGGTACTAAGTGCCCTCTTTGCTTCAGTCTTTAATAGTCAGACCAGTTATCCTCAGGGTATTCCGTCCCCTGAACTGGATGACAGGGAAGGAGAGCAGAATAAGCCCCTCATAATCCACAAGGAAGTGGTTAATAACCTGCTATGCAACCTGAACACCCACAAGTCTATGAGGCTGGATAGGATCCACTTGAGAGTACTGATGGAGCTGTCAGAGGAACTTGCCAAGCCACTCTCCCTCATTTATCAGCAGTCCTGTTAACAGGGGAAGTTCTGGACAACTGGAAGCTTGCCAATGTGACGCCTATCTGCAAGAAAGGCTGGAAGGAAGATCCAGCCTGATCTCAGTGCCAGGGAAGAATGTGGAAAGCTTCATCTTGGGTGTGCTTATATGGCAAGTGCAGGGCACCCAGGGGATCAGGCCAGAAAACATGGGTTCGTGAAGGGCAGGTCCTGTTTGACCAACCTGATCTCCTTCTATGACCAGGTGACCCACGTAGTGGGTGAGGGAAAAGCTGTGGATGTTGTCTACCTGGACTTTAGTAAAGCATTTGAAACAGTCTCCCACACTATTCTGCTGGAGAAGCTGGAGACTCATGGCTTAGACAAGTGTACTCTTCACTGGGTTAATAACTGGCTGGATGGCCAAGACCAGAGAGGTGTGGTAAATGGAGTTAAATCCAGTTGGTGACTGGCCACCAGTGGTGTTCCCCATGGCTCAGTGCTGGGACCAGTCCTGTTTAACATCTTTATCAATGATTTGGATGAGGGGATTGAGTACACCCTCAGTAAATTTGCAGACAACATGAAATTAAAGGGGTGTGTTGATCTGCTTGAGGGTAAGAAAGCTCTGCAGAGAGATCTGGACAGGATGGATTAATGGGTTGAGGTTAATTGTATGAGGTTTAACAAGGCCTGGGTCCTTCATTTTGGTCACAACAACCTCAGACAATGCTACAGGCTTGGGGATGAGTGGCTGGAAAAGCTGCCTGGCAGGAAAGGACCTGGGGGTGCTGGTTGACAGCTGGCTGAACATGAGCCAGAGGTGTGCCCAGGTGGCCAAGAAGGCCAATGACATCCTGGCCTGTATTGGAAATGGCATGGGCAGCAGGAGGAAGGAAGTGATTGTGCCCCTTTACTCAGCTCTGGTGAGACCACATCTCATGTACTGTGTCCAGTTTTGGGCACCACTGTATAAGAAAGACATCAAAGTGCTGGAATAGGTACAGAGGAGGGCAATGAAGCTGGTGAGGGGGTTGGAGAACATGTCTTATGAGGAGACACTGAGGCAACTTGGATTGTTTAGTCTGGAGAAGAGGATGCTGAGAGGAGACCTTATTGCTCTCTACAGCTACCTGAAAGGAGAATGTAGTGTGGCTGGTGTTGGCCTCTTCTCCATCGTATCTAATGATAGAACAAGAGGAAATGTCCACAAGTTGCACTGGGGGAAGTTCAGATTAGATATTAGGAAGTATTACTTTACTGAAAGAGTAGTTAAGCATTGGAACAGGCTGCCCAGGGAGGTGGTGGAGTCACCATCCCTGGAGATATTTAAAAAATGGGTGTCTGTGGCACTTCAGGAAATGGTCTAGTGGTCATGGAGGTGTTGGATGGTCATGGAAGGTTGGACTTGATGATCTTGGAGGTCTTTTCCAACCTTAACAATTCTATGATTCTATGATTCTATGATTGATTCTATGATTCTATAATATGACCAGGAGAATCTCAATAAATTATAGCCCTAAATGCAGCCAGTGAGGCCATGTTTCTGAGCAGGTTTAAAAAGACCTCCATAACACACCTTCTGGCAAGGCTTGTCTCAGTGCTGCTGCCTCCATCTGGTCTCTTCTCAAAAGCTCTAGTGAGAAAAATGAGACGCGTTCAGAATGGTTTGAATGGTTTTCTCAAGATTGCCCAAAGTAGCTTTTAAAAGATGGAACATCAGAGTTGCCTTACAAAAGGAATCCCTGACAGTCTTAGTGGGAATGAGGGTATTTCCTATTTGGTTTTGCATATTGTGCTTTTTGAAAAGCTAGCCGTCCAGCAGCTGAGGCTGAAGGTAAGCTAAGCAACTTCTAACAGCTTTGCTGTGCTTGTGAAAAATGAACAGCTTCTCACATCAGTAATTGTGAGTCATACTCTTAACAATTCATTTGCATTTGCTGTTATTGATATAGCATGAACATTACTTTTATATAACATTAGCACACTAATACAGCACTGGTCAAATATAGTTGCTCACGCTGTTACAGCTATCTGTGCTATATTAATACTATAAAGATTTATAAAATTACATATACTATAAAAAAGTCCTCTAGAACATTGTATGATCCTACTTTGGCCTAAATGATACACTTTTCATGAGGCAGAAAATGAAAAAGGAAGAAAAACCACTGCACATAACAAGGAACAGAGCACATTGTAAGAAACAGGATGGTTTAGTACATAAGCTGTTTACATAAAAAAAAAAATTATTAAATGGCCTAGAGCCCTTCCACCTGAAAGAGAGAGAACAAAACAGGGAACATGATGGAGGCCTGAAAGCCCAGAGTAGTTGTAGACCATCAGAGTTTTTCTGCTGTGTTACTTTCAAAAGAAGGACTAGGCATCCCAACATCCAAGATGAAATATTTCTTAAAGTGGTCCATAAGTAAGTGTGTACCTCCTTTGAACAGGGTGTAACAGATGTTAAATAAATCACATGGTGTTTTAAAGTAAAACTGAATGGGAAAAAAATAAATCTTTCAGGTATGATCACTACATACACACATACAGAATCCCCACATTTTTGCCTTCAGAAGCTCCTAATTATCAAAGTGACAGAGGGTGCAAGAATGTCAAGGTTTAGGGTCAGGGTGGCCCCTTAGACCTATAACAGGCGCTCTCTGTTAACCCCCCTCCCTCCCCAAAGGGGAAGAGAAAGGGAATAAGGGAGAGAGACTTAGCGATTAGAAAAGGAAATTAATAATTATAGAAATGGAATATATACAAATATATACAAAACCAGTATCGAACCCCACTCTCCCTCAATGGTAATTATGTCATTGTCACCACTGATGCTGTGGAGCAGGCACTGGGGGAGTCGCGGACTGGGCCCCACAGTAGATGGGAGCTGTGTTCAGGAGCTGGATTCTGGTACCAGGTTCAGGAACACACAGACGGGGGTCGAAGGCAGAATGGACAGAGTCCTCCTTGGGTGCTCTGAGGAAGGAACTGAAAGAAGACCAGAGCCAAGCCAAGCCAAACAAAGCTGGCAAAGCAGTCCAAGATGGGAGAAGAGCCCAAAGACCCTTCGGATCCCTCAGCCTTATACTGAATGTGGTGTATATGGGCTGGAATCCCTTGTTGGTCAGTTAAATAAAACCCAAGAAAGATGAGCAGTGTATAATGCAATTGTTCACTACCCCACTCCCTGCTGCCCACGAGCTAACTCCTCACAGTTTATGTACTGTGCTATGGAAGATTCCTTTGGCTAGTCCTGTCCTCCCTTACAGTTTCTTGTGCACTTGCACACTGGCAGGGCACAGGAAACTGAAAAATTCTTAACTTGGGATGTGCTAGTTAGCAACAACTAAAATATCACTGTTATCAACATTATTCTCACAATAAATCCAAAACACAGCACTGTATCAGCTACTAGGAAGAAAATAAACACTGTCCCAGCTGAAACCAGGACACTGACACACAGTCATGTTACTAGACCAGTACACTTCATAAGTGCATATTTTCTTGACTGTCACAGTTTGGGGTCAGGGCAGCCCACTAGACTTGTAACAGACGCTCTCTGTTAACCCCCCTCCCTCCCCAAAGGGGAAGAGAAAGGGAATAAGGGAGAGAGACTTAGAGGTTAGAAAAGGAAACTAGAACAGCTTTAATGAAAATTAAAATAATGATAACAAAAATGGAATATGTACAAGTATATACAAAACCAGTATCAAACCCAACCCCATTGATGGCAATTCTAACACCATCACCACTGATGCTGTGGAGCTGGCACCTGGGGAGTCCTAGACTGGGC
>WUAM01000107.1:12618033-12636723 GCA_024336885.1 Actenoides hombroni
CTGAGGATACAGTGGAGCCACTGTGCTAGTGACTTGCTGCTGATCTACACCACATTCCTTCAGGTGCTGATTAGAGCAGCCTTATCAGGAAGCTTTGTGCAGGTGCAGCAGGAGCGCTCCGCTCTGGCAGCGGGCTGGGGAGCATTCTTCTCTTGAGGATAGGTCATAGTCTGAAGAAGGTTTTCAAAAGCTATTTTGTTTCTTTGAAAGAAAATTGGGGAAGAAGGACAACAAGAGAGGAGGAGGGAAGAGTTGGGCATGGGATTAGGAACCAACAGCTTCTACTTTGAAGCCACAGTACCTTACTCTTCAATAGCTCTGCACAAGTCACTTGGTTGTTCTGCTTTACCTGCTGACCTCAGTGCAGCAGAGAGCAGAAAGCTTTGTGGAACATTTAGCGGTCTGAAATACCAAGGAAGAGTACTCATAACTCCACTGCAGTCAGTGGGACATCACAAATTTACTAGAGGCCCAAAGCCTAGTGTAAGAGGCCCCAGAAATGTTGTTCTGCTTGTGTATGGGGATGTACATGTAAAAATTTTTGTAAACCCTGAGCTGCATTGCATATTTAGGTGGAAAAAAACCAACAAAACCTGCCTTCACCAAAGGAACAGTTCACTGCGGTTTAGGTCCTGATCCATAATACAATGAAATAAAAAATATTCCTGCTGTTTCACCAGTTGGTTCGCAGCTACTTGTTATTTTTTTTGTTATCGTCCAATTGCGATTCCTTCTTCTATAGTCTTTCTCCTCTCTCACTCTAGCTCATTTGTCAATACATTACATGTAATGCTCCTAGTAATAATACACAATAAAAATCAAAATATACTGAATTGGCTCTACTTGGAATAGAAAACAGATGGGATATTTTTCAGCATGTTTGAAAAATCAATACATTTCCCTTGTACTACCTAAGAACTAGCAGTCTTCTCATTTTACAGTTTCTACCAGAAATAGACATTAACTCTATAGCCTTGGTGAAGCATCTGTACCTCTGTGAAGTGAATCTCACGTTACAAGGCCTGGGTTGCACACTCTGCACTAAGGGATGTGAATGCAGATTCTTCCAAGGTTCCAGTGCTTCTGTAAAGACTGTAATATTGTTACTTAGTTTCAGTCAAGCAAGTTGGAATGACATTTCCAGCTTTTGTTTTCTTACTTAGTTTCATTTTACTTTCTTCCTTTACAAAACTATGCCCAGGATAACATAAGGATAAAATTGTAAGTCTTACCCAATTACTACTGTGTTACACTTGTATGCACAGTGCAGATACTGAACATTAGACAAATTACTAATATAACAATGCAGCGGTTCTTTCTGTGGTGCAAGATTTCTCTGGGAATGTTATTTTATTCTATTTCATTTAGTGCTTGTTTGTTTAAGGGGGAAGAACAGACATTGCTGTATTTCAATTTGATTCAGCAAGCATTCTGGCCTCAGTCCAGCAAATCATTTAAGTGTGCTTAAATGTAATGAAATTAAATTTAAGTTCATAGCACTGCCAATGCATTTAACATACAGCAACGACTTAAGTGCTTTATACAAAGCAGGACCAGAATGATGAAAAACCTTAAAATAAGGCCCATGCATTTTTACGCACACAATTTTTAAACCTCTAATACTGTTAAAAGGGACATTTTTCCACTGCCTATGCTATGAAAACACTGTGTAGTATCCCCCTCTCCATGCTGCCCTCCACCCCCCCCCCCCCAAACCAACTAACTTTTCTTCATCTGACAATCTGACAGCTATATCCTGTGCAACTGCTAGTCTGGCCCTTTTTAAAAATATGGTATTAAGTTAAGTGGAAGCTTTGCCTGAGCAGGGTATGCAGAAATGAGTCACAGGGAGTATATGGAATTTTCTCAGGACTTAAGGTTTTGCCTGTTGTAGCCAAAGGCTAAATCTCCAGTGGAACTCTGTAGTGTTCCTCTGAGTACATTCACTTTCCATACCAATCTCTGCTTTAGTGGGAAACATAAAACCGACATGAAAGTCATGCTGAAACACACCACAAAGAAAGGTGTGTTCTTAACTTGGTTACCTAACCCAGGTTAGGTAATTTCAGCTGTGGTTGCACAGCAATTTAAACCAATCTAGCCACTGGCTGCCAGGGAGGGTGGAACCATGTTTGCCAACAGTTACATCTGCATCAGCCATTGCCCCAGCTTCAACCAGCAACCAAGGTAGACAAGGTGACTGGAGTTAGGTAATATGGAACATGAAATGCTAACAGTGCTTAAAGCCCCCATTGCTTTAACCTGTCCATGTAAAGATATTGCTGAATGCATATGAGTTTTTGCAATGTAGATAGACTTGGCGAAAATTTTCAGAGACACAGAAACACAGCAGAGCTGACTGCTGTCCACAGTAAAGGAAAACACATTTCTTTCCTCAGAAGTTTACAATCCCTGTGTTACATTTCCACTGTAAAGACCCTAAGCTCTTAGCCAAAGGAGACCAAAAAAAAAAAAAAAGGGCAAGCAAAAGCTGGCTTTACTGTTTATGAGAAGCTTCCAGTGGTAAAAAATGCCCACAAAACCTGTTTTGTTTTTCAGGTTAGCTGCCTAGGGATTTATGTGTTTGCTTGTTTGTTTGTTTCTGCCAACAGCAGAAACAACCTTTTTGAATTGCTGTGCAGTGAATCAATCTCGTTTCAACAGAAGCATTAAAAACCTCTAGGTTTCATTCATTAACAGAATAATACATATATTTTGCTCAGTAGTGTTTGTTTGAATTACAAGTGCACAGAACTTAGAAGAAAGCTGGTGTGGCTGCATGGACCAGCTCAAAATTCTCTGAATTATATTGTAGATTGTTTCTGCTACAAGTCCTGAATAAGTTATCTAAAATATACTAGTTTTTCTGCTGCTCCATTTTTATTACCATCTCCAGTTACTGCTTGCCAAAAATAATTTAAAATGGTTATTATTTTGCATTTCTAGCACATCTCAAAAAATACGAGGAAATAACTATGCTTTTGGTCAAAGAACAGAGCATGAGCTAATGACACATAATCTCTCAGTTATCCTCATGCCTTCATGCTAGGGGAAATGTCTGTCTTAAATTCATCATTTGCTTAGTATAGACTTAAAGAACATCCCCACACATTTTACACAATATAGAAAGAATTGAGTGTCTTTGGCCCAGTTTCTATAGCTTTCACTCATAAACAAAGAGGTGGGAAGAAAGAAAGCAAAGACATGCACAGGTATGTATGAACAGATGTTGGCCTTGATTTTTTAAATTATGTTACATTACCTCATTTATCTGAAGGTTTCTTGGTATTTTTAACAAAGGTGGGCACAGATTCACTTATCTTGAATTCTCTCTATATTTCATTTCTGAATACTGACTTCACCAGGTTTCTCTGCAGAGATGTGGTCTCTGTGGACAGAGGGAAGGGGAAACAGTTATAAAATGTTGATCTTACACATGGTCATACAAAATTTTCCAAGGAGTTCATTCCTATCCAGGATGCTGTGCATAAGAAAATGGGCATTATGAGCCCCAAGGTACTTCTGTGTACCTCCTTGTGCAGAATGTCTATCCCTGAGGCTTACAAGGAACGCCCACAATCAGGAGAAAGGATTTAGCACATCACTGAAAGACTATAGTGTTAGGAAATGGAAAACACATTAGAAATGTGTGTTAACCCCAACTGGAAAACCTAAGGAACTCATTTTACTTCCAGACAACAAAACCTTCAAGAGAACTCATGCTGATTTACGTTCAGGTATCTACATGTGGATCTCCACCTTACCTCTCTGAATAAGACTTCAGGTTTGATTCAGCATAAGGGTGAAGTAAGGCAATGTTCTAGGTGTTTGTATGTTGGGTTTTGCCTTGTTCCATAAGAGTTATAGAATTTCCGGTCTGAAGATTATCAGTTTGCTTTCATCTTCTCATCTCTAATTAAATTTATTTTATGCCAGAAGACTAGAAATAAACTAAATTCTATACTAACCTGAAATTTAAGAGGAGAGGGTGAGTATTATGGAAAAGAATTTGTTTAGTTTTGCTCTAAGGTAGATTAAAATAAAACAAATTCTTTGGAGCCTGAGAAATGAATCTACTGACTCAAAATTCCCTCATGCATTCCAGATCTTCTCCCCTGAACTAGTGCTAAAATATCTTAGCACTGAGCTAGAAGAAATTCCTTGCATTCATCCCTTTCTTTCATTCCCTTGCAGTTTCCTGTAGGTCAGTGAGCTGTACACCAACCTCTCTAGTTCAGTGTGGCCCAGGAAATTGCAAATATTTTCAGCTGTGTCAGGTTCTGCATATGCAAGTTAGGAGGTTCAAAGGGAAGCTTAATTGACACTAATCCTCATCTTGACTTTTGCTCACCTCCTTCTCTTTTCCCACTAAGACTTCCCACCTTCCCACCTCAAAGCCACAGAAACTTTACAATTTTTCTTATAAAAATATATATATTTAACCCTTTGGCAATCTCTTAATGCCCTTTTATTAAATCCCTTAAGTCCTTTTATTAAGTCCAGGGTAATTAAAATGATTATAAACCTCTCTTGAGAGATTATACCCTTTAATCACAGTGCATATTTGCTGAGATGTAGGCGACATTTGTGGTATATCAAATATAAAAATACTTTGGGCAAAGATGTTTAATAACAATTTTTAAAAATAAGATCTTGATTAAGGAGGTTTAGGGAATTAAAAATCATATCTACATGTGGTCACAACAAAACACTGAGGGGCTTCAAATACTTTTCCACATGTACAATGGCACAGTTTTAATCAAGTTTCTCAATCTATTTCAACTCCAGCTCCTCATCTGGCATAATCTATCCTAATGCTATTGACTCCTAAGGTGCTACACTACTTTATAGCAGCTCAGTTTTCTGGGCAACCGGAACAAATGTGCAAGTAAAATCCCTTCTTGGGTCATTATTCCTCAGCCAATGAAATTGAAATCAAGGACTTTTCTTCTGGAGTGAGCTTGGATCTCCAGTCTGGGACTCCCAAGCTGTGTACTCATCCCATCAGCAGCAATAGTAAGGGGAAGGCATCCTCTTTAAAATACATATGATTGGATGTTGTTGCAGTATAGTTATGCACAAAGTAAGTAAGTTTAGGAACCACTATTCCAGTGTAAAATATAAATATGCACTGAACTTTTATCATCAAGGTTTGGGGTTTAGTTAGGAAATTATTAGTTAGAACTCACAAAAGTATACCTCTTGGTCATGTGCGTAGGTAATCAAATAATAACAAGTGACATGAAGTCAGCCCTCAACAGCTACTAATCCTTTCTTTAACTATCGATAAGTCATTTAAGCTCTGAGTTCATCCTGTTTCTTCATGCCTGTTAATATACAGCTTGAATTTCAGTGGAATTTCAAGTGTTCAAAAGCTGAGTCTTATTCAAGGGAAACACTTAAGTGATGACATAAACATAATAGGACGAAGACACTCCTATAAAGTTGTAGAATGACGTGGATCAGTACACAAATTATTTATTGACTCTGACACTTGCTAGCTGACTGATTGCTGAAGTTTCAAAATTAGAGTTCAGATAAGAAATAATCTAGGCATCCAAGATTTGTTTTGTTTTATTGCCATCTTTTATTAACAGTGAAGAAAAACATTAATTTAAAAAATCTTGAGTAGGATAGACAGCCAAATGCCTTACTCTTGACCACTCCTAATTGCTCGTTATTTTCACTGGTGCTTATACAACTAAAGCATCCAAGCACTGCATATTGTCAACACCAGCAGCAGAAAAGAAAGATATAATTTTCTTTAGCAAAGGAGTTCATGATAACTTAACTGCTTCTCAGTTAATAGCGAGTGCATACATTTAAATTACTCCAGAAAAGATCATTCAGCTTTTAAAATGTATTAGACAGAAGTGAAACAATATTAATTAATATGGACTATTCTATCTATTTTATTCTAACTGCATACTTATGTTTTCATAAAGTAGTCACAAACAAAAGTCAGTAAGAAATTCTCAAAATGGGAAAGAATATAAAATACAGCACAATTTAACTTGGCATGCCTACAGTTTTCATTTAGAAGTCTTGGAAGGTGTTGAGTTCTTACTTTATACGCTCCTACGGAAGTCAACATACCTATAGCCATTCAGTAAGTGTTCAGCAGCTCACAGAATGTGACTCTGTATTTTAGACTTAAATCAAAAAAAAAGCCAAACACATTGAGACATACTATAACTAGTGGGAAAGGTGAGACTACAAAGTAAAAAAGAAGGTGTGACTCATTTAATTTTTTGAATGAAAGGAAGAATTGACACTGGGTGATATGGAACAGTTATTGAAGACCACAGGAGCTGTGAAAAGTATTTTTTTTAAAAGGAACAGAGAAATAAAGTTATAAGGACTACCTGAATTAAAGTTATCTAAACAAGTGAAGGGAAATACTGAAATAGTTTGAACTGTAAGAGGTCCATTAACAGATCTAGCTGTAAAAGTTAATAGTGACTTTTCTAAATGTTCTTCTACTTTGGTTTTCATCTGTAGTTCTGTTTTGTTTTGGTTTGGTTTTTTTTACATTGAGAACAATGTGATATATGCTATAATTTAATTTAATTTAATTTAAGATGTTGCCAGAATATCAATATCTGAAATGTAACAACATGTCCCATAAATGAGCTTTGTGTAGGTGTGAGAAGGAGAAAGGAGGTCCTGCCCACCATGAAGTATGGTAACACAAGAAATGTTTTAGGAAATGTTATCATTAATGCAAGCAATTTTCTGGCAATGATGAATATTGCTATACATTAACAATAAGTAGGGCATGTGAGAGGATAAAAGAAATCCAAAGATGCTGAAGTTATAGAGATCTATTATAGATGACCAAAATGAAAGGGATATGAGTGCTGCAGAAAAGATGAAACCTAAATGGAACTGGGTTTAAGATTACTTGATTAGCTCAAGAAAAACCTTGAAGTTGTATAAGTGAAATAAAGTGCGTGGAAGACAGGAGTAGTAGGACTCAACTTGTAATTTTAGACACTGAAATTAGTGCTAACACATAGGTCTTTACATGTTCACTCTATACCTGGAGTTCCTTTTGTAGCTAATGGAGAGCTAATCAATACAGTAATCTGAATCTAAAGAACTAATTCGGTTGATCTTAAAATAGGCACCTACATTGAATCACTCTCCAGACTCCACTGACTATAATAGCACCTAGATGTCAAGCTTTCAGTTAGATATGTACAGACATTCAGATTTATGTCTCTTAAGCTGAACCCCACATTAGACATCTACAGTGTTGGTACACGTATCTGGTCATCCAAGGCTTCTCTATAATCAACACAGAAAAATTAGTATTTCTGGGGTGAAATAAATTTGTGTTATTTTAAATATTTATTTAAGGATGAAATTAATTGTACACTAAAAATACCTGTTTTCTTTATTGACTGAAAAGAGTTGATATCTGGTCAGACGAATCCCCCTTGCCTTCTGCATAGCTACTTAGCTGAGGGAGGCAAAAGGAAAGACAAGTAATAAAGCAGATCAGCAGAAAAGTGTTTAAAAGATGAAGATAACATAAATTATTGAAGTACATTACATCGTTACATAGCTTCACTAGCAGCCTTAATGTATGTTTGAAAGAAGTGTTAGTAAACATATGGGTTCACAGCATTATATGTCCAAAGTTATCTTCTACACCTCTGTTCCTATTCCACTTATGCAAGAAATAATACATTGGAGTTGAAGCACACTGTGGTTTCACCAGGGTTATTTAGACTGAAGTAGAGATTTTAGAGAAATATTTCTAATCATGATTATTGAGGATGTGACTCAGGAATGGTGCCAGGGAACCCTGACCTAAACTAGTGATTGTAGGAAAAAATGAGAAACAAAAGGCCCTCAGAAACACAGTTTACAGTACATTTTTGATGACCAGGTTTCTAAATAAAATTGGGTGTGTTTGCATCCTTGTTAGATTTTGGTTTACACTAAGAATTTTCTAACACTTAAGAGTACATGCAATTCTAAAGGGATTCACCAAACAGACTCCCAGTATCTTAGAGTGGAGGAATATCAAGCATGAGCCTCTGAACATCTCTTTAAAAATAAAAAATAGAAAACCATTGCCACTTTCAGGGAGAGGCTGTTAGATATCATCATTTTCATTTGAGCACCTGATTTTGGATTCTAAATATTATTTTCTAGCTCTTTAGGATCAAATTCACAGATAATGTACAGGTGCCTAAACTCCTTTTAGTTTCATGGGACAAATACTTATTTGGTGTTAAGAAACTTTGTAGATTTGTGTATTACATGCTCTCACATCTATACCTATGTTTAAATAATTGTGACTTTCTTGTTCCTATCAACTGCTACTGGCTCCAGAGTCTCCTCACTTGTTACTGATTACATTTGTGAAGCGGTCAAAATACTGCTGAAGCTCTAAACATAATGAACTGCTCAAAGACTTAATAGAAGCCAAAATTTAGTGATATTCTTGAACTGAGACAGAGAACTCTCATCTCACCAGTAGTGCAAAATCCTGTAGACTTGTTCTGATTGCATCTAAGACACCTTGAGTCTCTCCACATTACATCTGGAAATAGCCAATGAGCAGAAAGACTGAAAGATGCCTGCCACAAAAATATGGATTTTGCACATGATACTTGCTACGACAGCCATTTTGGAGACAACACCAAGGTCAGTGGTGCAGTAGACACACCTGAGGGATGGGATGCCATCCTGGGAGACCTGGACAAGTTTGAGAAGTGGGACCCTGTGAACTTCATGAGGTTCAGCAAGGCCAAGTGCAAAGTCCTACGCCTAAGTTGGGGCAATCCTCAATATCAATATAGGCTGGGGAATTAAGGGATTGAGAGCTGCCCTGCTAAGAAGGACTTGAGGGTGGATGAAAAACTAGACATAATCCGGCAATGTGCACTCGCAGTCCGGAAGTCTAACTGTATCCTGGACTGCATCAAAAGAAGTGTGGCCAGCACTTTGAGGGAGGTAATTTTCTGCTCCCACTCTGGTAAGACCCCACCTGGAGTACGGTGTCCAGCTCTGTGAGTCCTCAGCGCAAGTAAGACATGAACCTGTTGGACAGAGTCCAGAGGAGAACCACAAAAATGATCAGAGGGCTGGAACACCTCTCCTGTGTGGAAAGGCTGAGAGTTGGGGTTGTCCAACATAGAGCAGAGAAGGCTCTGGGGAGACCTTATTGCAGCCCTTCAATACTTAAGGGGGGCTTATAAGAAAGATGGGACAAACTTTTTAGCAGGACAAGGGGAAATGGTTTTAAACTAAAAGAGGGTAGGTTTAGACTAGATATAAAGAAGACAATTTTTACAATGAGAGTGGTGAGGCACTGGAACAGGTTGCCCAGAGAAGTTGTGGATGCTCCCGCCCTGGAAATGTTAAGTCCAGATTGGATGGGGGTCTGAACAAGCTGAACTAATTAAAGATGTCCCTGCTCACTGCTGGCAGGTTGGACTAAATGACCTTTAAAGGTTCCCTCCAAACCAAACTATTCTATGATACTATAAAACCTCCAATTTTAATACCTGCTGTGGAACGTTTGAAGAATACACTCAAGCCTCAGTACTGGCTATTAGATGTGGTTTCATCCCCTCATTTGCATGATTAGTTACTTTACATTTGTGGGGGAAATAATGAAGTCTTTCTTATTTATACATGGTGGGGTTTTTTTCATTTTTTTCCCTTCACATTCCTCATACCAAATTGAAGTTTATCTCACAACCTCACACACAGTCTACAGCTGAATTTCTACCTTAAAGACTCTGGGATTTAACTCCAAGGATGTGAATATCAAATATAGTGCAATTGCATTTCTTTGACATTGTTCCTTTGCAAGCATTTGCTCCAAGAAGAAGTGCCCAATCTAATGACAATTTTTGAAGACAGAGATAATTTCTAGACTATAAAGCAAGTTCACAACAGTATTTCAATTATACTTTAAGATTGATCTTAAGAATTTATAAGAAAGAAATAATTTTTTAAGTATTTTTAAAATGTTTTATGAGGATTCCCAGCTACTAGTGACCACTCAACTCTGTATATGATATTGGATATTTCCCTCATCTCCTACCTCATGAATTGCAATATTAATTGCATATGAAAAATAAATTAATTACAACATTCATTACATTGTAGTTATTAAGTCTATGTCATACTGAAAAAACAAGATTATGCCTAAATGTAATTGCCATTCATTACACAAGAAAAATGTTATTTGTATACAGATATTAATAATATTGATCCAAATAACATTCTAATTTGTTACACACATACACGGGTTTGTTCTATAACGAAGTGAAAACTTTGAATGCTAAAGCACTATGTGCTTATTTTGGATGGTGTTAGGAAGCAGAATGGAGATAAGTACCATTGAAATATTTTATTTAATTGCAACTAAAATCACTGTGCAAATTAAATTAACTATATATCCTACATTCATCCACTGTTTTATTCTAAGAAATAAATCTATTATCCTGCAGTTCTGTTTGAATCATTGCTTTAACTTTCACCTGCTAAGTAAGATCAGCTGTGGATCAAGCAACTTTTTGATGGTACCCGGCAGCAGTAAAGAAGTCCTTAACATAGTTCACAGTTTCACATTGTAATAGCTCTTTCTCAACAGTATGTACACAGCAGTGCTTGGGCCCATTCCAGTAAGATCCCAAAGTAGATGCTCTGAACTGTCCTCTGGAAAGAACGTGTCTCTAGTGACTGCGTGAGGAGAATTAGAAAGCTAAGCAGCCAGGTGCTTGAAACAGTGCAATGCTTGTAATGCTTATAGATGAGAAGGTGTAACTAAACAGATGTAGAAAACATGATTCCTCCTACTTCTAATATAAAACTAAACAATGTTTAGTTGTTAGACACCGTTCTTTTGGACAACAGGACTCTTGTAATTTTGTAATGACTGATACAGCAACTTACAGAAACACAATCTAACCTCTGCTTCAGACAGATATCCTAGAAGACAGTTCCCCCATCTAAATGCATGCAGTATAGAATAGAGAAAGGAGCTAGAAAGCAGTAAATACTTAAAGCAGACAAATGAGGTTGGGAAATTCAGACCATAGAATAACAAAAAAGAAATAAGCTTATTTTACAATAAAATGGAGATGCTTCCACTTATCTAAACAATGTCAGATGGAAGAACTATATCATGGCACATGATATAGCTCACAAATAGAGCAGCTATAACAGTATATGTGAAGCCTAACAATGATTACACATACAAAATGTAACTCAACAGTTCAGACATCAGTAACAAATAGGTCAGAATTCAGTTACAAATCTCATATATTTTAATTCTGATTAGTTTAGGAAACCACATATCTCGTTATGGAGTTTAAATATACTTGCCATTAATTGTATTTACTTGGTAGGTAGAATTTTTTTTTCACTTCTGCATTTTTAGGTGCATCATATTGTGATCATAAATACGGGAAACAAAATACCTTTGTTTCCTTTTTCTTCAAAGAACCAAGTGGATAGTCTTGTTAGTTTGTTAAACACACTCTTTACTTTGTTTAGCAGGCTTCATGAATCAACACATATGGAATGTCTTGTGTGCATGTAGCATGTATGTTCATCTATACATATAGGACACAGAGAAGGAATCTTCACAGCTCAGAGATAATGAATTAATTTTATCTTTTGAGTCAACTGTTGATCAAATATATATCTAATTAATCTCATTGAAAGAAGGGTCTGGCCAGTCGGGGCACAAAGCTGGATGAGAATCACAGATCTGTAGGCAAGGGAAATTATCACTTCAAGCAATCAAACAGTGAAATGCCTGTTGTACTGTGGCCAAGCCTCCTTTGCAGGTTCATCACAAGCAGATAGACAGCAAAAACTAGAGTATGGCAGCAGAATGGAAGAGGTAGCCCAGCAGAAATGAAAGCTTGTCTGGGCACAGACCAAGGGCTTTCGACTCAGGCACTTGCTGAGGCGAGCTGGTGCTCTGCTTATCAATGCTCCACCACTAGCCAGAAGTGCTGTGGCCAAAACCGCTGTGCTGTCAGCTACAGTCAGCTTCTCTTCCACATTTTGCACTTTTACTTGCCTGTGAGATTTCTGGAAGTGCTGGGTATCTCCTGTTTCTACTGGAATCACTGCTTACATTAAAGGGGTTGTTGCAACACCTGAAGTGCCTTTAATTTTGATGGCTTTCAGCTCCTGAGAGAAGAGACACCACATGTACTTTAGGAATAAAGGGGAAGAGAAAAGGGAAAGGGAAGGGGAAAAAGGAAAGGGGAAATGGACACAAGGAAAATAAATGAACCCAGGTATAAATCATGAAGCATCTGCTGAAAGTTTGACAACAAGGTACATTAAAAAGTCATTAAATTTGTGATCTCAAACTTAAAACATAAAATAAAATTAAATCTTCTGACTTAAACCAGACACAAAACAGGAAATTCAGGCTTAAGAATGGGATCCTTTTAGAGCCATTTTACTCTAGCTTGGTTTATCAATATACTTACCAGGAGCAAATGTGCCCTCTGCAAATTACACACATCATGAAATCTCAAGCAGTCCTGCCAAGACCTGGTGATAAGTTGCTATAACTGCAGCTTGGGGTTTGAGAAATGCACTTTCCTTAGCACTCGTGGCAACAGGTGACCTAGTGGTAATGACATCATTAGCACATTTCACCTTTTTAAGCTCTCCCGATGGTGTTTTACTTATACTAATTTATGGAGGAATCATTTTATTTTGGTGATTCAAGTCCCTTGTGTTCTTAGTGGTATTTTTAAGAAAATAAACAGAAATGTGGAAGGAGAACATCCTCTGGGATACGTGATTTGGGAGGAAATCTTTATTCCATCAGCAGATTCTGTCTTGTATGAAAAGGAACTTGGGAATTTTTACAGCAGATCAGCTAAGGTTGTGATCAATCTAACTCAGTTTTCCCTTCAGGGATCAGCAATACCCACTTTTTAATGAACAGTTATTAGGCACTTGCTACATTTTCTAACAGATTCTCCAGACAGATATGTTTGCATTTGTTATGCAAATATAGGTATGTATGTTGAAAAAAAGGAATAGTGTCTCAATTCATTATTTGACTGAATCCTTACGGACTCTTCGCTCTAGATACACTTGCAGAAGGATCTTTTGTTACTGTTGTGGCTGTCTCTGTCCGTCTCTATGTGCCCTTCTGGGTACTGATTCTTCAGAAAATATTACTAAATAAATTGTTTACCTCTGCTTTTCAAAAGCTATCTTTCCTGCACCTCTGAATTATTTTTATCATGTAAACACAAAAGAATTGAAAACCACTATCTTCTATTTAACAATTGTAACTTAATAGCATCCTACAACTGATACTTTGTTTACCAAAACTTTTGTCCTTTACAGCTTACTCCCTACAGCAACAATAGGAAAACAAACCTATTAACTCCTGAAAATTATTTAAAAGAATTAAAAAGAGACAACCCAAAGTACTGGTAGTACGGCATGTAACAGCAAACAATACAGTATATGGGACTGGATTCTGCATCTCTATTGACATCACTTGGATGTTTATCGTTGAATTCAAAAGGCCCAGGCCAAGACACTCACATGAAAAAGAGGTTTTCAATGGGATTTGTGTGGAGTATCCGTACAAATCTCAATATATGACACCTTCATTATGCTCTAAATGCTTGGATATCACAACAGTACAAGACAGAATTGGGTTGTCTCCAGAAGAGAAAGAAGTAATTGCCATCTTCAACTACCTCATAGGAGGTTACGGAGAAGGTGGAGCTAGACTTTACTGAGAGGTTCAACACAAAAAGACAACAGGCAATGGATAGGAGCTGCAGCAAGGAGAATTCCAAACAGATAAAAGGAAAATTTATGTCAGTTATTGTAGTTAAAAAATGAAATGTGTTGTCTGAAGAGACTGCAGAATCTCCCATCCTTGAAGACATTAAAACTTTGGCTGCGTATGACCCTGAGCAACATCATCTAACCTAGACTTTGGCTCTGCTCTGAGTGGAGGACTTGGACAAGATGTTCTTCAGCATAGGGAAGGGAAGATGGGCGTATCTGTTCAATTTTTCATATTCAGTCCTTAAGACAGTACATTCCTAGGCTGTAAAAAGACAGTGACAGATCATTCTGGAAACTTTTTTGCTCAGAATATGATTTGCTGCAAAGAAAATATTTGGCCAGTATACAGCTGTAACTTTTGTTTTTAATGTTATACTAAGACTTGCTGTAAACTCATTAAGAAGCCCTTGTTATAAGTCAAGCAGGCACAGGTTAGAAAGACAATACAATGGATGTTTGAAAAGCATTCCTTCTCCTTCAAGAAGACTCATGTGACTTGTACCTTGTTTTAAAACAGTACAACAGCAGTTCAATAAAAATTGCTAATAAAATGGGGTTTGAAAATTTTTTTTGTAGCTAGTAAAATTAAATGTACCTTGTGATTGTTCACACCAATTGTCTCTGCTTAGGTTTTGTGGTTAACTGTTTTTTCACTCTACTGGGAAAGCAGAAGCAGTCCACATCAAGGGAATGAAAACAAGGATTCTATTTATGGAATGATTGTGGTCCTCATTTTGAAGATTCTTCAAATGGCATAAACTTGTGTAGGCCTAGCTGAATCCAAATGGTGTTATACCCATTTGTGACTGTTGAGGATGTGGATTTACTGCATTGAAATATTATTAAGTGGTATTCCCAGTGTTCTTGGTACAGTAGCTGTCTGGAGCCCAAGAATGCACAGGTTATGGGCACACCAACAAACTACTGTAAGGCATGGACATATGGCACATGCATTACTGTCGTGATTTTGCCCCTATTACTGCTCTTACTCTCTGTTATCTCATGGCAAATTTTTCAGGTGCAATGTGGGAAAAGACAATGTCAAGTATCTCTACAGACCAGAAAATAAAACAACTCCTTGGTTCTCAAAGAGCACATCAAAATGACCAAATGTATTTCACAGACTTACACATCTTGCTCCCATCACACCAATTCCATTACACCTCTCAAGACAATCACCTGCCAAGTTTCATTGTTCATTTGATGCACGCTTCATAGCTCTGTATTTTTCCTGGGATTTTTAATTTTACCAACTTAGCGCAAGTAGTAACGAACAGGATCTTTACCTACAAACAAGAACATCACATCTCATATGCAATTTGTTTACTACAATATTTCACATTCTGTGCTGTAGGAAGTGTACCTCCATCATTTACTTCTCCACCCGTCTACCACACCAAGGCCAGTCCCTTAGCAGAAGCATGCTAACCTTGGTTCTGATCCCTCAAAATTCTCTGCGTACAGTGGGTATTTCTCAAGTCTTCACAAGATGCAGGCATCTTTCCATTAATTGTGATAATGTTCAGTGTCCCACATCATGAGACGTCTTTAGTATGAAAGAATAGGAGAATTGTTCCTACTAAAATGACTCTTTAATCAGAAATGGAAACAACCTGCCTAGATGACTTTTTGTAGAGCATCACCTATAGTTTGAGAGTTTAAGTGCCCAAAATAGGGGACCATGTTTTTTTTTATTTTATAAACACTGCAAAGTTGAAAGATTTTATTTAAAAGAACTTCATTTAAAAGAAAAATAGTAAATGGCACATCATGTAATTGCTATTTATTTTCATAAACATGAGGTATTTCAAAGTGCTATAAGACGCAGCACTAATGTACATCGTTGGAAGAAATTAAACACAGAACTTTGCAGTAACCCAGTTCTATGCACCAAACATTAACAAATACATTAACTGGAAGAAACAGGCTAGGAAAAGGCATATATAGTAAATTTCTTTACAAAAGTTTCTTAGTTCAAAAAAGTGATAAAGTAATATCTACTCAAAACTTTCACAACTCATTTTCATACGAAAATATAAGTATCAAATTTAGTTATGTATCAGCATCATACTAAAGTATACAGGCAATGTAAGAATTAGTACAGTACATAACAGAGATTAACAATATATTTGTATACAAAAACATGCTCCTCAAACATTGAGGTATTACAGTACTTAGGTATGAACTTCCAGTCTAATACTGGTAGCAAAAGCCACCTCTCATAACCCAAGACATGTACAAAAGGCAAGTGTGTAGATGGTATTTACAGAAAATTCCCACGGGGGTAGAAAATGTCAACCCCTAAAGTAACATCTCTTAGAACATAAGCACCATAAGACTTAGGAATGAACTTTTAAAACTCAACTAGATGTCATCAGCAGCTCCAAATGCTCACAACAATTTAAAAAAAAAAAAAATCCCCACCATCTACAGTTCTTAAGAAGAAAAACAAAGGCAGTCCATTGTTGTTTGGTAGTCTTGCAATAAACTTCTTGCAAGAGCATCCATTTGCTCCGTACCCGGATAATAGAGTTTGTCAATTACTTCAGGGACTGGATTGAAAGTAAAACCAACATTCTTAACGTCAAAAAACACAATTTTTTTTTATTTTTTTTTTTTTAAAGAATCAAAAATGTGCAAAGTGGCAATGACTGTCCTGGTCAGCCAAAAAAAAAACAAAACAAAAGAACTTTTAGCAAGTCCGCTTGTATTCTATTTTCTTTAGCAATTGCTGTTGTCTGGCTTGCAATTTTTCCTTTTCTAGCAATAACTTCTGCTCCTCTGCCTGAAGGGAATGAACATATTCAGTGGCTTTTTTCAAGATCACAACTTTTGCAGCTTTCTCATTTTTAACCAGTTCTGGAACATGGTCCCTTAGTGTGAGGAAACTTGACCGTAGATCATTACGCCGTTGACGCTCCAGGATATTATGGTTGCGTCGACGTTCACTATCCTCTGAATCAGAGTTTCGAGGACTGGAACTCTTAGACTTTGGTTGGATCATGGGTTTTACTGGACGGGGCACCTCGGTTTTTAACTTTTTCTGTGGTGGAGCATCTTCACTCTCCATGTATGGAGAAGGAGCGGCATAATTATGCTGCTGGTGAATTGGTGCGCAACGTTTTAAAATCAGTTCATTCTGCTGTGTCCTGACTGATGGAAAAGTGGTATTTTTAGGACGCACTGTAATAGTAAGGGTGGTAACAGCCTTGTTGGAGGAGGAGCGTCTTTTCTCCACTGTCACAACATCTATTTCTTCTTCATCATCCTCTTCCTCCTCATCTTCATCATCTTTTCGTAATAGAAAATTGAAAATAAAACAGATGTTATTCTCACAAAAAAAATACTCTGAACAAGTATCAACCCAGATGTATATATTGACAAACTATGTAGAGTAAAAATAGCAATGAAATAACTGATGGTAAAATGAGGGTGGGCCCACCATCTGTAGTCAAGCTACAGATCTGGAAAAGTATGTAATATACATGAAATGACTGAAAAACAGTGGTTTCTGAAAGTTTAATAAGTTTAATGAGTTTTTTTTAACACACGTCTAATTTTCAATCAATGGAGGGCTACCACCCACATAATCACAGCAGCAGAGAAAGGTCTTCAGACAGAATGTATGTATTTTGAATGGAATTGTAGAACTGCGGTACAAAAGGCATGCACTGTGCCACAACACAGCCCTTGCTTGGTAGGAAAGCAGCCGGAAAATGAAACAATCGCTGGGTTTGTTCTGAGGCAGAAGGTGAAGCTGCTCCAGCCGCGGACCCTTTAAGCCGGCACTTGGTGCATTGCCAAGAAGACAGCTGTTGGAAGTGCTTCCTCACCCAAAGCTGTCAAACCAGACATTAAAGGGACAGCAGGCTTTGAAACCCGGGATGGATCACCGAGTTTATGTCGATGGACATACAGACCAGATCATCTACACTGGCGAAAACACATTTCAGCCCCAGTGGACTTCCCTGGAGGCACCGACATGAGATGTTGCTGGGCATTTTAGGCTCTGACAGTGTAAGTAGCAGCACAAGCACTGCTCTGAGGGGTCACTAGCGTGCTCCAGCCTTCCCAAATCACGCCTAAGGACACACACGGTCATCCCTCAGGAATCCCGTCCCCAGGGTGAAAATGGCAACCCGCTCTGCCGGTCAACATCCCCCCACACCCCTCCCCCCGCAACGGCTGCTTGAATAGGGCAGAGAGGGCAGGAAAAGGGAAGGAAGCCCCTAAGATCCACAGCCCGACGTAGCCCCACGACCCGGGCCTGATGTCCTGTGAGGCTCCTGCCCCGCCGCTCCCCCAGGCCCTATAGGGCTGAGGGCTGGACAGATCCACAGCCCCCCAGCCCAGGACTTTGGCCTGACATCCCCTTGGGAGGGCCTGGGGGCTGGGGTTTGGGCTGCCCCCCCCTCAAGGCCCTGGGGGGACACGGGGTGCTCCCCTCAAGCCCTGGGGGCATTAGGAGTCCAGCCCTGCTACCAACAGCCCGAGGGGGACCTGCGAGCTGGGCTAATCCCCTCCCAAGGCTTCGCAGGCTGAGTCCCCCCTGAAGACCCCGGGGGGGGTAAGGCCGGGGTGCCTCCTGCCCGCCCCCCCCCAAAGCCCCCAGGCGCTGGAGGACCGCGTCTCTATGGTGGCGGTGCCACCGGGCCAGAGCGCCGCGCCGCGCGTGACGTCATCTCCCTGCGCCGCCGCCTGGATGTTGCCGCGGTAACGGCGGCGATGGAGGGCGGCGGGCGGCCCTCGGCCCTGCAGGCCGCGCTGCTGGCCGCCAGCACCGCCCTCACCGCCCTGCTCTACTCCGTGTACCGGCAGAAGGCCCGCGTCGCCCGCGGCCTCGAGGTGGGTGCCAGGGGACCCTCGGGTGCG
>WUAM01000107.1:12647626-12701270 GCA_024336885.1 Actenoides hombroni
TTTTAAAATATTTTCACCCACCTTTTCTTTATAGCTGTTGTATTTTTGTTAAACACAGTTTAAATCACCTATTCACAGCACATTAGATTGTACTGGAGCCTGTCAAATGTTGGAGTCCATTACAATAAATCTTGTGTCACATTACACTGAACTGTGTCATCTAGGGACTAGAGTGCAATTTGAATGTCAAATTGTCATCTATGGTTACATTTCCTAATGGAAGTAGTGGAAACCCTGTTGGAATAATTTAATATGAGACTGGGAAAACCACTAGGAAATTATACTGTGGGGAACAATCTCACTTTGGCAGGAAGAAAGAAATAATAAGTGGCTTTTTTCTGTCTTTGGCTTCTGTTAACCTATGAGACATGACATAGTAGGTTTTGTTTTGTTTGTATGTTACACACTATTTAATAGACCTGTATTGTGTCATGTAGAGACATCACTATTAATTTACACATTTTATGGTTCAAAACAGATCACCTTTTGTTCTTCAAAACAGATCCTCTTTTGTTCTTCAGAAAGGGATTATTATAAATTGCTAAAATTGAGTTATTGACATTTGTTTCATTTCTACTATGACTGTCCTGTTTTCTTATTGAGGCTTAACTATAAAATCAAGCAAATAAAACTTGAGAAGAGGAAGGCAGAAAAATATCAGCCATCTTTAAACTTTGTATTTTCTTCTGCAATGGGCTTTTACTGAAATTCAAATTAGCTATAAGCATGATAATGCAAATGTTGGAAAAAATTAGTACATTACAAAAAACCACTTTGTACTATTCTGTCACTATTAAATGCAGCTGCTAAAAATGAGGACAAAAATGCAAACATAGAAGTCCAGAAAATAAACAGGTCAATTTAAAAAATGTATCTGTGTCTATGTATAAAATATATGATACATATATAAATCAATACATAAGCAAATGTGTATATTATATATATGTATAAGACATAAATAACTTCATATATATAATACATACAGTAATATGAATATATAGACTTGAATGATTGAAAGTATGTAGTACGTTTTCAAAGTTTAGGATCAGGGTCATCCACTAGACCCATAGCATATGCACTCTGTTAACACCTCTCCCTCCCCAGAGGAGAAGAGAAAGGGAGTAAGGGAGAGAGACTTACTGATTAGAAAAGAAAACTAGAACAGCTTTAATGAAAATATTAATAACAAAATGGAATATATACAAATATATACAAAATCAATATCAAACCGAATCCCCTTGATGACAATTACATCACTATCACCACTGATGCTGTGGAGCGGGCACTGGGGAAGTCCCAGATCACAGTCAGCAGCAGACAGGAAAAAAGATTCATGAGCTGGATTCTGGAACTGGATTCATGAACACACAAATTAGGATTGAAGGCAGAATGGACAGAGTCCTACACTGATGTCAGTCATTGAAGAAGAGAGCTTGACCCTTGTGATCCCTCAGTTTTATACTGAGTATGATGTATATGGGATGGAATATTTCATTGGTCATTTTAGGGTCGTCTGTCCTGTCTGCTTTTCCCCACAGGTGCAGCCTTTTGCTTTCTGCACCCCACAGTGTGATACACAAGGTTTAGAAGTGACCTTGGTCTGTACAGGAGCAAGTATAAGCAACAGACTTTCTGCATAACAATTCTTGGTAGCAACTTTAAACATTGTTATCACTGCTAGAAGCAGATACTGTCTGCCAAAATATGCTGCTAATTTCAGAAAGTGCATTTAGCTAGAAGAGACTAAGCTGAAATGTAAAATCAATAAATAGAGTTAGTTCTGTTCTAATTCAATGGAGGACATATTGTGTATAAAATACAATAATGTTCCAGGCAGTATGAAATTATCTTATTTTACTTCTGGATAATTCTCATAATATGGTACAGGTAAAGAGTCCCAGTGAAGATAAGTAAACTAGATAGGTAAACCATGTTGTTGCCCAGAACAGTAAACTACCAACAATTGAAAGTATATCCCAGATAAGGAATATCCATGCAGTTGGTCTCCACTTTCCATTGAGTAATCGAATATAAAGAGCTTAGTTGTTCTTTCCACTTATGCCTCTGATGTTCGAGGTCTGCAAGGTGGTAACTAATTTTATGGGAAGCATTCTCCCACCATAAGCAGTGGCAGTCATTTCTATCAGCAGCATCAAACAGCAAAACAACATCCATTCCTCTAAACACTCATCTCACACTTAAGGGATCATCTTTTTCTACACTGGTCATCTTTTTCTACACTGAAGAGCCTTGATCATACTCTGCATCATATTATTAGAAACCATACATGTATTTTTCAAATTTTACATATTTGGGCTTTGTGATTATCACTAATAATTTTTATACAGTAATTGTGATAAACTAATAAAAATTCTGAGTGGGATACATCTCACCTGCATTTAGAAATCTGCAATGCAGGTGTTTCCACTGAGTTGTTACAATAAAGTAGTTTCAGAAACCCTGGAGAGAAAGAGACATTGAAAAATAAGGACTTATCTGACCTATCCAGACATCTATATTGGGGTGAAATGATCTACACATTCAAAGTGCCTTTGCCTGCTGAGTATAAAAGGACTGTGGGTAAATAGCTTGGAATCTATACTGCATTTGGCCAGCCGAACCCTCTCTTTGTTTTTGACTTAAAAGTATTTTACATCAATATGGTTAAGATTAATTTCTTACTGCAATACAATACATTCATAAAAATCCACAATCTCCTTGGGCAATTTAGGAAGTTTCCTTGGCCAGCATCTGAGTCAAAATCATCTCTCTAACAGGGTTCATTTATACCCTAATAGAAACTGAACTGTGGTCATTCTAAAATGCTTAAGGCCCTGAAACAAAGTAATTAAGCTTTAATGGTTGTGAAGCCAAGATCTTTATGCAGTCTTTAGCAAGCCCCAGTCTTTGTTGGGTCATTATCAAGCTATGGCGTTTGTTAGGGCAGTCACATCTGCCATAAGAAAAGACTAGTATTGCACTTGTTGATTTCTCCTTTGTCTCATCAATCTGGTCATTTTGTTGCAGCAGGGCCTGGCACATAAGACCAGAAGAGCTTGAGAAGGAGGATAAAACTAGGGCAAAATATGCATTGCATGGGTTCACTTTAGCTTGATTTGTTTGGGCACTCATCTTATGGAATGGAGCAGGAAGAATTATTGTACTACTACTGGAAATTCTGAATAATGCCATCAGAAGGAATTTGTTTGTTTCATTCCTGGGTCATAAAAATTGAGCTCTGCTTAAGCAAATGAGAAGTCCTGTTCCAGTCTTCTTGGATAGCTGTAATAGAAAAGCCAACACTGGGATGCCAGGAGCTGGAATAGAATGAAGGAAACAATGAGGTTACATCCATCCTGGTAAAGACATATTGGAGAGAATGGTTTGGGGATAGCACATGCTGCCTCCCAGAATGTCTTCTGGTTGTGCTGGAGATGTAAACTTCGGCTTATTGACAAACTAGTATAGTTAAATATTATTAAAAATGTCAGTCTGCATGGTGGTGTTGAAGCCTTGCTTCAAAATACATGGTGGTGTTGAAGCCTTGCTTCAAAACAGAACCTGAGAACACAAGAGAAGAGAATTAAAGCCAAACATAGACACTAGACCTTGTACCAGTATAGGCTGTGGATTGACTTGTTAGAGAGTAGCAAAGGGGAAAGGGACCTGGGGGTCCTGGTGAACAGCAGGATGACCATGAGCCAGCAATGCACCCTCGTGGCCAAAAACGTCAATGGCATCCTGGGGTGGATTAGAAGGGGAGTGGTTAGTATGTTGAGAGAGTTTCTCCTCCCCCTCTACTCTGCCCTGGTGAGACCTCATTTGGAATATTGTGTCCAGTTCTGGGCCCCTCAGTTCAAGAAGGACAGGGAACTGCTTGAGAGAGTCCAGCACAGAGACACTAAGATGATGAAGGGACTGGAACATCACCCTTATGATGAAAGGCTGAAGGAGTTGGGTCTCTTTAGCTTGGAGAAGAGGAGACTGAGAGGTAACCTCATTAATATTTATAAATACGTAAAGGATGAGTGTTAGGAGGATGGAGCCAGGATCTTCTCTGTTATGTCCAGTGATAGGATGAGGGGCAATGGGTGCAAGCTGGAGTATAAGAGGTTTCACAGAAACATAAGGAAAAACTTTTTCACTCTGAAGGTGACAGAGCACTGGAACAGAAGGGTTGTGGAGTCTCCTTCTCTGGAGACACTTAAAACCCACCTGGACATGTTCCGATGTGACCTGCTCTAGGTGGTCTTCCTCTGGCAGGGGGGTTGGACTAGAGATCTTTCGAGGTCCCTTCCAACCCCTAACATTCTGTGATTCTGTGACTTTTGAGGAAAATGTTTTGGTAACTACAGAAAACACAAAAAACCCAGGAAGCAAACATGTTACTTTTTTTCCAGTCTATGTACTGTTACTGCTCAAAGAGAAATACTGTGCTTTAAGCTAATAACAGTCTTTACTCTACAAAGAGACAGGTAAGTCTTTTGCAGCATTCCAATTTTGAATGAGATGCCAGAAGATTTCCTCTCACTGGCCCTCTGTAGTAGGAAGTGAGTTTTGTACTTTTTGGCAGTTTTCATGGCCAGCTACAATTTTTGTGTTAACAGTGTAATTTGTCTGCCTTGATAGAGTAGTCATAGCATTTAAGAGTAGTGCAGAAAGAGATGGCTAATTTTTTTTAAAATGAGTTGTAGTGTTGACTGAGGAAATACTAAGGAATAATGTTTGTAATAAATAGAAATAAAGACTGGTGCAGGGAAATTGTATAAATACTTGCATGGGTGTATACAGATAGATTATGTACTGAAGCTAGAAATAGGTGCTGCTTCCAAAGGGTCCCTTCTGTGTTTCCATTGCAGTGAGTGTTTGAAAAACTAATGAAGAAAATTTTCTCTTCTGCTGCGCTATTGTCAGGAAGACGTTAAGTGAACAGAGACAGTTTTGTTAACTTCAAAAAACTGTGAAGTAAGGAATCATGCTGCAGACAAAAAAATGAGTACAGAATAAAGAAAAGTGTTGAAAGTCTATTGAGCTTTACAATTGACAGAAATAATATTTTGGCAACAGTTGCAATGAGTAAACCCATACCTCATATTGATTTAACCAAGGCTCAGAGATAAAATTCACACTCTAGTCCCAAGACTACAAAACCTACAATCTCCTAATACAAATGCAGGTACATGCATAACATGAAGAAAGTAATAGTCCTGTAACACTTCTGTACAGTGTGTAAGAGCATCGAAGAACACAAACTCTTCTTTCATCCTTTCCATTCACAAAATGGTGATTTTTACACAAATTATCAAAAGGTTTATCATGGGTCATCATCTATGATCAGAGGACACTATTGTGCTGCTGCTTGCTTAATCAAAGAGAAATATTTCTCCTCTTGTCAGTAACTAGTCAGAACCTAATGAAAAAATATATATGTCTGATTATATTTTTCTGCTACATAATGTTTTCTTCAGATAAGTGACTGGGTCCTCAGAAGCACGATGGGGTTAGATTAACACAAGCTTTAATTTGGAAGTGTGGAAAAATTTAGAATGACTTGGCATTATCCAGGTACCTTCTACTAATGAAGGTTGATTATGATTGCTATTTAGGTGCATACATGGCGATGCCTAATTATTGAGTGAGTCTACATGAGAATATTTCAGGATTGTAGCCGAGGTTGTCATTCAGAGAAAAATAAAGAAACAAAGAAAAAATAAAAAACACCAACCACAGCATCAGTTGAGAAAAGCACATATTACATTCTTCAATTTGAATTAAAAAGAAAGATCTGATAGGGAGCAAATTCACAAAAGCATAACCTGCCTGGAGATTCTGTGGCAATTGATTAAGTCCTGTAAGGAGTGAAATTGATCCATAAAACAGAATTTCTGTAAAGAGTGAGTTAACTAGTTCCATACTGAAAAAAGCAGTTGAGACCAACTGGCTTTTTAAGATAGCATCTGAGAAGTTACAGAGTTAAACTTATTTCAGCTATTGTCACATGTTATTACTGATTTAGCACATACATGTTTCTAAATGGAAAAAAAATGCGTACCTACTTGAATAGTCTTTTTTTTTTGTTTTCCCTACAAAAATAACAAAGCTTAGTTTCATGTGCCTATTCACATCCCCACAATGCATTAGATCCTCTTTACATTGCCTTCTTGTAGGAAAAAGGTGTACCTTTTGATATGAAAGAATATATAATGACATTCCAGATAGGCAAGAATTTAAGCATATATCTCACTTTCAGCATGGGACTCATGAATTTCAACCTCTCTAGAAAGACTCCTGGAAAATGTTAATGTTAATTGTAAAGACATGGTAGTCTTTGTTCCTTTTCTTTTGAAATTGTCTAAATTATTTCACCTAAAATGCATCTATCTGCTAACAACTTTTAGATATTAGCTTTAACCAACTGTTAGTAATAGTGAGTACAATTATGCTTTACATTCCTTATATGAGTAAATAGTAAGAGTTTGTTTTACTAGGAATTATCCTTATTACCCATTCTTACATAGCGACTGAGGCAACATAAGTTCAAAATAGCTGTTAACAGCTACCAACAGACAAATGGGAAAATGATTGAATAAAAACTGTGTATAGAGCCTCAATTCAATAGTCTGTTCTGTCTCTGAGCACACTACCTGACAGGCCTTTGAAGTCATATTCCTAGAAATCCCTCACACTTGCTTTTTCAGCCTGAAAGATGTCAGATAGTTCCTACATGTTCCACTTAGAGAATGATTAGCCATGAAGGTTAACCACTGTCATGAGCAAAAGCTTACTCTCCCAAGTAAATGTTAGGAATCTATGCACTGTGTTTTAACCCTGGTGGGAAGCTCAGCCCCATGCAACCACTTAATCACTTCCCTGCAGCAGGATGCAGAAGAGAATCAGAAGAATGAAACTGAAACAACATGTGGATTGAAATAAATACAGTTTAATAGGTAAATTAAAAACTGTGCATGAAACCAAAGCAAAATAAGGAATTCATTCATCACTTCCCCTCATCAGGAAGGTATGCAACGATCTCCAGGAAAGCAGGATTCCATCATGTACAATGGTTCCAAACACCCCCTCTTCTTTTATCTTCACCTAGCTTTTATTGTTGAGCATGATATCATATGGTGTGGGATATTCCTTTGGTCAGTTTGGGGTCAGCTGTCCCATCTGTGTCCCCTTCCAACTTCTTGTGTACTCCCAGCCTGCTTGCTAGTGGGGTGAGAAACAAAAGAACTTGATGCTGTATAAGCATTGTTCAACGATACCTGAAACATCACTGTGTTGTCAATGCTGTTTTCATCACAAATGCAAAACACAGCACCATGTGGAAAATTAACTCTAACCCAGCCAAAATCAGTACACTATGTAACGTAACAGAGTAAGACCATCTGCAAACAAGTGACAGAAATAGTGTTAAGAGTGCCTTTTTCAGCCCACTCGAAAATGTTTACTGAAATGTTTTAACAATTTTTCACATTGGACAACTAAGACTCTTTACACTGGATTCAGTGCATTATAAGGAATGGTGAGGAATTTAAATAAGTTCTGAGAATAAAAAATTATATAACCATTCAAAATTTTGTGGATAAATTGATATGTATATTTTGCTGTCAAGTCAGTCCAACAGCCTGAAATACACATACAAATTCACTTCTCTTCAAAAAAACATCCACTGATCACAAGTAGTTTGATGGCAATGGTATGTAAAAGACAAATACCTCCCACCTAAATGGATACTAAACCCATCATTACTATTTTTTAAAGGAAGTGGAAGGTGTGAGAGACTTCTTTATTTTTCCATCATTCAGATAAGTTTCATTTTCAACTTCCTCAGACTTTAAAAGTTTAAAATTCATTCAATGAATATACAGTTTCATTATACTTTTAAGTGCTACCATTGTTCCTTTGGTTTCCACTATACTTCTCATGACTTGTTAGGCATAGTGCTCTGCGCAAAAGCAGGAGGTATGAAGAACAATTAGGGATCAGAATAAAAATATCAGAAAGGTCTGTGCATGGCGATATTGCACTGGATACCTTTTGAAATAAGTGAATACATTTTTAAAAATTAATTAGGAAGATTGTGTTTATTTTCTGCATTAAATTATGTTTTGCTGTCTAACATATTTGAAGATGGTCAGGTATTACAGTATTTTTATTTACTTTGTAATCCCTTTTAAAATTATTTCACAGATACCATTGCACAATATAGATTTCTGAGGAATCCACTTAGTTTATGTCTCGTTATTCCCTACTCCCAAATACGTAGTTCTTATTGCAGCATAGGTGCGTATGTGACATCAGTACAAAATAAAAAAGGACCTTTTTCTTATTTACTGTCAATGAAAACTATTTCTTTTTTTGTTACAAATGAAAGGGTGTTTTGTTCTGTTTTGTTTTGTTTTGTTATCTATTTAAAGCATTTTGGATTTTTTTTCTATTTAATTTTTTTTTTCACCACATTGACAAATCTGTAGAACTGTGTAATTTAGAAAAATGGAACATCTATCAAAGTGGGGCTCAGCATTATTTTTATTATGTCTATTAGAGTGTAATGTAACTGTCATTCTGTATCAATGAAATTATTTTTCATACGTGTAAGGGAGATTAATATAGATTCAGTATATGTCTAAAAGTACAGTCATTCCTCACTTATTTTCTGGAAGATGTTGACAGAATTTTGGAGAGACAGGCAAAAAAAATCTAAGGCACTACAATGGCTTCTATATACTGTAATAAACAACTGTGTCCACTGATGTTATATTGAATATAATGAAAAAAAATTAATTCTGCAATTTATCGTGTTGACCCACATCATTTTTTTTTTTTTTTTTTTTTTGTGGAAACGGTCATCTCACAATTTTTAGTGCATTGTAAAATTTCACTATCCTTGTGAGATAGAAAATTACTAATGTTTTTATTTTACAAGGGAAGCTACGTTTTAGGAAGTCAGGTATT
This sequence comes from Actenoides hombroni, assembly GCA_024336885.1. Classification (NCBI taxonomy): domain Eukaryota; kingdom Metazoa; phylum Chordata; class Aves; order Coraciiformes; family Alcedinidae; genus Actenoides; species Actenoides hombroni. The sequence continues at coordinate 12,656,588 of WUAM01000107.1, forward strand.
TAAATGTATTTAGACAGTTGTGGATGCAAAAAAAGGCACACTGAAATTCTGCAAAAGTGCTTTAATTTAATACATTTAAACATAGCAATAAAAAGGTAGGGGTGAGTGACATTCATCTGTCTAATTTTAATAATAAAATGTGTATGTTTAATTCTGAACTAGTCTTATGTAGTCCAAATAGAAAAATAAGCATCTGCAGATGGTACATCTTTTGAGCTGTCTTACATTTCTACTTTTGAGAAAGTGTCTTTTGGTGATATTTATTCATCTTCATCAATAATGAAAGTAGCCCACAGGACTAGATGAGATTTAGAGGTGGTGGATATCTAGGTATTGGTCTGAATGTTTTTCTAAATAATAATTTCTCTCCCTTTTCAGTCAATGAGAGAGATTCTACAGATTCTACAAAATTCTACAGATGACAATTAAGCCCAGGTAACTGTTTGAGGAGGAGCCTCTGTCTCTCTTTGGTCACTCTTTGGTGAGGCTGGATAATGAGTTCAAGCTAAATGCTAATTTTTTCACTGCTAGGATTAGAATATATTAATTCTATCTAAAGCTACTTATTTATAAAGCGTTTGCAGGGTTGCGGCTTAATTATACTGATATGGAAACAGCAGAGCTCACACTTTTACACTGTCAAAAGCTCTATAGTAAGATGTGTTTCTTTGAAATTCTTTTCTACTACTACTGAAGGAGAAAATATCACGTATATTTCACCCTTTCTACCTGACAAGGTTCCACTCTACTGCTTGATGAAAAACTGTTAAAAAAACCCAGGATTTTCCACTGATATATTTGAAATGAGGATCTTAAGTTCATAATGAAGTCTTTAACTAAATAGTTCAATTAAAAAAAAAAAAAAAAAAGAAAAGAAAAGAAAAGAAAAAAGAAATCATCTCTCAGGGATGTTAATAAGGCTCTCTAGTCTTTCTTTGAAGATAAAACTACTTGGCTTTCTCATAAATAATGTATGGACTCTGCAGTGAAAACTAAAACAAAAGTTACCAGTTGCTTCAGGAATACAGTGTTATAGTCATTGTGATTTAGTGTATTAAATCATTTTTTCAACCTTGAAAATGGAAATGTTTCTCCCTATTTGTAGGTAAAAGCACCAAGCATGTGCATCTCATTTGGTTTTTAGAACAGTGCTTCTAAGGAGTAGTATCTCTCCTGAGTGGCAGAATTTAGAGTTTTACACATGACTCTTGAGGCTGTGCCGGAATCCACTTTTTCACCAAAATATTCACAAGCATTAAGAATAGTTATAACTAGACTTTCAGTACAACACCTTTTTTATTTTTTGGGATCTTTTCAAAGGCTCCAATTAAAAGACTTGAATTCAGAGACACTACAGGACAGGTTTGAAACAATTACTGAATTTATTTTGTGCTTTTCTCCTGTCAAATGCTTTTTAGTTTCTATTTCTAATTGAGCTCTTTAAAAGAAAGACAACACTGTTTTTTCTGTTTATACTATACATCACATTTTTTCTTCTTCTATGAATTTTTCTAATCTCTTCTTGTCTAATATCTAGAATGTCTCTAGTCTAACCTCTTTTATTCATTCTAAACCTGTCAGTGTTATTTTTATGTGAAATTGTTGAGGTTTTATATCATGAGAAGTGAATAATCATATGAATTCACCTTCTCTGTGTCAATGATAATTTTAAAGTCTTTTATAGAATCTCAGTTTTGTCTTTTCAAGGTTATAGAGTCCTGGTTTATTTACTCATTCATCATACTGAAGCTTTACTATTACTTTGACCATTCTTCTTGACCTTTTCCATCTTTCTGATTCTACTGTACTTTTTAGGTCCAGATAGAGTCTAAAAATATGCAAGAGACAGGCTGACAATAGAATAATACAAAAAATACATTGTTTCTTTTTCCTTCCCAGTCAATAACGACATGTAGTTTGCTTTTTTTGACCACTACGGAATCCTAATGCAATGTTTTGACACATTTTAAGCAAAACCATCACTACTGCTGATAAATCAAACAAAAAACATTATCAAGTTTCCTATAAATTAGAGCCTGTCAGCTGCTTGGAAGGCATTAAACTGGACCACTATATATACATTTGACATCATTGTCCAACACTGCTTTTATAGGTAATTAAAAAAGTATATTTTGCTGGTGGATGATTGATGTACATGCTGAACACAGTACTCAAGGTGCAGTCTCACCACTGCTGAGCACAGGGGATTGATCACTTCCCTAGTCCTGCTTGCCACACCATTTCTGATACATGCCAGGATGCTCTAGGTCATCTTCAACACCTGGGCACATTGCTGGCTCATATTCAGCCAGTGTCAGTCAACACCTACAGGTCCCTTTCCACCCATTGATTCAGCCTGGCCAGATCCCTCTCTAGAGACTTCCTACCTTCAGTTCAATCAGATCAACATGCCCACCTAACCTGGCATCATCTGCAAACTTACTGAGGGTGCCCTTGATCCCCTCATCCAGATCACTTATAAAGATATTAAAGTGAACAGGCCTCAATACTTAGCCCTGGGAAAAACCACTTGTGACCAGCCTCCAACTGGATTTAACTCTATTCACCACAATTCTTTGGCCCAGCCATCCAGCTGATTTTTTTATCCAGTGAAGTATACACCCTTCCAAGCCATGAGCAGCCAGTTTCTCCAGGAGAATGACATGGGAAACAGTGTCAAAGGTTTTACTAAAGTCTAGGTAGACTTTATGCTTGCTTGTTTATCCATAATATCTGAGAAAAAGCAGGAAAGCGGTAGAATACTGACAGCAACATAAGAAAAAATATTGAAAAATTCCTATTTCATTTATAACACATTATGGTTACAAAAGGTAAGAGAGGAAGTATTTTTAAGAAAAGACTCAAAGGCTAAAAGTAATTAAATGTTAATCAGTCTTTTCAAATGATATAGCTCACTTCCTTCCCATTATAAGGGTTATATCCTGTAAACATTCCTGATAGAAAGAAATTCTGTCTGTCCCTATATATGATCCAGCTTACCATGTTACAAAGGTCACTAGTAATTCACAGAACATAGGAAAGTGTAACCTTCGACCTAAAATTCTGTTGAGATATAATCATATGAAGTAGAAAAAACAGGCTATGACAAATATTTTAATTAAAATGTTTTGGAGATCTGATCTCTTTTGAACATAAACACATTCAACAAATTTGATTAGAATTTTATGTGTGAAAATGCCAGTTTTCTGTTTCCTTTGTTCTTCATGTGTGCCATATTTGGAGGTCAAACAAGAAAATTCAGCACTCGCATGAAATCACTGTTGCACTGGCAGCTGGAAGGATGTGACAAAGTGCAGTGACATTTACAAATCCTTTGATTGCCATGGGTGATTAGATGACCTGTTTAGTCAGAAGACTGTTTATTGTTTCTTTGTAGCAACTGTAAAAGAGTCAGTCATCAGATAATATGTGCTCAGTAGAAAAGGATACAATAAAGGTGAAATATCTAGTGTAGAAATATTACAAATGAAATCTAGGGCACTAAATTGCTTATCCTGTTTTCAATCCTTGAAACCATAAACCGAGCTTAGAATATCAAAGTGATGATGAAACTGTAAGGAATGTACAATAGAAGTTTAATTTATCAAATGCCACTCAAAGGAGATCAAACCTCATGGATTAATGATAAAGCTTTGTTTCAAGATGAGCTACTTGTATAGGATTTATCTCTCTATATCTCAGCTACTTAAGGTGGCCAGTGATCTAGGTTCCCTCCACAGTGAATAGTTTAGTCCCTGAGGAGACTGCCCTCCCATTCCCCTCCAGATGTACTAGAGATCCCATTACTTTTCCATGACCCTAGTGAGTCTGCAATGTCATACGGATTTCTGATTCTTCCCATTTGTTTCCCGTTCTGCTTTCTTTCACATGCAGGAACTTGACATGTGACTCAAGTCATGCTACTTTCTCAGGAGAAGTGTGGGATAACACTCCATCACAATGTATTTCGCTGTCCTTTTTCAGTTCTTCACTTTGGTCTTTGAACTCTATCCCTCAAACCTTTTTAGTTGAAGTTGTCCTCAGTAGATTGGCAAATCTGTTGGTGAAGAAGGTGCTACCCCATTTTTATTGAATGGATCCTGTCTCATCACAGCAAGCACTGTTTCTCAAATAGGTCTTTGTGGTCATAAAAGTCCATACCCTGGCTGCCCCATCAGCCACACAACACCACGGTGACCTATGCCTGTTCAACCTTTCCATTTCACTGGTAAGCCCAGGGAATATGCGAGTTAGGCTTCCATGCCCTTCATCTTGGCCCCTGGAACCCTGTGCTTGCTTCTAGCACACTCAAGGCCTCTCTGGACAGTATTGTTGGATCCTGTGTGGATGAACAGCAAGAGGTAATAGTTGGTGGTCTGGATGCCTAATGGCAGTCTCTCCAAAACATAGTAGATCTCAGCCAGTGGCAGGTAAAGTTGGTGAATCAGTTTTGCAGGTGAGTGGCTCAGCTGGTTGAAGAAGGGAGGCTCTGACTACAAACACCTATTATCTCGCCTGGTGGCACTGTTGCCAGCCTGTGAGTCCAGCTGAGCTGACCTTGATGTCTCCTTGGTAGAGTTTATCTTTTCTAGTTACCATGATCTTATACCTTGTCAGTGACACCTGCAAGTGGACAAAGAACCTTCTTGCTGCCAGAAGACACAGGCTTCCAGCTTCCACTGACATGGGAGGCTCCATAAAACCCTTCATCCACTCAAGCATATCCTCTGGCTGTCCAAGCTACCTGAGCTTGCACAGCTCTCCCCCACCCCCGGAGTGTCTGCAAATAAGCTGCATATCCCCCAGTCATCCTCCTTGATGCTACACAGTCTGCCCATCACTTTTCTCAGCCATGTGACTCCATAATTTTTGTGCATGCTCCACAGATAATGCTACCAAAATCTCCACTGTCAGGAACTTTGCCAAGGCCAAGATCTCTGACTAACCAGGGCAGCCAGTCATACTGCACTGAGGATCATCCTGCAATGTTGCCACCACCATCACAGTGTGTCTTGCAGTCTCATAAATATCCTGAGCTGCAGCTAAATGTTTTCTGGGTGCTTCCTTCTACATCAACTGCCCATTTATCCATTCTGGTCACTAGTTAAACATGAACTTATCAAAGGAGTGTTAGCTAAATAACAAACTGACACAAGCCTTCTTTGAATCATGGTCCAGCTCCCAGTTTACATACTTAAAACATTGTGCTTAGCTGGATGAAAATTATCTTTTAAAGTATTTGTGCCTTTGGAAGAAAGGCCATGCCAAACTGTACTGGCATCAAGGAATTTTCTGCTTGTTTGTCTACAAAAAATACATTTTCTTATGACTGACCTGAGAGTTTCAAAGTGTATGATGCTCATTTGAAACTGAAAAATATAGAAGGTATATTCCTCCTACCTCACCTCCTCAAATATGAAATGCATGTCTAGTATATCACATATGACAGCAGAAATTGTATTTGTATTAAGATGTATGAATATATTACTCCAAATGTTAAAATAATACATTTTCTTGTATGTGTTTCTTCCTCTGATGAAAGAATTACAAGTCTCAATTATATTCCTAAATGCAAAAATAGAACCTAGTAACTAAGACAGACAGAAAGGATGCTGTACAACTATTTTACAGTTTTTCTCAGATTTTGAAATGTTTTCTATTTCAGAAGATTGCAAGCTATGTTGTGGGACTGGGTGGTACCATCTGCCTCCAGCATAGAGTTGTTATGATTTTGCAATCATAGTCATTTTACAGCAGCAGCTCTGCAATTAGATGATGATTAGTGAGTTGTCCAGTTTTTAAAGAACTGGTTTTGTAGAAAGCAATGCACCAATTGCACTTCTGTCCAGATGTTTTGTGCAGATGGTACACTATTTTCTAGAGGCTATAAATAAAAAGCCTCAATCTGATGGCATGTGTATGCATGACTTGAAGAATGGGATTTGTCTCCTTTACCCTCCCATAATTAGTTCGGAAAATGATTTTGAATGTTTCTTTATCAGATTTAGTTCTTACAAAAATGAGAATAGTCGGAATTCTCAACATCCTGAGACTATCTTTCTAAAATGTTACATTATCTATTAATTATTTCCTTGACTGTGATGAACAGGTCCAGTTTTCATGAACATTAGGTAATATTAAAATAAAGAATAAAAAAAAAATGAGGCCAAGAACCTGAAAAATAAATCTGTCAAATTAATGTGACTCATCATTCTGAGAGCTGATTTTCTGTGACTATTCTGTGTCATCTGTTTTTATGCTGGTATGTGACCACAGATTGGGTCCTAACAGAGTTATTCCATATATATTCATTCATGAGTTAGAACATACATACTTTTACCAAGTACTGAATGCTAATGTAACGCTGTGACTATTCTGTTGACCTGTTCAGTATAGGATTATTGTTCTTTTTAAATGCATCAGCAAATGTTACGCTTACATGAATGGAAGGTACATTATAAAAAGTTATCTTATCTCTATTCTTATTTATAGCTAGGGGGCACAATTAAATGAAGACTTTCCCACAGAGAGAACTAAGATTCTGCAGTGTAACTAAATCCTAATCTTTATAACTGGAGGCTTTGTAGGTATTGTCACAATGTAAAAATGGACTGGTGACCAGAGAAGGAAACAAAACATCTCTGAGAATCAGGACAATAGATCTGATTGATTGATTGATTGATTGAACATTTAGGACTAAATAAAAGAATGAGTTTATATAAAAGACAGTAAAGTACAAATAACTATGTTTAAGGTTCTAAGACTGAGAAGAAATTTTTTTTATCACTCTGTCATGTGCTGGTATCATATGACAAATACATTATATGACAAAAATAACAACCTTGACATCTATTACTATTAAGTTACATATTAAGGGAGAAAGAACTGGGAGGGTCTGGAATTATCTTAGCCAGAAATAATAATTTTAATGGGTCCACTGTGAATAGAAGGCTAAATGCAAATGAAATGCCCCTTTCTCAGGCTATGTCAGGTTAAATGCTCAAAAAGGATAAAAACATCTCAAAACACCCCTTTAACCTGTGCTCAACTTTTGAGCTACAAGAGGTCTATAGTTAAACTCTTGCCTAAGTGCCCAGGGACACATTTCTGAACATATTCAAACCACAGAGATGCTGGGAGAAATAAGAAACTCAAAATTTTGCTTTCATCTCAACTCTGTGAACATTTGTGCCTGTCTTGAAAGAAGAAGCCAATGTGATGAACATTTTCAGAGCAACCTGCTGGACTGATGTCAGACAAATGCACAGCTGGAACAATGCTAATGTATTTATTAATATACCCCATGGGTATATCTCTCAGGGAGAGTGGGTTAGAAGAGTGGACTGTGAGATGGGTTGAGAAGTGGCTGAATAATAGAGCTCAGAGGGTTGTGATCAGTGGTGTTTAGTCAAGTTGGTGACCTATAACTAGCTGTGTTCCCCAGGGGTCAGTTCTGGGTCCAGTCCTATTCAGTATCTTCATCAATGACCTGGATGAAGGGATAGGGTGTATCCTCAGCAAGTTTGCTGATGATAATGAATCTGGGAAGAATGGCTGATACACCAGAAGCCTGTGATGCCATCCAGCGAGATCTGGACAGACTGGAGAGCAGGGCAAAGGGGATCTTAATGAAGTTCAACAAGGATAAGTGTAGAGTCCTACACCTGGGGACGAACAACACCATGTACCGGTACAGGTTAAGGGTAGACCCACTGGAAAGCAGCTCCATGGAGAAGGACTATATTGTCCTGGTGGACAATAAATTATCCACTGAAGAGTAATGTGCCTTTGTGGTCGGGAGGTCCAATGATATCCTGGTCTGCATAAAGAAGAGTGTGGCCAGCAGGTCGACAGAGGTTCTCCTCCCCCTCTACTCTGCAGTAGTGAGACCACGTCTGGAGTATTGTGTTCAGTTCTGGTCTCCCAAGTTCAAGAGGTACAGGGAAGTACTAGAGAGACTCCAACGGAGAGCTACAAAGATGATGAAGGGACTGGAACATCTCTCTTATGAGGAAAGGCTGAGAGCCCTGGGTCTGTTTAGTCTGGAAAAGAGAAGACTGAGAGGGGATCTTATTAATGTTTACAAAGATCTGAAGGGTGGGTGTCAAGCAGAAGGGTCCAGTCTCTTTTCATTGGTGCCCTGTGATAGGATGAGAGGTGATAGTAGCAAGGTGAAACAGAGGAAGTTCCACCTCAATATGAGGAAAAACTTCTTTACTGTGGGAGTGACAGAGCACTGGAACAGGCTGCCCAGAGAGGTTGTGGAGTGTCCTTCTCTACAGACTTTCAAGACCACCTGGATCTGCTCCTGTGTGGCCTGCCCTGGGTGTTCCTGCACTGGCAGGGGGGTTGGACTCGATGATCTCCAGAGGTCCCTTCCAACTCCTACCATTCTACGATTCTATGATTCTAAATTTAATCATTGCAGAAGTGTCTGCTGCTTAGTGCCATACAGCATCAATGGCATAACAATAGAGTCACGTTGTTCTTGTGTTATATTCCTGTTTTTATAAATACGTGTGACACAAGGAACACATTTGATATGCAAATATTTTTCAGGACAGCAGTTGTGGCAAGATATTTTTTCTGTAACAGGTGAGTTGGCCAGTTAAGAATGGCTTGATGGTACATAATAAGAGCAATGATAAACTTGTTTTTTGTTAGAATAGTCTGTTAACTCTTACAAAAAGTTGAACAGAAGTAGATTGGTACAGTTGCTTCTTTTTCATGTTTTTAAAAAATGATGGTGAATGTAAATCATGTTCAGCACACTGAGACATTGATCTGTATTACCATGCTACAAATAAACGGTAACTGTCATCTACCAGTAATTCTGAAGATACTGATGTTGCAAATTTATACTGTGTCCTTCAGCTACAGCAGATATGATAGAATTCTTTCAGGGATGGATATCTTCATAAAATAATCTCATCACAGGTCTTCAGTTTTTCTTTGAAAGGCAAGGGTTTGAGCGTATTCAACAAATACCCACTCCACTGCCTGTTAAAGCTAGGGAAAAAATCTTTGGAAAATAAATTTAGTGAAGCCGAGGAGCGTCATCCTTGTATTCTGCAATTCATAATCGCAGAAAGAAGAGAGTGACGCTGAAGGGCAGCTTCCTGATTCTCTTGGCCTGCTACAGGTAGTGGGCAGGTGGGAAGGGGGCCGGTGACAACTTCATCAAGTAAGTTTTTCTCCTCACTGTGGTATCCATGGTAGTGCTGCAATGCCACTTCCTCGGGAAGACTTGTTGATCTCAATTTGTTTAATTATCTGAAAAGCTTAGTTTAGTTAAAATCTCCATGCCACAGCAAGTAAGTTTGCACAGTGAACACTGAAAGATCTTTGGGGTTGTTCACACAGCATATAAAATAGGCTACTTTTATGGTTTGTCCCTGATTCCTCTTCTAACTGTAACCCTCTGCTTTGCCATCAGATATTCCACCATTTAGTGGTTTGAAGCATTACAACATTTTATCCTTGTATGTGCTTAAATGTTTTAACTTTTTTTTTTTTTTTTTGGTGCAATTAGCCATTTTTGCATTTTTACGCAAGCTCACCTTACTGACTGTTTCTGAAACTTTAGCTTAAAATATTTCACTGGTTGCAAAGAGTTTTAAATAATTTGTTATCATGAAATATTTTACCAGATAATTCACTGAGACAAATATGAAATATGCAGTTGGGAAGGTAAAATTATAACCAGTCACATAAACCTGTCTTCATTAGTTCCCTTTCAAACATCTCCAAATGTTACCAATAGAGAAAGACATCCTCGAAGAGTGGTTTGAAGCATGAATTCTTTAGTTTTCAATTGGAATCGGCTTTATGTTTGAGAGGAAGGCTTTCATTTCCTGCATCTGAGATTCATTTTTAAATGCAAGCTAGCAGGAAGATTAGCCTTGAAGGACTATTAGTGACTGGCCAGAATGGTGTTGGTGACTAGAACATAAAAGGGAAAAAAAAGAAAAATACAAATTGAAGAGAGTGAATAAGGGGATGCATCAAACTGTATTCTCAGCTGGTGTCATTTGATATGGCTTCCTTCCATTGGATCTGTGCCAGATGAGACCAACAACAGATCTTTCTGTCCTGATTCCAACTTTAGTCCTGTGCCACAACTTGAAAGTAGTATTCTGGGTTGTTTAGTTTGTTCTTATTTTATATACAACAGATAGAGCCTTTACTGATAACCTGTGGGACATTCTTCAAAGCTTTGCCACAGAAACAGTTAACAGCCAAGGAAACACTTAACACTTATTGCAGTAATGAAAATATCTTCAGACACGTTAAGAGCCTTTATGGAGTTTTGATGGTTTTATTATTATTGCCATTCCTGCTTTAGTAAATCAGCATGTTGAAGTTTTGGTTATTTATGTGTCACAGAAACTATTGATGTATCTCTGTCTGTAAGCTAAAATGTATGAAGGGCTATGCTACAATCTTCAGATGTCTTACTATTTCCTCCTTCTCCGTGCCTTTCATAGTCTCCCAGAGAGAGCTGGCTGTGTTCTTAATGTCACTGGGGATAATTCTCATGGGCTTCTCTGAAACTCTCAGCCCCCTTGCCAAATCATGGACACGTGATCCTTGAAGAAGATGTTCACGTACTGGTAAAACAAATGATTGCTAGAGATGAGAAACCAGACTCAACAGTGCATCTGTTTCAGCAACTCCTAAAATAACATATTCTTAAGTTTTCTCCAGGTAATTGCAAGAGGGTTTTGTATGAACCACAGTGTGTAAGTCAGAAAATTGCTTTGACGTGAGCTGTGATCAATAGGAGGCTGAAGGAGATTTCTCATTCTGCTAATAGTACATTACTATTGTAAAATTATTTGACATATTACAGACTTTGAGAAGTAGAGAGTTTTAGAAATAAGTGCCACAACAAATATGTTTTATGAATTTTCTTTTTTAAAATTTTTATTTTCAGTGAATAATAAACCATTTATTGTACTGATCATTTTTAATATTGGATTCCTGTTGCTTGAAGTGTTCTGCTTTCAATGTTTTAGGGCTCATCAGCATTGTAATTTTGGTCTTGGCTGTCTGTGTGTCCTAAAGATCTTGTGTTGCCACATATTGCTGAAGTATCTGAATACATACTGTAAAATCTATGCCTGTCAACTTCCCTCTAAACCTGTCTCTCATGGCACTATAAAGGCAGTTCTGCTGCCTCACATCTCAGTACCTAAAGTGACAGGGAAAAAAAAGAGAGAAAACCTGGAAAAGTATGTGGCAAGCCAAAGTGCAGTCAGAAAAAAGGCAGTACAAGACAGGAGACAGGACAGCATGTTCATCTTGTAGTCATTCAAAAGAGGGTATAAATGAAATAAGAAAAAGTTGTACAAAGTTCTGTCTGAATGATATTATAAAGCTTCATAACAAAACAATTTCCGTTTAAAACTGCTCACTTTGTTTTATTTATTGTTGGGGTTTTTTTTGTTTTGTGTTTTTTTGTGTGTGGCTTTTTGTTTGTTTGTTGGTTTTGTGGGTTTGTTTTTGTTTTATTAAAATGAATTATTTGGAGATCTTTGATGACTTTTCATTTGAATAAATTGAAATGTCAAGGCAGAAGACAGTCAAAGACAGAGTGTCCTTGTATACCTTGATTAAAAGAGCTTAAAAACATTGTTATTTAACTTTGACCTGAGGCAAATGAAAAACATATATTTAGTGTCATTTCCACTATTATACAAATATATCCTTGATTTTTGATTGTTAATTTCTCTTTTGGTCATTGTACAGGAAGGATTTTCTTGTCTAATTGTTAACTGAAACATCCAAAATTGTAATCCAGGTTTGGTAGTGCACAGTTGTGTTCATGTGATCAGATTTTGCATCCTAGATGTTTTTTCATCAGTACTCTAATATTTGTGAGTTATTACAGTGCTGAGGTTTAGCTAGAGGTTTTCTGTACTGCTAATGTATGTATTTGTTTTCCAGTGACATAATTTCCTCACTAAGAACAATTTCTGTTAACAGAACTGAAATGTTCTTGATATCCGCAATTGTAATTCTGTTTAATATTGAAGTTTACAATAGATGGGTCACATTAGCAAAGGAATTCAGAAATTTATGTTATTTCAAAAAACCTGAAATCTATATTAAAGGAAGAAAATAATGGTTAATATTTGATATTGGTTTTGTGTATCCTGACATTACCCAAGTCTTCTAACAACAATTTTCATTGCATCATTTGCAGAGTGCTAAATTTGTAGTGTTTTGGCAACATCACTGCCTCAAACACACTAGTACTGTGCTGGCATTGCCTCTCCTTTGACTTGTATTCTGGGTGCAGGCAGCTAGATCAGCATTAACCAGTGTAGAAAATCATGTTCATGTGCCAGGGTTTCAGACTACTGGTAAAGACATGTTCTTGGCAGGATAGCAGTACAGATACAAGCTTGGAAGGCATCCACCTTCCAGTGAGTCATGGTGTTGAGGACTAGTTTTCTGCCTAGTCTGGAAAAAATATTACTGAAATTATTCTTTTATAAGCCATTAAGGAAAGACCATGCTTTGGTAGTTTAATGTATTTACAAGAAGTGGCAACCCAGTGAATATAGGTAAATATACCATTGCGAGAAGAGTTTTGTATTTATGTAGAAGCATGTATTTGCATATATGTTGATGTATACATGCATATCTGTGTGTGTGTACAGGTGTATTTTTATACTCCTAACTTACCCTATGTAAAAAAAACCCCAAACATTGAATTCTTGTTTTTCTTTTTTAAAGGATGAATCTGCAGCATTATTTTTGTTAGCTCCTCTTGCAGAGAATTTAGAGTATGTCTGCATGGGGCAGTAGAGCATGAAGACTGTGCCCAACTCACCTAGACTGACTGGACTGATAAATCTACAAAGCACATTGCACTGTTGATAGCTCTAGTACTAAAAGAATTACAAACTGTGTTTGCCTGGCACACTGCTCAGGTTAGTAAGTTCTGTGCCTTCACAAGACTAATAACTTGGACTTAGCGTAATTTTGAAACTACTGTAGTGTGCTTCATTCCTGCAAGAGCTTAACCAATACAATTGCATCATGGTCCAGCATGCTGTGTGGATGTACCGTGTGACAAACAGGGATAGTATCTGGTGACAAACAGGGATCGTCGCTGTCTTAAGTTGTTAAAAGAATATAAATATTTGATCTTGTTCACTGTATGGGGTTTTTTTTTCCAAATTATTCTTCATAGTCATCTTTCAGACCTATGAATTTGTTGAATAATATGCATCAGAGTTCGACTGATGTAAATGATAGTACTTTCATGGTGATAGATGGTAGTTCTTAGGGATATGGTTTAGTCAAGATCTTGTCAGTCTTAGGTTAATGATTTGACTTGATAATCTTAAATGTCTTTTCCAATCCAGGATATTCTGTGATTCTGCAATTCTATGGTGATTATTCTAAGGTAGGATGAAATTAGTAAAGAAGAGTGTGTCCTAGGGTTTTGATTTTAGTTTTATTTTAACCTTTTAACCTGTGGCAGATCATAAGCAAGGTTATGTGAACTTTTATGTTAGCTTTCAGTTTACTGTACTTGTAAAATGGGGATAGTGATGGTTAGTGCTTCTGTGAATTGTTTGGAGAACTTCAGGAAAATTGAATCAAGCTATTAAAAACCTACTAGATTTTTGATTTGTGATATGTTCCTACTAATATAATGAGGGAACAATAATCTGCAATTAAGGTAGAATTACTCTACTGTGTAGAAAGTAACGCTAAAAGCTGGAACTAAAGAGAGGAATTAATTTTGCCTTAAAGGATGGCTATGGTGCAAACATATACATCTGAGGTAGTCATTATTAGGCTGCCTTTCTAGTCGATGGAGAACACTTGCCACAATCCATTTGACTTTAGATGTCGTCTTTAAGGTAAGATGAATTTTGCCTCATGAATAATGCTCACTATATAATTTAATCTTACCTCCTGCTATAGAGTTACCTCCAGCTGCTCTGTATTGGTTGTGGTTGGTTTTGTTTAACTAAAGCACTACTTTCATTAAGTCCTTTTTTAGGACTAATTTGGACAAGCAATCCAATACTTGTAGTGGTGATATTTTCCCCCTTTCCTTCCCACCCATATCTTATGTTAACCTTCAAAAATAGTTAATGAAGCACATAAATAGCAGTTCAAACAACTTCTCATAGAATACCATCACATTTGAAAATAAATTCTGATTGTTGGTCAGCAACTGCTGCAAGAAATGAAAGGTAAATTTGTCATGCAGCAGTGATGTTCAAATGGTGATTAGTCTTTTGACAAATAGATGAGTCTGTCTTGGCCAGCTGTCAGGATGGTATAGCACATTTTGCTATATTATTCTAATTGCGTTACTTTTGGATTTGAACTGAAGTCAGAGTAATTACATAGAAAGAAGTGTAACTGTTTAACAAGGTTATAAATATGTGTGCTCTGTTTCTTCACTTCCTTAGGAGATGCAGTGGCTTTTCCACCAAGTCTGTGAATTGTGCCATTGCAGTAATTTCCTTGTTAGTTCTAATATGAATTCAGCTTTTCAATATGTTTACAAAAATTTATGTCTCAGCCTCTTTGGAACTGGGATACTACTATGTACAGAGAGTAACAACATGTTAAGATTGTGTTATTTATGCAAGCTTGTTCTCATGAAATTATCATTGAGATATCCCATATACACATAAATGTTGGCATTTTTTCTTGGAGCTGGCTTGGGAATCTGGGTTAAAAATAAAGGTGGATAATGAAACATGATGTATGTGTACATTCCTTCTCCCATAATGCTGATAGTCCTCTATATGGCATTTATGAGAAAATACGAAAAGATAATGAGTAAACATTTCTGCATATCCCATGGCTTAGGGAAGAAAAGAGGCTCTTCTGAGACTCGCATGTTGTTAGTGGTGAACATTGGATAAAAATCCTCTGCTTGTCCTGCCTTGTGAGAAGTGAGACTTGAAAGAACTTTCACTTCTTTTACTGGTTTGAAAACATATTTGACCTCTGCAAAAGGAAGCCAGGGAGAGCGTTGAATAAGTTGATTTACCATCTCTTGAAATACCTCCTTTACTGGTTCTGTGCCAGAATCTGAAGTGCTGTAGTGACAGCAGCCAAAAGGGAGAGGGGATTTGGATGGAGATAAAGGAAAAGATTAAAAAAAAAAGTCTAAACCTATATTTAATCCAATGGTCTTGTTATCTGAAGCTGGCCGCTTCCAGGAGCTCTGTAAACTTTTCCTGTAGTGAATGAATTGAGCCCTGTGTTATAATGACAAATACTTCTTCTGGGAAATACTCGTGTTACATTAATGCTACAGTGAAAAAGTACAAAGTGAATTAGATATAAAAGATATTACTTTTTGCATCTGTGATGCACGTGGATTATGGAGGAAAAGATGACCCAAGAAAATGGAAGCTATGTGTCCAAGTTGTTGTACAGTAGGTTTTGGAATGACATCCCAGGAACAGCTGCTTCTGAGTACACAGGATTGTGAGGGGTGTGGTATGATTGTCATGGAAATGTCCAATTTTTCTTTAGTCCAAGTTGAGTTAGTGTTCCTTATGGATTTGCTACAAAACATTGCTACTTGAATATGATTCTAAGATTTTAATTCATATCATCATAGCTAACTTTTAGCTGGTTGATTTCACTAAACTTCTACTGATTTAAACCAGCTGAGAATCTTTTCCTCAATCATCATGGTAATATTCTCTTGAAGTATGCTCCCGTACTATAAGCTCTCTGGGGCAGAGAGCTCCAAACTCCTAAGAAAAGTGTTTTCAGATCTCTTTGGAAGCAGATGTTTGCCCCTAAATAGAAGTATTCAGCAGCATAAATCTTAAGTTGAAGATGCCTAGTAGTTAGGCATTGCATAACTGAATTTAGCAGTACCTAAGTCACCCTTGTGATTATGTGTCGTCATTGGAAATTTTGTATAGAAAGCTGTATGCTTTCACATCCTCCTTTTTTCCCACTCCTTCATAGAAATGTCTGTTCAGTGGTTAAAGGCTCGTAAGGTAAACATGTAAGGCTATATTCTATATTCAATTTTCCCAGACATGGCCTTTTTATTCTGCCATTAGAGCCTCATCTAGGATATGCATCCTCATTCTAGGTTTTCTCAAGTCCCATCGAAGCTTCAGCTGAAACAAGTAGACAAAGATGGACAGAGAAGCCTAAGCAGAGTCAACAACAGTTTTGATCAGTCCATAAGAGTGTGCATAATGACAATTTTGAAGAGAAAGGTGGCACCTGTAATATCAGAGCAGTCACAGCAGGAAGAGGCAACTGTTTTTTTTTAAACAAGGGGGAAGTGAGGCATGGCAAACATGAAGGCTTTGGAATGGTGTGAGGAGTTGAAAAAAGATTTTGAGTAAGTCTGAAGGCAGAGAGACTTGGCATAAGAAGATTTTGAGCGTTTGACTTGCTTTAATTAGGAGCAATGGATTTAAAGTGCAGCATGCTGATGGAAAATAATTCCCTTACAGAGCCCTTAGTGAGAATCTGAGCTCTTTCCTTTTGTTGTCATTTAAATCTACTGCTGTATGGGGTTGTCATCAGAAAGAATGTTTGTTGCTTCTTGTTTATTCAGGTCAGGAAAGATGTTCATGAAATATGTAGTCACATAGTAATTATGTCATCAGATACACTGCTGCAAAACTCTCTTCAGTGAAGAGGAATTTCCTTTACACCTGACGATAACATTTTTCAAAATAAAATATGTCAAAGCTTAGAAGTTTATCTTGGCAGAACATCACACCATTAAAGCAAGATTGAATGTATCCTGTCCAAGTCTCTTGCTTCTTGTAATGGTGCCTAAGGCTACAGTCCTCCAGATGTTGATACTACTAGCATTTACATTTTGAATGGAAAAAAACCTCTCTTGTTACCAAAGACACTTTACAGTAGAAATTCTACCTTTTTTTTTTCAGAACAGTTTGTCTGATGTAATGGGAAAAAAAATGTGATAGGGAAAAAAAATCTACTCCTTCAGAACAAGTTGCCCATAGCAATAAGAGTGAGAAAGGGTGGAACAGCAGCTCCTTCATGCCCCTTGCTTCCCAATCCAGGTTAAGATTGCACTGTTCCTCCACAAATAGCTAAAAATTGCCTTAGTTTCGGAAAGGAAACAGAAGGTGCTGCAGTAGAAATAGTCGTGAAAGGGCAAGCAAAACTTTTCCTTGCACTAACACTGGCCAGACATCATCAGCATTAAACTTAATGAGCCTTATTTACACTGAGTCAGCTCACATTGCTTTAACCTTAAAGGGGCCTTAAAAAGAAGTGAGAATGGGAATAATTTCCTCTAAGTTTTGGTAATTAACACAACTGCTCCCGCGTGGGATCAAGAGATGGTTGTAAGACAGCCACATTTTCTCCATTTTGTTGCATACCAGAGGCAGCTTGCAGACTTCTTGCTGAAGTGGTACAGTTTTACAAGATTTTATCAATGAAAGGCAGGACCAAGTGATCAGGGGATGACAAAGGGATGGCATAACAGGACACTGAGAAGAGAAATGAACTTTTCTTGGTGTATATTATTAGGAAAGCCAGATATAGCTCAGCATGAATGGGCAGGCTTCAACTGGAATTATATTATTTTTTAAAGAAAAACTCTATTGCCACATGAAGATGTGCATTAACATTGCTTTGTCCTGCTCTCACTCAAGGGTTTAACCATCTTGTGTGCTGATATGTTTTGCTGGGTTGGTACCTGCGGCTTGAATCTGGTAAAAAGATTCATGATGCAGCTGCATAGACTAATTTTCCAGTCTATTGCTACTTTTTTTGTCCTGTAGACTTTAAATCAGAGCTTACAATTGTCAACTTGAAAAAGAAAGGTGTGGAGGATTGCTGATTCTTTCAGGATCACATGTTCAGCTCACCATCCTCCAACAAACAGATCTTGGCAATGAATTGGTTGGACCATTAGTAACAGTTCCAAAGAAAGTCATGAAAACACTCACCAAGCAGAATGTGTACACATTATATTTGCCATGTATATGCGGTTTTTCGGTAGTGAGATACATATGAGAAGAAACAAAGATTAGAAATAACACACCGAGTTTTCCATACAAGTAACTCATAAAGTTAATGATTTTCCAAGATGTTCTTTTCTCCTACAGGGCACCTTTGCATGGGAACACCTTACTAAGAGAGATACTGGGATTGTGATATGTACGGGGTTGATATGCAGGTTATACTTTGTCAAAATGAGAGGGATCAATATTCTAAATATCACTTTACATTGTGATTTTATATAGTGGCAGTAATATCATCAGAGATATTATATTCAGCAAATAAACAGATACGTATGCTTCATAATGTTATGCACTCTTTGTTTTGTGCTTCCACTTCAAGTAAGTTTTGTTCAACCATGATGTCCTATGGCATGTATGGATACTTGTTAGTAGAACAAGTAACATAATTCCTGAGTTAAAAAGGTCATAGATAGGGCAATGGGACTGGAGACCCAAAGCTGGAAAATGTATTAACATAGTTTAATCAGTCATACTAAATTCCACTGTGGCATATTTCCTCAACAAATTAGTTAAAAGGATTCTGGGTTCTGTCACTGGAAAAGAAAACACTTAATCTTTTATTCTAAAAAGAATATTTTTTTTCTTCAATTATTGTGTCTGAAGGTTTTGGGATTTTTATTTTTATTTTAATTTTTATGAGTATTATAGTTTATGCTCTAATATTTAAAATCATATATTATGATATCTAACTTTTCCTGTAAATTTAGTCAGAGCTTTGTTGTGTAACCTTGATCAAATTACTCGCTCCTTCTGTGTCTCACTTTCACTGTATTCAGGGAACAAACTCTTCAGTGCTGTCCTAAACTTTAGTGTGTTTGTAAAGTGCATAGCACAACATGATGTTGTTATCAAATGGAATTTCTAAGAATTGCTGCAATTCAAAAAAGTAGTGATTATTTGGAGTTTGGCTAAACTGAGTTTCCAGCATCTTCTCTGGTGAAGAGCCATTACTTTAAGTACTGGAAGAATGTGCACGCAAACCACTGACAAGCCAGCATGGTTTTTGGCAAGACAGTATGTGTAGGTGAGCAATCATAGTCAAGGAGAATGACTCAGGTTCTGATTGTTCCCAAGCAAAGGGGTGCAGATGTGAAAATATATCAGTGAGATTCACCTGAATTGTAGCTGTGGTTGTTTCATTCCCCAGATGACCATGCAGAATTCATGAGTTATGCAACATTAGCTATCCCTTGAATGGTTTGAAGCTAAAGTTGGATATCAATTTAGAACTGCTTTAGTGTGGCCATTCTTATGCATCCTATGCAACTCCTACCCTCCCTCCTCCTTCCGTACAGAGGAAGGGTAAAAAAGGCACTTCAGGAGGGAGTACAGTTCCATTGCTATGTGGTGATTCTGTGATAATTAATGACAGTACTCTTGTTGAGTTGCACTCTTGATGCATTCAAGTTGAAATTCCTCCTTTATTAGATTGCTTGCTCTTTTACACAAGTAGCTTGTAGAGCTTTATATCTTCTAAGCTTCATAATGGTGACATCCCACCCTGTAATACAACTGTAGTATTATTTGCTGTATTGAATAACTAATGTACGAATACTTTTTTCTTAAGTAGATATGCCTAATGGAGGTTTTAAAAGTACAGAACTAATTTACAAAGTTCAGTAATTAGTGATATGGTAAAAATAGGATTCCCCTAAATTACTTTAAAAGTTGGCCTATTTCTATCTATACCATTTAAATCAGTATTAATTTAAAGCCAGCTGCTTCTTGCCTTCTGCATTTCAGTTAGTTAGCTCTGTTAGTTTTTCTTTCTTCCTCCTGAGGATTAAATGTGTGTCCTGTAAGCTTACCAGCCCTGACTTTTTGTATGTGACAACACTCCCTGTGATCTCCTAACTCATCGATCAAATGGAAACCATAGTCTTCAAAAGTGTTTTAGAGAGGCTCTTTCTTGAATAGCACACAATATTTCTGTACTAGGGTATATTATGCCATAAAATAAAGTTTGTGTTCTTTTAGGCTTAATACTATACCATTTGTGAGCACAAGTGCTGAAGCAATTTAGAAAGAGATGTTAACTTTATATCTTACCAGGGAAATAGTTTTATTACTGTGCATGTAAAGCAACAGGAAAGCAAAGCTTTACTTTTGTATTTTATTAGCTATCATTGTCATGTTTCAGGGCCTCTTCTTGTGTCAGTATTTGCAGACATATTGAAGACTTTCTTTATTAAAATGCTAAAAAGAAATTAGGAAATTAATAATATGGCTTCTGAATCTTTAGAAAAAGCACTTGCTTTAGAAAATGAGGAGTTGTTTAAGCAGTGTATGTTGCAACAATGAGACTTACAAATGCCAGATGTACTAGAATAACATTGTGCTTTGGCATTGGATTGTGAAAGTAGAATGGAGATGAATACAATTAGGTTAACTACTATGTAGAGGAATATCACTGTTGGTACTGCCAGACATTTAAATATGAATCAAGTCCCAACATAGTCCTGAGATATCCTAAAAGCATTAAAATATACTTCAGGTTGTTTTTTATTTGCCCACTGATTTTATTCTTTGAGGTGTGCTGAGTTTTCTGTCATGAGATCGGGAAACTGATGCAGAGATTTTTTTGAAGTCACAAGTCATCAGCAGCATGATTTTTAAGCAGATTACAAAGTATAATGAAATTCCTTAGACCTGTGAGAGTTCATAATACTGTGATAAGCACTGTTCTGGGATGCAATTTTTACAGTCTCTGAAATGGCTTTTGGCTAGGTTTAGGAACTATAATTCTATACAGAGAAAATTCACATACTGAAATGTCCTGTTTTGATAAAGTTTAAGTATATATTTATTTTTTCATATGTATTTTGTTAATATATATACTATGCTATAGAAGACAGCTCAAAAAGTACTGTGTAAGAATACTGAGAAATTTCTACCTGAAGGAGTTTGACCACATTCAGTCCATCTTCCATGGAAAATCTAACAGAACAGAATTTCCTATAGAAATAACTGTTGTCCTTGTGAGAATTCACTGTATAAGACCATATACTTAATCCAAAGTATTTAATACATCCAGGAAATAGAATGCCTTGAATATATATTGCCTTGTGTTTAAAAAAGAGATCATGACTTTACACTGTATTCTGTGTGAATCAGAAGAGTATTCTGTAGGAATCAGTCTGAAGAGCTGTGCAGACCCCTTGCTCATGAATTATGGAAGTGGAATCTAAATGAAAGCAGCTAAAGATGATACAAATATGCCACAAGAATTGCCACAGCACAATTATTGCTTCTAAACATTTAAGTATTATAATTCAGCTTTAGACTTCTGAAATGAGTCTCTAAAATGTTAATATGTATGTGAGCTCACTGGTCTTGCTTCTGAAAACATTGAAGCTCTTCTTTCACTGGAGTTCACTGATATCTTTTTTAGTATCATTAGGACTAGGTCAGAGCTTCCAAACCTGAGGAAACTGGAAATGATGTGCTGGTAAGTTCTTAATGTTTCAGAGCATAGTAAACTTAGATGTCCATGCTCCTGGTTCTTATGATCAGGAAAGAAAAAAAATAAAAAGGCCTAAAAAAGACAACACCCCACCACCATCCCATAAGATGCCTGGGTTTTGTGGTGCATGGTGAAATGACTGAGATAGCTTATAACCATCCAAAAAAAAAGGTTATCCTGTCCAATCTGAGATGATAGCAAGCAGTACTCATTCTGAAGATTAAATTGGTTAATTGGGCATCTATATTATCATTAAACCCTCTCTAACTTAGCTATAAACTTTTGAAATGTTTTCCACTGAAATGACATGCTTTTTATTATAATGTCTCTTGATTTTCTGAGGTTCAGTTTTAGTCTGCTCGTTTTTACAACAGATTTTATGTAAGTGCTGGTCTACATTGATAATAATGAAGTAGTCAAATGTTACAGAGGAAAAGTTACAGCTGATTTTTATCCACTTATTGCTGACATTGAATATTGCAGGTGATGTTGTATGTGGTAAGCTGGAACAAGCAGAGAAAGATGTGTTTCTAACAACGAGAGAGATTTCCCTACCACAATGGTTGGTTATGTCATTCCAGAGAAGATCAGGAGCCTTTTACTCATGATGGTGGTATCATACCAGTTCTTCTCAATCAGGCAAGAAGATAAGCTGGAAGGAGGTTGGTAAAGTTAAGCTGAAAAGAGATCCAAAATGAGAACTGAGTATCTGCTTCCTGTGTGTTTGTAGTAGACCATTTCTGGAACCACTAAGGTATGCTCAGTTCTGGATCTTGGTATGAATCTAGCAAATGCTAGGTCTACTTTCTTAGCTTCACTTAGATGAATATTCATGGGTTTTGGCTAGATTCTGAATGAACTTGTTCAGGAAGGAGAGATTTTATATGATTTTTAGTTGGTTTGAAACCATTAAGGATTGAAAGAGTCAGCCTTCTTCATTGTTAGTATAACTGGTTTGGGCTTGAAAGATAAAATTAGTTTCTTACTTTTAAAGCCATTTCTTGTAGAAAAGGCCTTCTGTTCATAATTCTTTCATGAATCAGTAAAAATATGAATAAATACAGAAGTTATTTTAGGTTGGTGATATCTAAGTTTAATTTGCAGAAGCAAATTGCCTCGCCATGAAGTGTAAACTGAGGAAAGGTCATATGGAATTGTCTTTGGAGTTCCTCAGTTGATCCAAAATCCTTTATTCTGCTTGCACTCTCATCTTTGTTTGTACTAACTGCAGTTCCTCCAAGTCATAAACTATTTCAGGGTCAGTGTTGAATGATAATCGAGGACTTGGTATCTTGTTATGCTCTAAAATCCATCTAAAAGGAGCATTAGAAAACTTGACATTTAAAATAACTGTACAGCCCTAGTTCAGATGTTGCTGGTTTACGTCATGGTCTCTTACACATCCTATTCTTACTCTAATGTCCCAGGTTTACACAATGCAAAGTATGACCTTCTCCAGAACCACTATCAGTGTTATAAAGTGCAAAATGTTGCTCAGAATGATTGCAGAAGTTGAAAGAGGCAAAATATTGCTGGAAAAGAAAGAAAGATCTTGAGAACAAGTAAGAAAATGCCCTGCAAAAATTTAATTTTATTCCAGTCCTCCTTCTGCTTGGCACATTACTTTTTATTAGATTTTCAAAGTTACGGAGGAATTACATGTTCTTTATTTTCAAGGTGTCATGATATTTTTGGGCCTAAGCTTAAAATGCTAAGCACTACAGATGTAACTGGAGTCTGTACTTGAGCCACGTAAAATATTATTAAAAAGAGAGTTCATTTGTAGGAAAACAGACATCCAGAATTAATTATATTTTTATTGTTTTGGCATTCTTCCATAAAAAGAGGGAATGATAATTCTTACAGAAGGGGTGTGAGATAAATTCATTATCTTCTGTACAGTTCTGAGGTGGTATCATAGTATTGAAAAGCTCAGAAGGAACCCATAATAATCCAGTGTTTAAATGGTGTGCATATTATATGTGGGCTAACAAAACTCATTTGTGTGCCATATGGTAGACAACAGAGGAACAAATACTGCTTTACCTATGGCAATGTCAGTGCCTTGAACATTTTTGGTCATATTGTAAAGCATTTGCTGCAAGACTATACATCTATACATGCTGTCTGTGTCTTTTGCCTGTGTTTTGCTTTTACAAATGCTTAGCACATGTTTAAGCTCATTTTTAAGCATGGTATAACTTTAAATACAAATTTAGTCATACTAAATCTATGAACAGATTAATAATCTTAAATAAATAAATACTGCATCACTATATCATTGGGTTGGAGGTAAATGTCTAAATTGTTTCGTATTTCTAGTTAGTTATAACTATTTTGTAGGGCTTGTTGATCATCACATTGCCAGGAGATGAGCAGAGAGAAGCAACTGGTTAACAGCTGGTTGCATCTGGTCACAGCCAGGAAAGCACAGCAACAGAATAAACAATTCAGTTTTCAACAGCTGCATTTGCAGTTACAGTCTACTGAATCAAATAAGTGCAGCTTTCCAAGTATAATTTGTGAGCTAGAAACATAAATTATCTTTAGAAACATTTGGAAGCAATGAAAAAAAAATCTCCTTATTTAACCATCCTCTCCTTCTTATACTATTGTTATTTTTAATTCTCATCTTTGTTTTAAACATTGAAAATGACTACTAATAGACAACAAGCTTAAGCATTTTAATTCTTCTCTGTGTTTTTGTACCTTGTTGTCCATCTTTCTGTTTGAGTTTCTAAAGATTCTATGCTCTCCTGTTTCACTTCTGGGAACACTTGAGTGCTATTAGATATTTCCTGATATGTACCAAGGACCTTGTGATAGGTTTTTATTGTCTCTGTAAAGTCCCAGATTCAATATTGATGCGTAACAGTAGAACACTTTACTAAAGAAATATTGGATTTGGAACATAGTTACGTAATGGATTGCTTGAATATGCTGCTGAAAGCAGGATGTGGTCATACTATTTGAAGACATCATGCCTGGGGCCAAAAATGGTTGTATCAGTTCTCCATCATGTCAGAAATCTCAGATGCTGAGATTGAACAAAGTTAAGTTGGCCCAGGCTATTATAATACCCAGGCTATTATAATGCTTCTGCAACCAGATGATTATTCAGAATCTCAGGAGAAGTTAATGTGAAAAGAAAAGTGAATCTAAGGCTGAAAGTTCATGACAGGTGAAAGAACTGTTTCTGCATCTGTGCTGGTTATAAGTGATTAGAAAAGATGCTCATCACAATCTGGCAACTGAATACACCGTTTTGTCCTGAACTGTTTTGAAAGCTGTATATGTCAGAGTAAGTGCTGAACAAGTTCTTGGTACAAAAAGTCTTAAAAAGTAGTGATCACATATTTTGATCATTTGCAGGACTGATTAATAATGTACATTAATAGTTACAGCAATCAGTAATCACATTAACAGATTCAGAGACATCCTAAGGGCAGTTTGTAGGCTGCAAGTAATCAGCTGGGAAGCAAGACCATCCCACGAGGGCATAAATGGCTGTTTTTTCTTAGGAACAGTGAATGTCCAAAACAGCTTGTGCCCAGCCCAGTCTTCTTCCTGACTTACTGACCGATTTACTGGATGGACCCTAGACCTGCAGTGTAGTTTTCCCAGTCCTGTCTCTGGTTCTACCTCCTGCTCTTCCTGACTGGATGGACCCCAGACATAACTCATTTCCTTACTGTGTATGGGATTACGGATGGGACCTGTCACTATGACCAGCCTGCTCTGGTACTGTAGGACTATGCCCTGCCTGTGCTGTCATCACTGTCAGCTCCTGGCTCCATCTCCCTTGTGCACCAGTCCTGCTCTTGCTGCTACCTGACAGGCTGTGTCCAGTAGAATCCATTATCTGGATTATTTTTAATAACATTTGATTTATAGTTTGAAATAACTAGCAGGTAGATACATCACAGTTACTAAAGGCTGAGGTAATTGATGCCAATATTAACTATTTCTGTTGTCAAAGACCGTGGAAGGCCCAGAGGTAGCCCACAGCCTGACCAAAATAAGTTCTGTATGATAGAATGAAATGACAATCTCTATTCTATCCAATTTGACCTATAAATATTAAAAAAAAAAAAAAAAAGAGAGAGACGAAAACGCAAATTGCAACTGATCAATGGACTTATGAGTCAAAGGGCATCTTAACTATAAGATGACATTTGGGATGAACTGCACAGTCTAGGAAAGCATTGATTTGTTAGAGAGTTGTAATGTGCCAGAGTATCACTCTGCTTAGTTCATGGCTCCTGTACATCTCACAGTGCAGCGCAAACTGAATTTGCAGAACCTAATGTGAAATTGAACCAGAGTTACAGTTGAACTGCCTTAGTCCTTATAGTCATGTCAGTCCATATTATCTACCTGTCTTGGAAAATAGTAGGTTGTGAACAAAAAAAAAGAACCATAGGATGACGTGTATAACAGATTGCTAAATCAGGGCTTATCAAGTTTAGGTGAGATTTTGGCAGGTCAAAAAGCCTTTCAGGTTACCTTTTGATCCACATACCACTGTAGATGTAGTTGCTGTTATGTAGTGCCTTTACCTGAAGTACATAAAGAGCTATTTCCAAAGTAGACAGACAGTAGACGAAAATGTTTGGCTAAGTCACCAAAGAGCCCTAGCAGTTTCTTCAATCTCTTCTTATCTCCTGGGTAAATAAAAACTGCCTAATTATATATGTACTTGGGAGACTACAAGGCTTCAACTTCATTAGTACTACTTGTATAACTGATCCATATTCTATATTGTTGAGGACTTTTTATATACTTTTTCTCATAAAATGAACAAACATCTGAGGTCTGATTTCATAATCCTTTTTTTTAACCTATTTTGATTATAGTTGTCCTTTTGTCTGAATAAGCACAAGAGGAGTGAACCCAAGGGTATATTGTAAAACTTCATATTACATGATGTTGAAGTCTACTCAAAGAGTCTTTTAACAACAGTCTCCTATTTCAGATTGATGTGAGCCAATGTAACATTAAAAAACCTATTTCATTTGCAAACAAAAAACATACTAGTGTGAGTGTTAAGTCTTCATACATGTCATATTAGTGCATCTTCTTCAATAGAGCATACAGAATTTTATGACACTTCGTTTACTTACTCCTCTGAACTTTGATATGTAAGAAGTCTCATGCCATAGCCAGAAAAGCCAGTAATTTCCTAAGATAGACACGTAACTAAATGGACATCTACGTGTGTTTTGAACAATATTCAAGTCTATAATTAAGAATAAGCTATTTAACTTTACACTCACCCATATGTATGTATGGCTTTGGTTCATAAAGGTCATCAATCAGATGCCTGAAAGCATCCCTTGGTGAGTCCAGCTACCAAAATAGGTACTATTCATCCATTACATCTTCAGTCTTAACCGAAAGAAATAGTAAGGTTGATGTTATTGACCTTAAAAGCACAAATCTATCACAAATGTTTGGATTTTTTTTACTTTATATATAGTCATAAGATCAGCAAATGTAACATCCTCTGGACACACAAGCTGGCTTGTACTGATGAAATAAATGTCTTCTGCTGAAACAGAATGTTCAGTCAGTCTGCATTTATGTAAATTCCATGTTTCATTTGAAATGTGCTGCAGTCTTAGAATTTAGCTATAGATTAAATGTCTGAAAAAGCCTGAGATTTCAACACAGTCCATGTAGAGCTCAGTTCAGCCTAGAATCAAAGAATTGGGGGTCTTAGCAAGTTGAGACACAAGGAACATAAACAGGAGAAAAAAAAAAAAAGGAACAGACAAATGAACTGGCTGTTTCACTCTCAGAAGAACAATAAGCAGCTAGTATAGAGAACTCAAACTATGTTAGAGGTCATTCAGTCTAGTACCTCAGCACAGGGAATGAGGGGAAGTGTCTGGTAGATGGCTGCTCAGTACACTTAATAACTGCTAGAGAATGGAGTGAGACCAAGGTCTTTAATATCAGCCCATCATTACTGTCCAAAGAGACTGCAGAAGTAGCTGCTTACTTTAGAATAAATGCATTTCTTCTGATTCGTTACAGCATTTTCAAAAGGACAGACTGAAGAGTGAATGGAGCATCATATACAACAATGCTTCCCTGTGAGCGTGGGCTTCAGCTCAGCTAGGTTAAAAAGGGGAGGTGGAGACAGTGATCATGTCTTGAAGCAGTATTTAAATGTGTAATTTTATCCTTCCAATTTAAAAGAGCATGTCCCCATGCCATAAAATATCACTGATTAAACATAACATACATATTTTTTACTACAAACTACTGTTATTTCTTGGTGTCAGTAACTCATCTGAACAGGTATGATAAGTGAATGGTTGTGTTTTACCCTGTGAGTAAATACAGTGATAGTGTTAGTCACAAGATAAAATCTACTATTTGTGAGTGAGGCATGGCACAGTCTCATACAATTTTTTGGTCTTCCAAGAAAGCAGATCAATGCAAGGGACATTTCCCAGAGTCATACCACTTTAACATTAATTAAATCTAAGCTCACTGCCATCACACATCTTCTGATGTCACACATTGTGACTACTTAAAGAAGAACAGCCTTTCGGAGAAGAAATTATATTATTAGGAAATGTTCTTTCTGTTTCCATTATTTTGTTGACCATTGTATTCTTTCCACTCAATGTATAACTCTCTGTGTCAGCACTGAATCTGGTCCTGATACAAACACAGAAGGGTGGAGATTTTTAAATGCCAGCCATCTGTTTGCTCCCTGAAGGAATGCTGGTCAACTACTAGTCACTGTCAGTGGCAGGTAGAGGAATGTGAAGAATGCTTAGAAAAAAATCCATAAAATGTGTCTCTTGTTTTCTTATCTCTCCTCTCACAACAACAGGACACTTAGCATCACCCCTGTAATTGTCTTTTTGGCAAATTGTTTCAATAGTATTTCCTGCCACAGATAGAACAAATTGTCATTATTCTTCTAATCTCAGTTTCACTTTATCTAGCTAAATATATGTGGTGTGGCCACAAAAGGTACCTTTGCAAAATATGAAATACAGTTTCTTACTGTATATAATGCAACTTTAGTGTTATGCTTCTGACTCTTCCAGACAGATTTTTGCTAATATCAAGAAAAAAAATTTTAAAGTGATTATTCAGTGCTTTAGTTGTTCATAAAATATTTTGTTTCCTTTTTTTTCTCCAGTGGCTTTTTTGAGAGCAGCAATAGGATCAAACAGTAGACAAATGAGGGGTATAAGATGCATTTGAGCAGCACCTTGATAGCATCCTGGAAGGCAATAGAAATCACATTAAAGTTACTCCAGGAAAAATCACCTTTTTTGAGCATTTTAAGGAGTCTGAGGCCAGTCTGGAAAAAGGTTTCAATTGCCTAATCTGTGGGTGAGTTTGGGATTAGAACCATTAGCTCCCAAATGAGTGTTCCCTGAAAGAGCAGTGGAGCATCATAGTACCACTCTGAAAGCTGTCATTACAGTGTAGAGAAGACAGGTGATCTTATTGGGAATGCTGTGCATTGCTCTGCAAGCTTGTGGAAAAGGTGTAGTTCTGTCGAGCTGGCGGACACTGTATGCACTCTTTGGAAGCCAGCAAACCCAAAAACAGAGTTAGTGATTAAAAAAAAAGGATGTGTGGGTTTTCAGCTAACGTATGTTGGCACAGTGCCATGAAGCTATGTGGGTTTATTAAATGTACGAGCTGCTGGTTATGTGTAAATTAGGACTGGCACCTGACTGATTTCCAGTGGTCTTGCCTGGTTTTATTCTGAGCTTGCTGGCTGCTGTTGGAGTTACTGTACAGATTGGTCTGGACAATGTCAGCAGACATTTTTTTGGAAGGTGGCTGGCCTTCTCTGTGTTGAAGATGACTGCTTTTTACCTGTGTTTTAACAACACGGTGCCACTGAAGTCACAGAGGTGATTATTCTGAACTTTAATGTGATCACCCTGAAACAAAAAAAATGGGTCACTTCAAACAAAATGTAGTAAACCCAGGTTAGCTTCATCTAAATAAAATGATGGTGAAAAAACATGCAGTATGGGGTTTTTTTGTAGTGTTTTTGAATTATAACAGTTACATAGATGGATGTAGATAATAAGTAGATAGTAAGTTTCTAGTAGAAACATTTTGTCACTTACTGCTTTATAGACCAACAGAAGCTAGTAGATAGAAGTTCCACTTTCTGAGAATTTTATAAATATGTCCCTTCATTATTTCTTTCTTGGTATTTGCTTTCTGTTTGGCTCTAGAGCATGGCATATACCAATATGCCAATTGATAAACTTTCTGTGCTTAATTCAGCTACTAATAATAACCATTTTCTCCATTTTTTAAGAGAAGGTGATCAAACCAGTCAACATCCTTACTGGTCAGTACAAGCCAAATCAGACAAGATCAAGAGTGCAAGTGCTGAATGTCCAGAGTGTCTGAAGAACTATTTTATGATCTCACTCAACTTCCATTTTTGAGACAGAGGTGACACTTCCAAAGTTTAAGTGGATGCCCAAATTTGTCCTCACAATTCAAAGGTAACCTTTGTATTCTGACCATATATAGAAATATATGACTGTGCTACACGATATGAAGCCTAACTGTGTATTTGGTCAATGGACCTTAACTTGGCTATCTGTTCTTGCATTTGTGAAGTTGTATGATCTTTCTTCTGGCTTTGAAATAGTCTTAGCAACCTGTACTAGCCTACAAAAGATTTGAATTCTCCTGTATAGATGAGAAAAGGGTGAACATTAATTCCAAATAAGCTGTCAACTCTTTTTTTTCCCCACATATAATAGTATCCGGATGTCCTACATCTGCTAGAAACAACTCACTAGCACCTAATACTTACAATATATGTATAAACAGAGAGGCCTTGTTTACATGCCAAATGCTTGCATTCAGCCTGCTGTCTGGTGCTGGAAATAGAGTTGTGTGGCTGTGAGTGATTCCGGTCCTTTGCAGACATTTTTGTTCTTCAAAATGACTAATCAGATCATCATAGGTATTCCTAATACAGGGGGGGGAAAGGAGATGGATAACATGAGCATAATTAAAGGAAAATATGTGTGGTCTTCTCCAGATCTGTTTAAGTTTTGTCCCTAAGCACAATACAAGTATTAAAAAAGCTCCCCCAAACACAAAAAGAACCTTGTTTGTGCTTCTCTTAACATTAGGTAATCTGCTGTGATCAGATGTTCAACACATCACAATACACTGTTCTCATTTCAATAGTATTGGGACAAAAATCAAAGGAAATTTGATGAGACATCCAGTTAGCTTTCAGGATCAAGACATTGTGTTCAGAAAAGCTTTTAAATTAGTAAGTGCTTATTATTATTTTATATCCTAACAATCCATGCAACAAGTATAGCAACATAAAGGTGAAACAGCTATACCTTGTAAGGATTTGAACATGCATAACACAGTTTTCTAGCAATTCAGATAACATCAAATTTGTCACCTTTACAATATCTTGCTTTGATGTCTCTGGCATTTTTATGTGTGGGAAAAAAAGTCTTAAAGATGCTAAAGTTTATGAAACAACTTTGCCTTCAGGGGCACCACCAGTTCACAATCTGGAATGTATCATCATCTCCCCAACAATTACAGTTTTTAAAATTTTGCAACATTATGACAGTCCAAAAGCATAAATTCTGTCTAAAATATGTAGTTACTGTTTATGCCTGTTGAAATTATCTGGAAAGATAATTTTAGCTAATGGGTTTTAAATGTTCTATAACTTTTGAACACTCTTAATATATATGTTGAGGTTTTTTCCTTCCATCACTGAAACCCATGCAATCTAGCTGACCTTTGTCAATTGTAAACACTTAACTGCCATCAGAGCCAGTTTTGCTGGCACCTCATATCAGATTCCTGAAAACATTTTCAGAACTATTTCAGATACTGGGGAAGTCACAACATTAACAAAGCATGTAGATCGATCTCCTTGCTCGCTGTTCAGCAGCCATCTCCTTTTCTTCTGTAGGAGAAATGCTCCTTTACAATTTCCTCACTAACTGTGAGAAGCTGAATGAACTTGGTCATAGCAAAAGCACTCTGAACCCAAGAAAGGATTGTTTCTTAAACATGTTTCTTAAGCAATCTATTGAACAATCTATTTCTGGTTTGTCCCCATTAGATTGCACATATTGCTATTCAGATACTCTGCAAGTGATCTAATTGTGTAATGAACATGTCTTAGGGCCCCTATTTAAATGGCTAATATTTACATTACAAGTTCTTTACTGCTATAGATCAGCTAGTCTTGTCTTTTGTTTCAAAACATCTCCTGCTTGCCTTTCTAATACTTCTACACTTTTCATGTGTTTTTGACAGTGGATTGTGTCAAGCTTTTTAATCTATAGAAAACTGCTGGGACTTTGAAAAGTGAGCAAGTACAGGGAGGAGGCAGAAAACTTTGTGCAGTAGAAGTTTTATTTTAGCAGAACATTGGGCTATTTTCCAGTGGGAGAGCAAGCTGTAAAAATAGGATGGTTTGTGAGTCACAGCTAGGGGATGAAATCTTCTCAGTGGAATGTAAATACAGTGTACAGTCAAACTGAAGGAGATGTGAATAGACCAAATTGATGTGATAAGGGAAATGAGGAGTCAAAGAGTTGCATACTAATGC
Source organism: Actenoides hombroni (assembly GCA_024336885.1). Lineage (NCBI taxonomy): Eukaryota > Metazoa > Chordata > Aves > Coraciiformes > Alcedinidae > Actenoides > Actenoides hombroni. The sequence continues at coordinate 12,688,689 of WUAM01000107.1, forward strand.
TACGAACCTAGATGAAAAGCAGTAAGAATTAGAATTTCTAATGGTGAAGTACTTGGACATGATCAAACTATTAATGACAATGAAAATACAAAATTACTCAGTGCATGTATATATTCTGCATTTGGAAAGATATCTATGAGTTTAAGTCCTTCAGTCATCTGCCAGCCAAATGGAAATAAAAAGGATTTGAAAAAACATCTTCTAGAGATAGTATTTTTAATTTTTTTATTGATTTTTTTTTTACATCAAAGAGTCCTTAAAGAATTAGTTGCTCATATACCTTGTCTGATGTTATTTACTTGTAACTTCCAGAAAAAAATGTGATAACTTCATGAAACAGCTAAAATTTTAGTATAGTACCACTATTCATTAAAAGCAAATAGGAATACTGGGGTAACCACAGGCTAGATAGTGTGATACAAATCTTAGGAGGGAGGGTACAGGAGGACTGACATGGGATTCATCTGAAAATGATTGAAGGGTGAGGAATATAACTGATCAAGATAATTTTCTGAAAATTATTTTTCTCAAAGAATTTGATGTGATACTTAGACAATATTATGATTCTTTGAGAAAACAGTTGTGTAGCTATATTTGGATTCATGTAGGGTGAATGCCTTCGTATTGCCTGACACTATCATTCAAATACAGCACAGTACTCTTGCCTTACGATAAAACATAATACCAGACTAAGAGATGGCTGACAGATCACAAAAATAGCTATCAGTAGAGAATTATCATGCAGGTGTCTGTATTTCTGCTTTAGATACCCTTTTTTTTAACATTTTCGTCAATGTCTTGGAAGTTGATAAAATCACTACTGATGAGATTTCGATCAAAATATAGTAAAGGGTGCCCTGCAAACTACTGAGATAAGCAGTACAATCAGAAAAAAAAGAAATTGAAAAATCTTAGGAAGCTGGCATGTGCCAAAACTTGTCTAATAACAAGTACTTGGTTTGAAGATCTCTAGATTTTCTTATCTTTTTTCTTCAGTTTCTTTGATACCTCTGCATCTCATCTTTGGGTACTTTCATTGACATAGTGCAGTTCAGCTGCTAGATATCTTATGGTTACTTGGCTGCATCCATACAAAGAAATTTAACCAGTCTCTCTATTTGAGAACAACTGTTATGGTCTGGCCACTTCCAGTAACATTTTCTTTCCTTTCACATCAGGAAGTCTCATGTAAATTGCCTTTGGGAATGATCCCTGACCTTTGTTAGCTCCCAGGCTGTTTTCTGGTGTAGCATCAAGGTCAAAATGCTAGCAGGGACTGCTGAGTGGTTTGACAGTGTGGGTGGATGAGTTCCAGGGACAGAACCTCTGCCTGGGTCTGCACTCTATATTGGGGCAGATACAACCTTTCTGTGCAAACAAAAGTCCTGCCTTCTCTCTCTGACATCTTTTAATGTATACTCATCAGACAAGTCAAATTCAGCATGGATGAAGTGAAACATGTATTTCCTTGTCTTCCATCATTGCTTCTAACAAATACATCCTCACAGCTACTGCTTTTCCTGATGTCTACCATCTTTGCCTGTCATGTAGAATGATAATCTGAACATTGCCTGAAACCCTAGACTCTCCCTCAAGCCTTGTATCCCACCTTGGTCCATCGATAGCCTTATACAGCTTACACTCATAATACAAAAGCTAACAAAATAAATAATGAATAATAAGGATAAAATTATCTGGGAGCAGAGAATTTGAAATACACTTTGGAATGGCAAAGGGATTTGCAGCTCAGGGAGAGTCATACAATAGAAAGCATGATATGGATTTATAAACCATAACTAATATACAGATAACCATGAACTTTTAGAAAGACATACGGATAGATAGCCAGGGACTATAGGCAGGGAACTGATTTTATCTCTGCAAGTAACCTTATTAGATGTAACTACCCACCCATTTCTTTTCCCCTCGAGAAAAAACCCTGATGTATGTATACTTTTGATGTTCATATTTGCAAAAGAGGTGGAGAACAATTGGAAGCAGTGTAGAAAAGAATCATAATAATATTCAAGGACTGGAGACAATACCACAAAACAGTCTGCTTATCAAAGATGACTGGATAAAACCATGTAAATACCATCATGTTACCTGACATTGAATGAAAAGTGCACTTACCCTTGACGACAGCTAAAAGTTGAATAGAATGAACCTGTTCCAACCTGATAAAATGTTGGAATGGAAAGGAATGTTAAGATATTTGCTTCTTTTGTATTTAACTGTTACTGCTTTTATATACTAGAATATTTTTTCTCTCAAAGTACAGAATCATAGAATGGTTTTGTTTGGAAGGAACCAACCAAGGTCCAAGCCTCCTGTCATGGACAGGTACACCACCCACTACATCAGGTTTCTCAAAGCCCCATCCAACCTGGCATTGAACGCTTCCAGGGAGGGGGCATCCACAACCTTTCTGGGCACATGTTCCAGTGCCTCACAGCCCTCACAGTAAAGGATTTCTTTGTAATATCTTATCCAAATCTACCCTCTTTCAATTTGAAAACTTTACCCCTCATCCTATCACTATACTGCCTGATAAAGAGTACCTCCCCATCTTTCCTGTAGGTCCCCTTTACATACTGGAGGGCTGCTATAAGTTTTTCCTAGAGCCTTCTCTTCTGCAGGCTGAACAACCCCAAGTCTCAACCTCCTCACAAGGGACGTGCTCCAGCCCCCTGATCATTTTCATGGCCCTCCTCTGGACCTAGATGAGTAGATCTTTGTCTTTCTTACGCTGAGGGCCCCAGACCTGAACACAGTATTCCATATAGAGCCTCACCAGAGTGGAGTAGAGGGGCAGAATCACCTCCCTTGACCTGCTGTCCACACTCCTCTTGATGCAGCCCAGGATGCATTAGCCTTCTGGCCTATGAGCTCACATTGCTGGCTTATACGCAGTTTGAATGTTTCATCCACCAGTACCCCCAAGTCCTTCTCTGGAGGGCTGCTCTCAATCCATTCATCATCCAGCCTATATTTGTGCTGTCCCAGGTTCAGGACTCTGCATCTGGTCTTGTTGAACTTCATGAGGTTCACACTGGCGCAACTCTGAAGCCTGTCAAGGTCCCTCTGGGTGGCATCCCTTCCTTCCAGCCTGTGATCTGCACTATGCAGCTTGATGTCATCAGGCTGAATACCACTGTCCATGTCATCAACAAAGACGTTAAACAGCACTGATACCAATACTGACAACTGAGGAACACCACTTGTTGTTAGTCTCTGCTTGGACCTGAGCTGTTGACCACAACTCTTTCAGTGCGACCATCCAGCCAATTCCTTATCTACCGAGTGGTTCCATCCATAACATCCATGTCTCCCCAATTTAGCGACAAGGACATCATGCAGGACAGTTTCAAAAACTTTGCACAAGGCCGGATGAAGTCAGTTGCTCTTCCCTTATCTACCAACACTGTTACCCTGTCATAGAAGTCCATCTAGTGAAGCCATGTTGGCTGTCACCAGTGACCTTATTTTCCATGTGTCATAGCATATTTTCCAGGAGGATCTGCTCCATGACCTTGCCAGGCACAGAGGTGATACTGACCAGCCTGTAGTTCCCTGTCTCTTCTTTTTAAAAATGGGGGGTTTGTTTCCTCTTTTCCAGTCAGTGGGAACTTCACCAGTCTGACACAACTTTTCAAATATGAAGGATAATGGCTTAGTCACTTCATCCGCCAGTTCCCTCATGACCCGTGTGTACTTAGTGTCATGTGTGTTGCTTGGGTAGGCAACCAGAAAAGCAATGGTACTTCTATCATTGAAACAGTTATGAAAAAATTGTGCATAAATATAGAACACCTTTTGTTTCTGAGTATCGATGATTTATTGGAAGTAGTGCTTAAATGACTAATATAACCTTAATGTTGTACACTACCTCTAACTGCAGCTTGTGTCTGCTCTTTTTTTATCCTTCCAAGTGTCCAAAAATATGTGCAAAACACAAGGAAAGCATGTCCTTTGTGGAAAGATTGCTAATGATCTAGAATGTAAAGCTCCAAAGCCAATTTCTTTCTTTTGTAACTCCATTTAATGACATATATTATGCCATTAAATGTCGTAATTTCACCAGTGGTAAAGAAGAAAATTTCACCAGTGATGAACCTGGCTCAAACTGTGAATTTGCTAAACAACATAGATATAAAATAGCTCTTTTCCTTAAGGTATTTCCTGAAGCTGTATATTAAATATCAGTGTATACCATAAAGAAAACTGCCTCACTGATTCATTAAGACTTTATAGAACAGTGTACTGTGATCAGATACTATAACAATGGATGTTTCATTTAGTTACTTCAATATGAGCTTTTTTTTCTTTGAGAAAGGCCCTACATCATGATAATGAGCACAATATTAAAAACTACTGAATAATATCACACAGTCTTCATGCTATCAGGTATATATATTTCACAATAAATTTTCCTGCGAGGCTGTTTCTCCCTCTTTTAAAAATAATTTAATTCTGAATTTTATCCATTTGTTCTGTCCTTTGTACCACCTGCCCAGCTTTTTGAGGGACAAATATCCCCTACCTCTGTACTGAGGATAGATGAAGGATAGGCAGGGTCCTAACAACATCCCATTTAATTGCGTAGAAATAACGGGAATGAAGCCTGGCCTTCATTTACTGTCCAGTAAGTGTATGTAATGCACATTCAGACTGGAAGAATGAAGGAGGTGTGATCTTGGATGCACTTTACCAAAGTCAATAAATTCTGTGGGGCCAGTGTCTTACCCTTTTAAAAGTGTGGCTCCATTGATTCACAGGACGATGAGGATCTCTCCCTGCATATTGTCATGGGAGTTGAATAGTCTTCAGCTATAGAAGAACTGAATATTAGAACTCTAATTTACAATTAGCACTGTAAAAAGCTTTGTCCCATTCACATTGTCTGGCAGCAGCAAGCACAAATGTATTTATCAAAACCCACTCCAGGGGTATTTTAATTGTCCTTATTTAGGTAGTCTTAAAAAGGGAGAAATATGTAATTCATGGCAATCTTTAAAAACTGGCTGACCAAGACTCATGGCAAATGCTTACAAATGGAGATTAAAACCTGAGCTATCAGTGAGATAATTAGCTTGTTCCAGCACACTGAGAGGCTGTGGTTGTGATGATGATGGGTGCCATCTGATGAGTAAGGAGTCATATTACAACACAAGCACATTCTCCCTCTTCCCTTCCTCTCTCCTCCAGTATCAACCTTATTTAGCCAACTACGATACTGCTTTTCAGAAGGAAAAAAAAAATGAGTTGTTTTAACACTGTCATTTTCTGGATCTTTTCAAATAGTGATTGACAGTCCCCATTTGGCTAGAGCAGCATCCGAGACCACAGATGTCAAAGAGAAATATTTGCAAATTCTGTTCCCTCTCTTAAAGCAATTATTTTTAGTTTCCAACAAGCAGGCAACTATACCCAGATATTCATAAACAGATTCCTAATGCAAAGGCTGACAGCAAATTGGCCGTATTACAAAACAAATTGTACCCTCTGTCAATAGGTTCCAAACTCTGGTTTTTCTTTCTACCAGCATTGCTGGTCACAACATGCAAAGACTGCAACTGTGTCATCATTTTCCCATCATTTTTATATAGATAGGACAGCTGTGGAGGGAAAGAAGGAGGGGAAAATTAGTTCCTCTGCTTTAGCATAATACACAGCATAGAATAATCTGCAGCTAGTCAGGACTGTGTTCAGATGGCCAGAAAGTAGACTGAAGCTGTTGTAACACTGAATAACCTGTAACTAGGGATGTTATTTATGTCAAGTAGCTCAGCCTGCAAATTCTTATCCTTCAATCTATGAAAATAAAACATTGAAGATTAGACATGTGATCTCTAGCCTTTTTTCAATGTGTCTTATCCACAAATAACAGGAGAAGGAAGACAACTATGAGTTTTTATTTTTTTTAAAAAGGTATAGTCCTGATAGGAACATCAACATTGATTTATAGAACATCAGATGAATTTGAATGTGTCAAAGAATCTTTTATTCTTTTTACTCCTTATTATCTTCAATTTATTTAGGTTCCTAAATTTACTTTCTATGTTATAATCAATCAGTGACACAAAGAAGTATTGCTGGGTTTCTTATGGCAGACCCTGAAATACATAGCCCATTCTAGGGAGAGTAAGAGTAGAAAGACAAACCTAGCATAAGAAAAAATGTTTTTTATCTATTAAAAATACTTCTGAGGAAAAAAAATCATAAGCAGTTAGCCTGCAGATGATGACAACTCCTATTAGGAAGAGAAATAATAAAGCAGGATCATGAGAACTGAAGCATGAGCAGCTCCATAGTTAAAAATCAAACACTTCATGCTGAATGAAGTCAAAGCAAGCTTATTGTGATGGATAGACCTGCCTCTGCAAAGGACAAGTCTAGTGAAAACTGTTTTCTCCAAATGAAGATGTTAACAAGCAGTAGAGGAACTGCAATGCATTCACTCCAAAATAAATGCCAAGCCATAAAGAAAGAATCCAAGTGTGAATAATGCTTAAGATGGGATTTATTTACATTACCCAAGTAAACATAATGTAATACAAAACTGTCTAGTGGAAATGCTGAGATGTTGTTCATGACATAAAACTTACCACTTTAAAAAAGATAAAGTTGCAAAAGGATAGCATGCCTTTTATTGCTTTTCTTGCTCATTTAAGACTCACTTGAAGGAAGAAGTATGAATTGTTTCAAATTTGAAACTCATGTCATACTTACATTGTGTTTGTGGGATTCCTGCTGATGTCACTAGGACATGAAAAGGCGAAGTATCTCCACATTATATAAATGTAGTGACATTTGGAAAAAAAAGTGAGATTTGTACCACAGATAAGAGATCTGCATTGCAGACAAGTGAAGGAAACTTTGTTCTTGGTTTTTAATAAACTTCCTGTCACATGTATCACGCGTGGTCTCAATAATTTCAATCTTAGTGAACTTCCTTCTTTCATGATTAGTGAAGTGCCTGTAGCTGGATAACAGAGGTTAGTTATTTTCTAAATGTCAGTTTTAGCAGAGTGTAAATGACTGGAGAAGACAAGGAGTGCAATGCATGCATGTAATACTTTGATGTGTGGAGATTAAACACTTTACAAGATTAATCATTTCCTCATGTCTCAAATGTGTGGTTTTGTTTTTTGGTTGGTTTGTTGTTTTGGTGGGGGTTTTTTTTTGTATTGTTAAAAAAGCGGGTAGTTGTATTATTACATTAGTGATGATGGAAGCAAAGGCATTTCACTTGTGAACTCAGTCACACTTCCCTGCAACTCCTTTCATTTAAGTTAATGGCTGACCATATGACCCTGTGTTTACGTAGCATGCTGTACTTTTGATATGGTAAGAGCTTACATGAAAACACGTGCTCTTGGTTTGGGGAGATATGATCAATACCCTTTCACTGTGGGCAGGATTCATGAAATGAACACACCAAGAGGTTTTCCTTGCAAGCTTGATTCGTAGAAACAGGTATTAGCCATTTCAGATTTTGTATCAGTGGAAAAGTATTTGTGTAGTTAATTCCACCACATACTGGTTTTGGACACATGTGAGCATGACACCATGTTGTGTGGATAGCTCTCTAAAAGGGTCTGGTAGCACTTTTATTGTGACCCCCTGTGCCAGTAGATGTGTTAAACTCTATTTATGACATTATGTAAATGTGCAAGCTAGCTGGGGTCACACTGTGTCAGTATTAAGTACAAGAGGTTTCCAAGCAAAATATGGTATTGGTAGAATTACATATTTGTGATTTCTCCAGTACCTTTCAAATTCAGAAACTAAGGAGATTCAGGTAAAGTCTGGGTCTTTAATTGCAGAGATTTAAGTCTGGAAATTCTACAGCATGGCTAATTCCATGACAGTGTACATGGAACTGCAAATAAAGACAGCTTGGTTACAAATGGTTGTCAGATGTGGCTTGCACTATCAGAGATGGATGATTGACATGAGCAGCATATTTTTGGTTAGAAAATGAAATATCCATATAATTACTATTTTGACCTTTTATTGTAAAATAAGTTGAAACAAGAAACAACTAGATTTAAAAATTATTTTTTCATTGTATTAATTAACAAATTACTTTTAAAATTGCTTATTTGTAAAAAAATGGATCTGTTTTGTTGACTTTTTCCCTTTCCCTCTTCATATGTCTCCAGGGCAAACATCTCTTTAGCTACACACCTGGCCTTGAAGAAACATCCTATTTCAAACTCTACTTGTTATGACAGTGCCTGGCATGATGATCCTGTTGCAGAGCCAGAGGTTTGACAAAATTGCAGTTCATAAACCAGCTAACTCTTTCAGATCATACTGCTGTTTCAAAGCAATTTCATCTTGGTTCTAGGGGAAAAAGGGTGTAGCTTAGGTGTACAAGCTAAGAAAATCATCCTAGTGTAATTCTTTATTTAGGACTGAATGACTTAGTTGTCATCTTCAGTAAACTGTGCTAGCAGTGTTGTCTGGAGCTAGGCTGCATGTCTGTACTGCTACTCTTGTGGAGGGCTTATAGGAAGAGGGATTACTGAAACTGGCTATGTGGATGGGGAAAAAGCATTCTACAGAAGTACCTGCATACAGGAAGAGCACTCATCAGTGGCTTATGCAGCCCTCTGTCATTGGCTTTTCCTGTCTTCACTGGATCTTCTGCTAGCCAGAAGAAAGAAATAAGTCTTTATACACTAATTTAATGTTGATAAAGACCAACATTCTCTGATCTTTGATTTATTTCTATATTTATGCATATGTACAGGAGGAGGCAGATTCTGCTCTTTACCCACATACCACACTTTCACCTTAGAGTATCCTTGAATATTTAAATATATAAATGAGGTGGGCCTTGTTTATTCCAGTCTCTATGTTCACCACAGGATGAACTGTAGTTCCATTGTATCTGGGACACAAATGGGACATGAGAAGATTATCTATGGACTCTTCAGTTTATATTACACTGCTCAAGTCTTTTTTGTGTTTCTGAAAAGCAGCAGGAGCTCTGTCATCCTACTTGCTCATCCCATTCCTTACACCCAGGCTCAAGAAAGCTGTAGGAATGGGAAGTTACTACCTAAAAACGTATTGTTTCTCTGGTTTCTTACAATAAAAACCTGCCCTGAAGCAGCACAAAAGACATAAAATGCAAGAGAAAATCAAGCTCAGTTTGTGTTTGGTGTGGGTTGGTGAGTGTTTCCTTTTAGACTGTGGCATGAAAACAAACTAAACCAACTACTGTTGTTGGAGAGGAAACTTTCTTTGTGGTATATGTATTATCTTAAACTACTTTTTTCCAGGACTTAGATTAACTAATATTTGAAGATAGTACAGCCTGCTGAAACTGATGTTGGTGATATCCTTTCAGGAAATGAATGCTTCTCATAGCCCACGGGTACCACCATGCTAATGAAGAGTTTATTAGGGGGGGCAGTGATGGGGTGACTCAGTGGTCAGTAATGCAATGGCTTGCTTTCAAATGCACTGATGCCATATAATGGATGCTCTCTGAGGTTTATCAGTTCTCACCTGCCCATTAGGTGAGCATAAATGTCTCTCCTAACTCCATTTCCCTGATAGCACTGACACTGCAAGCCCTTGTCCCTCACCTCGAGAGAATTAAGTCTTCAGGGAATATTTTAAGGGTCATAGAAGTGAGACTGAGGGGGAGACTGTGTATGCAATTTCCCCAAATTGAGTTACACACTTTTATACTCAGAACTTAAATTCAGTTAACATTGTGGGGGGAACATGTCTCTCAAGCTGTAATCCTTAACAAGCTCAGATCTGTTTATTATCTTTTTTAAAGAAAATGCCCAGCTTTAGGAAACAAGGCCACAAACAGTACAGCCGAAGTATAACACTTATAACAACACAAATGGGAATGTAAGAGGTCCTGAAACAGAAGAAGAAGAAGAAAAAAATCAGGGCTGAAACAACACATTCCTCTTAACTGGAAATTAAATGTCACTTTCTAATATTAATTATTTTAAGTCAGTCTCACATTTCTTTTCCATAAAAAGAGCATAAGAAAGGTTACAAATCTGTGTAATCTGCTACAAATGAATTCTCCATTTGAAGCTCTATGGCCTACAGTATTTAAAAGATGCCATCGCTGAATATTTTTCCTCAGTCAAGAACTGAACCTAATGAGCCAAGAAGAGCACAGGCACATGTTTAGTCCCCAAGAAAGAATAGTTATGCTCACAGAGACCTATGGAGGTCAGAAAACTATACATTCACCAATTAAAGGTCTGCAGAGCTGCCTCAAAGCAATGACTTATACTGGTGATACACATAGTAGAAACCACTTTGAAAGCAGCTCCTATAAAACAACTGCCACTCTTCTATTCTGTTTTCCTTCCCATTCATTTCCATTACATGCTGAACCTTACATTACTAAGCAAGAAACAACTCTGCAATAGACATTTTGAGCTAGAAAGCAATCTCTAAGAGATTTTCTTTATTTTTCTTTTAGCAATATTATTTACATATAAAGGAATAGATTCTGCTTTTAGTTATACCATCATAAACACACAGATTTAACATGACTTACCATGGTTTTACATACACAACATATTTACAAAACATCAAGAAGGTTAAGAACAGCATCCTGAAGTTAAAAATTAATGTGTTTTAGCTATTGAGGTAGCTAAATACTCTATACATAAGGATATTCTAAATAACATTTTTTTTATTTCTTACAGAGAAGGATCAGCAATTGAAAGAACAGGTTGGTGAGACATGTGCAAAGTTGTGAAAAGCCTCCATCCAAATCTTCAGCTATAGTTAGGTGCAGCCTTAGAATAGGGAAAAAGTTGGTTTGTAGCTCAGTTTAGTACCATCTGAATGCCAAGAAATCTCTAGAATGGTTTGAATGCTGTTGCAGTGCTCTTGTAGGCTTGCTGTGATCTTCCTGAGAGGGCCTTCACAGCTTCTGGATATTTCCAGGATGCAGGAAAGTTGTCTTTCCTGAGGGGTAAGGTAATGACTTCCTTTCTCCTCACAGTGCCACCTATACTATCTATCAGCTGGGTCCCTAACATGCAGAGATTATACATGGCTGTGTGAAGAGGTATTCCCTCTTTATGTCATCTTGCACAGGAAATGGTATAAAACCCAGTTATCTTGTGGGAATCAAACTTAATTTATAATAGGAGAAGGTAATTAACCTTTTTTTTTTTTTTCACAGTAACTGAAGACCAAAGAGGTTCCAACATTTGATATGAGATTTTCTCAATCTGAACGTTTTGACAGGGTGCCAGTTCTGAATACTTGTTTGGGGATTTTTTATCTACAAGATCTATTCTTCTTCCTGTAAAAGAAGTGAAAAGTGAGCAATAATAACAGATTTTCATCTGAAAAAGACATGAGCACAAGTTAAACAAATGACTGTTTTTCTTTTCATTACTTCTCGTTTGCTACTGAACTGTGAATTTGCTGCTTCAAATGAGGTGAACAAAAGGAAAACTAATTAAAGCTTGTTACCTCTCCACATCATTGAAGCCTAAAATCCATCATATCTCTATACCTTGTTAGATAATGTATTATAAAGAACTGATCACTGTTTCTGTTTCAAGGCCCAACATACAGTATGACAGGTCATATGCTAAAAAAGTTTGGCATAGATATGATAATTACACTTCAGTAGTAAGCTACTTCATTCTGACTTTAGTTATTGCATAGGATTGAAATCAGAACCCAGTCTTGTGGAAATTAATTAAAATTTCCTATCAACGAAAGCAGGAGCAGATCTCTGAAGGAGAATTTTACTGACATGCAACACAATGTATAGGTTGAAAATCAAATTAGTCCCCTAGGCTTGGGGTGAATATGTCTGTTTATTGAATCCTAGCTGAGAAAGAAGCCTTGATATAACTGAAAAATGCATCTTTTGCTGTGTGCAGGGCAAGGTATCCACTCAAGAACATATTTCTTCTGAGGCATCAAGGCTAAACAGTATGAACACTAGCATGATAACACTGTTAGAGAAAAGAACTTTCACAGAAGCATGGTACCATAACACATTGAATTAACTAGACAGCTCCAAGCCCAACTACGAAAGCCAATTTCATCTCTAGCTACAAACCATATTAAAGATTATACACACACACATATATATTCAAGTACAGCATTTATATATGAATGTTTATATTTACAACTAGGCATTGTTTTTCAATTTCTAATCTTTGTCACATGCAAGGAAGCTGTAATATTAAATATGTTTTAACTTCTGTGTTCAAATCTCTGCTAGGCTTGTGTGAGGAGAAATAATGCTTGAAATATTTTCAGTGTCCCACTTCTCTTGCAAGAGTTGTCCTTCTCTAACAGGGATGTCAAAAGAAAACCAGAGGTAAGCCACTTGTAATTAAGCAGTTTTTCAGGAGACAGAAAACAGTCAGTAGCTGTTCCTTGCAGGTCTGTTAAGGTCAAGGAGACCTGCTGTCTACTGTTACCTAGTTACTGAAGCAATGTCCTGCCACTTTCAGAAAAGAAAAAAGAAAAATATGTGGTAGCTTAAGAAGTTATTGAAGATAAAGAAATAAGGAATTCATTTTACTAGGATACAAAAGATACAGTGTATAT
>WUAM01000107.1:12701370-12736425 GCA_024336885.1 Actenoides hombroni
ACAAAAGATACAGTGTATATATATATATATTTAAATATTTTTTCTTTGTTTTCTGGATCCTTTTTCACTGTTAAACAGAGCTGTACCTCAGTTTTCATGGGTTTGTGCTATAAAGTTTTATTCCAGAACAGCACAAAGTTGGTGGTTTGCTGGTGAATCTGGCCAGTGGAACTATTTATATGTTTACATAGTCATTTATACTTGAACAAAGTGAGACTGAAGAGTGGGTAGAAGTCAGAGATGGTACTTTTTATTTCATTCAGTTAGCCAAAGTTGTCAGCATCCCAGCTGCTCTGTGCAGCATGAATTACAATATTAGCTACTTCAAAAGCATCAGTTCTGTCATATTTGATGCTGGACTTACTAGACGTACTTGAGCATAGCAAATCCAACAAGTCATAAGAATCCCACATGCACTGATCTCAAATCAGGTACAGTTCTGTACATGTATGCAGTAGCTTTTTGTCCATGATTTCTAGTAGATCAATGTCTGAAGAGCCACAGCTTTAAATTACTGCTAGACATAAGAATATTCTGCCATAACTGATAGATTTGACTGCAGCCTAGAGTGTTGTGGTGAACAGACTTAAATCCAGTTGGTGATCAGTCACAACTGGTGTTCCTCAGGGCTGTTTTGGGGCAAGCCATGCTTAATATCTTTATCAATGATCTGGATGAGGGGATCAAGTGCACCTTCAGAAAGTTTGCAGATGATACCAAAGTGAGTGGGAGTGTTGATCTGCTCGAGGGTAGGAAGAATCTACAAAGGGATCTGGACAAGTTGGATCAATGGGCCTAGGTCAATTGTATGAGGTTCAACAAGGACAAATGCTGGGTCCTGCACATTGGTTGCAACAACCTCAGACAACGCTACAGGCTTGGGGATGAGTGGCTGGAAAAGGTGCCTGGCAGGAAAGAACCTGAGGGTGTTGGTTGACAACCAGCTGAACATGAGCAAGAGGTGTGCTCGGGTGGCCAAGAAGGCCAATGGCACCCTGGCCTGAGTCAAAAATAGTATGTACAGCAGGAGTAGAGAAGTGATTGTGCCCCTGTTCTCAGCACTGGTGAGGCCACACCTCGAGTATTGTGTTCAGCTTTGGGTGACACAGTATAAGAAAGACATTAAGGTGCTGGAACAAGTAAGAGGAGTGCAACAAAGCTGGTGAGGAGCCTGGAGAACATGTCTTATAAGGAACAGCTGAGACAACTGGGATTGTTTAGTCTGTAAAAGAGGAGGCTGAGAGGAGACCTTACTGCTCTCTACAGCTACCTGAAAGGAGGTTTTAGTGAGGTGGGTGTTGGTCTCTTCTCCCAAGTAACTAGTGATAAGGTGAAAGGTAATGGGCTTATGTCAGGCCAGGGGAAGTTTAAAATAGACATTAGGAAAAATATCTATACTGAAAGAATGTTGAGGCATTGGAACAGACTGCCCAGGAAGGTGGTAGAGTCACCATCTCTGGAGGTGTTCAAAAAACATGTAGACATGACACTTCAGGACATGGTTAATGGTCATGATAATGTTAGGTAGACAGTTGGACTTGATGATCTTTGAGGTCTTTTCCAACCTTAATTATTCTGTGATTCTGTGATACTGTGGTCTGATAATGTTCCTTTAAAGAACATGTAAAAGGTTTGTTATAGCAGCCTATGATACAAATAGATATTTAAGATATGTCTATAATTTATACAGTGAACTCATCGTGTCTACTCCAAGTGGAATAACAAAAAGATATGTATCTGCTGTCTCACTTAAAACCGGTTAAACACTGGGGATCAACAAGGTTTATTAGATTGGGCTAAACACCACATAATATAGTCAGTTTCTTCTCAGTCTGGAAGTGGGCAAAGGCAAGCTTATACTTGCCAAAGAATGAGGTGTAAAAGTGAATTCTTTTGGGCTATTTATGCCTTTTAAGAAGAGGTTTAAGTTATATTGAAAAGCTATGCTTAAAACAGAGCAAAGCTGTTTACACTGGGGATTATACCAGCATAGTTTCACCCGGACACCTATATCAGCATGGCAGATAACATGTAGACAAAGTCTGAAGATGTATTGTGATAAGAATGTAATGAGCTACAGGATGGAGAGAAGGAAGTGCAAGAATAACAACACTAATTTGTTATTTGTATTTCACAAGTTTTGAAAAAAACTTTTAAAAAGAACAACATTTTTCTCTTTCCTCTTTCTATGTGAAAGACTCAATTAGACAATAGGGTAAAATAATTCTACCAGGGCTTAGGAAACAACACTGATGACTATGTAGAAAATGCTGCCAAATTCAGGAAATAAACACACTGAAATAAACAGAAAAACAACATTATATTTTCCCAGATCTCTGTGTTTTAAAGTAAATCTCTTATAACAACCATACGCAAAAACAGTTCAGGCTGTAATGTTACTGGTAAGTCTACGTTGCTTCAAAGAAAATACATTGTGCACAGCCTTTTACAGCTGTGGCATACTTCCCTGGAAAGCATTCTCTCCTTCACTCATCATCAAAATCAAGCATGTTGCACCTTGTTACACAGGCTATCTTATCCTGGACAAGAGTGTAGGATTTATGAGTCTCCAGATAGGGACTTAAAAGTTTGAGACAACAAAATTTTTAGATTTTGGCAAACACGGTGCCAAGTGGCTGGGTCTCAGGATTTCCCTTGTCAAGTGATCCACAAAGCAGCATTGGCACCAGCTGCACAGGAAACTGAGTATACCTGGACCCCGCAAGGGAGTTCAAGTAATTCTTTGACAGTCTACAACAGGAATGAAAGAAAGAATGGGAATGCAAAAAGAAAAGGCAAACAATTGCTCTCAGAGAAAAACTGGCAGAAAAGAGGTGTGTGCTGGGTTCAACACCACATGCCCATCACCTTCACATCCATAGGCTAGCCCTGTGAAAATGGAAAGAACTCAGCACTACTAGGACTGAAAATCCGCATATTACTGTGTCTGAAAAGCATGGTGTTATTGCTTATTGTCTACGGTGTACTGTCTGCTGTTGAAATGAATTGCTTCCTAAATTTATTCAAATATATTCAAACCAGATATAATGGAGGGACATGGCTTACAGACTCCTACAACAATGATTTCCCACTGGTGACATTATTCGCAGTAACAGAGAGCCTGGACTTCACAGCTGAGCCCATTTTCACAACCTCAGCAGAGCTCACTCATGCATGCACTCCTGCTGAAAGGAACAAGACTAACTGCTTTTGGGTGCTATGCAAAGTAAAGGCTGCAAGTGTCAAGTTCCTAGGACTTGATCAGATGAGATGCTGAACGATCTTGACTCTTGCTGAACTCAAAAGGGCATTTGGCATGTCTTTGGTTCTGTCCCCTGCTAATGGCAGCATGTGTTCTTAACTGGGGTGGTCTCTGCTCCCCCTTCTTCACAGCAAGGCAGCCGAGCCTCCATAGCTGTGGGTGAGAAGGATTACAATGGCTTGAGGTGGGTTTTGGCATTTTTGTAGGCTAGATCAAGAATTCTAAGGTTTGAAAACATATGTTTGAAGAATAGCACACAAACACCATTTTTTCAGTGAGGACTGCTCCCAGCATCGAGTCTGACAGATGTTCTGAAGCAGAATAAGCAGCATTCAGCCTGTCCCCACCATCTGCTCATGTCCTGTTTTATTTTCCTTGTTCAGTTCTATTGGAAAATATCAACAGAAAGTGGGGTTTTCTTTACCAAGAAAGATCATGTGTTGGTTTGTACTGAAACTCACAAGTCCTTTATATGCTGGAGAATGCAGCTGCATCATAATGAATGGTAACCATTTGAACTCTCTGAGATAAACTGCTCCAGAAGTTGATAAGGGCTCTTGAACTATGTGTATGCTACACACAGGACTAATCTGGCAATTGGATAAATCTCATTTGCTGCCCAATTACAAAAAAAAGGCAACAGAAGAGATGTATTCAAGATGCAATACAGTGGTTTGGGAGCAGATGGAAATCTGAACAAGTATCGAGTTACGGACTTTCATTTTTACTTTTTTTTTTTCCCCTGCGTATTTTGTATGATCATAGAAAATCCTTCTGAGGAAAGGTCCAAGTTAAGGAGCAACTACATCATTATCTAGTCAAAAGGGAGAGAGAAAAGAGACAGGTTATTATATATTTGTAGATATTTATTGTAACTCCTTGAGGAACAACTGACCATGGAGACACTATTGCATTGTTCACTGAATAAATACATAGTTAGACTGTACTGCAAACAGCTAACACTTGAAAGAATGAATTACACAATGTATAAGAGGATATAAATGTACATTTTAATATAGAATGCTGAAGAACAGTCAAGATTCAAACCTATTGTTTCTCAGTCTTTTAGATAATGCTATCTTTGATTGCTATGGAGATACAATTGTACAGCTTCTAGCTTAATTCAAAGCAAAATATGAGAGAAATCACTCTAGCCTTGATAACATTACCTTCCTAAAGAGTCTGCTATATTTCAGTTATTCATTTCCTTTCTGAAACTCTTTTTCACTATTTTCATTTGAAATGTATGCTACATGATTGAAATTTATTTCACCTGAAAATTTGGTCTCATGTCTTTTTATGACCTTGAGAAGTGTCTGTAAATCCTCCCTACATTATAGCTCCCAAATGTCTACTTTCTCTGGGAGGAATCAACCTCTGGAGGAGAGTATCATGTTCCATAAGTACAGTGGAAGCCTATATTACTAGTATAGACTGTAATGCTCATTTCTAGAGACCTGAAATGATAGCAAACAAATTTCCATAGAGGTGATACAAGCTTTTCTGGTATACCTTTCAACTTCTAAATCTCATTAAAGAAATGCTTAATTAAACCTATTAAAGGGAAGGCAATGCCTAATGAAACCCCTATGCCAAACTGTTTGATCCTAGAGACCATGAAATCTGGCGGAGACTCTATCACTTCTACTGAACTATTTTCCTCACCCATGATGACCTCTGAGCTCTGCCCAGTGGATATTTGGTAAAGCGATATCTGGTTTAGGCCAAAGCAGCACCAGGAACTGCTTTTTTTTGGTGAGAATGATTGAATTCCAGTGCCCAATACTGTTTCCTGGTCGTGTTTCATTTGTTAGTGTAGAGATAGCCTTAAGGAGCAATTCAACTCCTCCCAATATAGACATCAGATGTAGATGAATGTTTCTCAAACTGTGATATGTGGACCATTTGGTGATCTGTAAGACATCACAAGGTGATTTCACTGTTGTTTTGAAGCAACTTCAAAAGCTTTTACATATAAATGCACACACACATATTTCCAGGCATGCAAGCAAGAAAACAAAATAGAGAAAAACAAAAGTCACTGTAAACTTTTCCCAGGGTACCTGAATTTTATTCAGATATAAATGAAAGCCATCACGGCAACTCTGTACTGGATGATCCTTGGCATAATTTCAAAAAAGTTATATGGAAGTAGGGTTAAAAAAAGTTGAGAAACAGCATGCTCGATGGCCCTTTGGTGTCCTTCCAGACCCATGACTGTGTTCTATTTGAAAGGATGTGCAGATGTATTACCTTGGGTGGGAGTTGGTTTTATGATTCCATTAAATCCAGGTATTTCTCCCATGTATTTAGGTGTAGAGTGAGATGGAAACAGGATACAGATAGTGATCAGGGTGTTGAACTAGGAATGCATAGTGCACTTGTACCATGATACTTCTACTGTTGCAAGTATGTATTGCATCAAACCTTCACATTTTATCAGTAACTCTTCAAGTTGTGGTACTCTTGATGCTAGTTGTGTTCCTCATTCTGTGCTACCCAATTGCCCTCTGTTTCTGACCTACATCTCTGTCCCCGTCTCACACTAGGGCACTGTTGCCTCTTTAAGGTCTCTGCTGCCCTTCTCCCCTTCTCCAGTCAGGTTCTGCTGTGGACCAGGATCTTGGATCAGGTAGATGATAGTGGAGGTCATGAGTCCAAAAGTATTCTCATATTCGTAGTTCTTATGTTGTAGGAAGATAAGTGAAGAGCAGAAAGTCCTGGGATAGCAGCTGGTGGACAAAGAGATTTTTAAGGGGTGGGACAATCATAGCTGGAAACTCAGAGCCTTTTTGCACTGCGGTTTCCATCAGGGACCACCATATACAAGTCCTTATCCCCATCAAGATCCAGATGGCTGAGAGATGGGAATTAAAAAGGGAAAAGAGACACCCATTGTGCTCCAACATACTACTGCTGCCTCCACAGATAGAAAAACATCATGATTCAATAGATACTTTTTAAGATCACTTCTGGGAAGGGTTTAAATGTGGTCTTTTCAGGTTAAATTTGGATTCAGCTGACATACTTGATGTGAGATATCTGCTGATACACCCATGTACCACATTTCTCCTGTCTGCATTGATAAGTTTGTTAGAGGCTTACATAGACATTTAAATTTATATGAATTAATCCTTTTGTGGTCTGTTCCAATGTAATCTGAAATTTCTATTAACTAATTTGGCCATCAACCAGTTTGTCTATGCCACATAATAGGGTTTTGTACAAAATGGATTTTTCGGTGTGTTAGGAATGTCATGTTTTAATCAATGTCTCTTTGAATGTTAAATCTAATGAAGGCTGTAAGTGAGACACTATAAATGCACAGAGAGTGTTACCATGGAAACCAGAGCAGGATCTGCTGGGTACCCCACACTGGTAACACAGTGCTGCACAGCCCTATCCACAAGGCAGAGGCCTCTGAAAGCATTTTCAGCAGTTAGATCAAGAGTTTTTGAAGTTTGGAACAGAGAGATGGATACTCATTTGCTGGGAGCTTGTAGTCTGGCCACAGTGTTGTGACAGTAAGGGGGTCGCTGGTGGAGTCACCCACTGAACTGGCAAGTGTTGTGTGATTTGATATAGTACTTACATAGAACTCATTTAGCATAACTTGTTTAGCATTAGTAGATAAATTTACTGAAGCTTCAGGCCACAAGCTATGAGCTTTCACCTAGATACGTTGAACTTTTACCTAGTCAAGTAAAAGACCTCCCCCGAGCCGGTTCAAGCCAGAAGATAAGGAAGCTACACCCATTAACAGAAGCTGCGACCACAGAGATAAAAGAAGAAAGAGATCACCTAGAGACAATGAAGGGACCCAATGAAAAATGGGAAGACCGCAGACCCCAATATTGCTACTGGTCCAAACTGTCATGTGAGGGGTGGGGAGTTTAGATTGTAAGGGTATAACTGCCCAGGGATTTCTTTGTTTGAGGTCCCTCTTTGGAGGCACCCGGCTCGAGCTGTAGTGCTATTAATAAAAAGTCCTTTTCTAGAGGAATCTATCTTTTGGCTAATGGACTGAGTGGAAACCTACAGTCAAACCTTTTGAGATGGCTGGCATACTTAATTTCCATAACAGTTTGGTGAGCCAGATGGGACTCTAGGCAACCGTCATCTGACTGTCTTGTCTCCAAATATCCAGCTGCCAGCATAGGGTGAATGCACCTGGGAACTTTGGGGAAAGGAGGCACTGAACAGTGAGTGCTAACATTCCACTAGTAAATTCTAGATATTCTGGATCCAAGCGGCTTTGAAGTCCCACCTCAGAAGTCTGAATAGGTTGAAGTCCCACCTGGGAAGGATACTCTAAGTCTTATGGGTTTGAATCTCATCTTGGAAGCATGCTAAGAGAGGTGTGAGCAGCCTGATCAGCGTAAGGTGCATGAATTTGGCAACTGGGTCCAAGTGAGGCCAATTCCCTCCTCAGAAGGAAAATTGAAGGAAAATAGATGGCACTGCAGGTCTATCGAAAAAAATGAACAACAGTGTTGAGTATTGAAGACTGGTCATTACTTAGAGGAGTGGGGTATAGCCCCTAATTTTAAAAAGTTACTACACTCCATAAAACGTTGAAAAATGAAAAACCTCAGCAAATGGGTTATTGATATGTATGGAATAATTGCACATAAGGCCACAATAAAGAGGATGGTTGAAAATATGTACAAAAACAGCGAGGAAGAACTTTAGCTGCAGCAATTGTGAGCAATTTAACCACAGCACCTGCAGAGATTGTCTCTGCACCACCCTATACTCCTCTTTCTCTGTCTCTTGTTGATTTCCCCCAGCTGCCACTGCTTCTTGTAGGCTTTAACCTGTGGTTTCTAATGTTATCCCTAATCCTCTTACAATGCAGCCGGTAGTGGGAGTATGTGTATGTATGTGTGAAATGTTTCTCCTCTACCTCCAGCGTTACATCTGAACACCCTGGAACCCTGCAGATTTGGGCATGTGGGGAAATCAAATGCTTAGGTTAAGGGAAGATGCAGGTCAATGTTCATAATTATTTACCATTATTTTTTGGAGATATGATCCATCCTGGGCTGATGTTGAACTGTTGCTGAGGAAGAGCAGCAGAATAAATAGTTGAAAAGAATGTGAAACTGACCCTACAGGCAATAGGAAATCAGACTGCCTGGCCACAATTTGTTCCTGATAGGGATTGTAATAATCAAATAGAGATAATTGCCAAACAATGGTTGGAGATCTGATCAATGTGATAAGAGCTTGCAAGGAGATAACAGGAAATTGAGCTAAAGTACAGGAATGTAGACACAGGCCAGAGAAACGCCGCAGCGACTACTGCAAAAGATTACAACAGGCTTTGTTGGCATACAGGGGAATCAGTCTACAGAGTTTTAATAATGAATTTACATCAAGTGTGTTTGTGTACCAAGCCACCACTGACTTCTGCAACTATTTTAAGGATCACATGCTCGGTGGCAAGGAGAAAAGTTGAAAGTTATTATATTACCTGGAGGTTCTAGACTTGTGCACTATGTAAATGATTTATTACTTGTCAGCAAGACATACAAAGATTGTTTGAAAGATACCATTTGTCTACATACTGATTTAGCAGAAAAAAAAGGTCACTGTGCATCTCTTTCTGAGCTTTACCTATGTTGTCAGGAAGTAAATTAGTTAGGATTTATATTAATGGAAAGACAAAGATTAGGAGACCCAGAATGGGTCCAGGCTATGGTAGAAATGCTGGCAACAAAGAAACAACAGCAAGGATTTTTAGACACAGTAGGATACTGCAGACCTTGCATACCACGGCTAGTGAAGTTAAACAAATCATTGATAGAAGCTACCAAGGCAGAGGAAACGGAGCCTATGCATTGGGGTCCAGAGAAGAAAAAGACTTTCCAAGCTATAAAAGGAGCTTTAGCTTCTGCTCCAGCACTGGGATAGCTGAATTACTCAAAGTCCTTTGAATTATTTGTACATGAGAACAAAGGAGTAGCCATCAGTCTTTACTCAAAAGTTATGTCCATGCTACTGCACTGTGTCTTATTACTCAACTGGATACTGCGGAGATGTAGAATAATTCCTGTGTTAAAGTGAAAGTGACAATAGCAACTATCATAAAAAGGAGCAGACCATTGGTTCTGGGTCCCCCAACAACCATGTATATCCTGCATGAAGTAGAACTGATTTTTAGACAACATGCTACACAGACAGAGTCCCCACAAAGAGCACATTGTTACGAATTAACAATTTCAAATGTGGATAATAGTTCTTTGAAAAGATGTAATGTTTTGAATCCAGCAATTTTACTGTTTGTTGTCTCCGACAGTGAGCCACAGGATTGTTCTGAAGTGGTGTTTCACTCCATCTGATGATGGGAAGATCTGTGAGATCAGTCTCTAGGGAAGTTGGATCTAATCCTTTTCACCAATAGATCTTCATATTGTGTGAATGGAAAATGACACACAGGCTATGCAGTGGTGAGAAACTTAGAGGTACTTGAAACAGAACCTCTACAACCCTCAGTGAGTACCCAAGGGGATGAATTAAATGAATTAGGAAGAGCAGCCCAGTGGAAATCTTATCAGTGAGTAACTATTTATAATTATTCTAAATACACCTTTGGAGTGTGTAATGTGATGGCTATGCTATGGAGAGAACAAGAGTTCCTTACCTCAGTGGAAAAGAATATTTCTAAAGGAATTAAATTCCAAATGCTGTTGGAAGCTACTGAGCTTCCAAGGGAAATCGCTGTAGTACACTGTCCAGCTCATAGCAAAGGCTCCACTGAAACCCAAAGAAATAATAAAATTACTCAAACTTATAGTAAGAAAGGTTTAAAATGGCCTGAAGTTTTAGGAATAGTACTATGGGAAATACCCTTGCCAACCTCTAGAATTGTCATCAATAGGAAAAGTGTTTGGCAGACATTAGTTATACTCAGGACCTTTGTCTTCACTAGGACCAGCCTCTTAAAGGGACATGAATGTGTTTTGTATTGGGAATACAAAGACATCTGCAAGAAAATAGGGCACAAGCCCAATGGTTTCAACCAGTACCAGCAGGAATGCAAGTACATGATATCCAGTCTGGAGACACAGTAATGATAAAAGTACAGGCTCGCAAAATTAAGTTGGACCATAAATGGGAGAGTCCATATACTGTTCTATTAACTTTCTATTTTGTGGTAAAAGTTACAGGGAAAGAGAATTAGATTCATCACTCATGTGTTAAATGAATTTCTAAGAAATATCAGCTAAATGGGTAACTGCCATACTTGTAGAACCCCATGAATCCTGCATCATAGTTGGCTTCAGTTATCTTGTAAAAATTATGGTCCATGCCATCCTAGAACATGTACCAATAATTGTTTTAAAGATCATTGGGAATATTATCAACAGGTTTGGAGTCAGGGAAGTATAACTAGGGAAGGTACCGCTGCACACATAAACTAGTGCTATCCATGCAGACTACACCAGCCACTAACAGAAGAGCTTTGCAGCAATACAGGGTATTGATTATTTGAGACTAACATCCAGATGAATTACACACATCCATAGTGCTCAGCCTGTTTAGCTCTAATCATATAGCCTTTGTATTGATTATATGTGGGAACTTGTGAAATTGCTACTCTTGATACTCCTTAGATCCATATTAGCAATAGTTTTTATATCCAGAATGGGTGGCAACCCTAATAGACCATAAGCACCCATGGCTTCTTCCACTGTTTAACGCTTTTTTATTAATAGTACAGCACCTAACTCCAACCTGGCTATTACCTGCACACAAACAACAGAGGACAAACTAAAATGCTGTCTCAAAACTGAATGCCTTTAGATGTATTGCTAGCCAATCAAGGGGAAATTTGTGTAGCTATTAATCAATATTTCTATTTCTATGTCAATAACACAGGTAAAGTGATAATAGGTGCTAACTCCATTCAATCTTTAGTTTCTGATCTACACCCAGGCACCTCAGAAGATTGATGGGAAACACTGTTCATCCATTGGGGATTTAATTCTTGGTTATCAAGCCTATTAGCCACTCTTAAGATTTTAGTTCCTGTAGTTTTTATGATCTTAATGTTCTGATGGTTTTCTCTATGTGTTCAGACTTGTTTAAGAAACGTGACACTTAGGAGCATGCAAAGGTATAGATATACCCTTCTTGATTACCCTTTATAAGGCAGGTATGCCTGTAAAAACAAAAGGGGCTGTTGTGTGATTTGATATAGTACTTACATAGAACTCATTTAGCATAACTTGTTTAGCATTAGTAGATAAATTTACTGAAGCTTCAGGCCACAAGCTATGAGCTTTCACCTAGATACGTTGAACTTTTACCTAGTCAAGTAAAAGACCTCCCCCGAGCCGGTTCAAGCCAGAAGATAAGGAAGCTACACCCATTAACAGAAGCTGCGACCACAGAGATAAAAGAAGAAAGAGATCACCTAGAGACAATGAAGGGACCCAATGAAAAATGGGAAGACCGCAGACCCCAATATTGCTACTGGTCCAAACTGTCATGTGAGGGGTGGGGAGTTTAGATTGTAAGGGTATAACTGCCCAGGGATTTCTTTGTTTGAGGTCCCTCTTTGGAGGCACCCGGCTCGAGCTGTAGTGCTATTAATAAAAAGTCCTTTTCTAGAGGAATCTATCTTTTGGCTAATGGACTGAGTGGAAACCTACAGTCAAACCTTTTGAGATGGCTGGCATACTTAATTTCCATAACACACAGGAGGACCCTCACCGTTCAATAGTCCTCTTGGCCACAAGCTGGACAGTCCTGACTGCAATTAGAGAAGATGAGGATTGAGAAAAAAAATCAGAGACCCTGTAAAGATCTGGACTTGCAACCCCCTGAAAGTGAAGTTTCTAACCTTTCTGGCTTGATGCTCTTCTAAAAAGTGTTTAGGGCCTGCAGGATAGAAAGTGTAAGGCTTGTGATCCAGACGATCCTGTTGATGTGAGAAAAGCCATTCTGGCAATCTGGAGTGTACCTCTGACCACTGCAGTGAACACTGCTAAGGACCCAGGTGCTCTTTGTTATGACTGTGTGATGGTATTTATTCACTGATATGTATTGCAGAGTATTAGCTCCTCAGAAGCCTACTTTATCCTGGTCCCAGGCATCCATGGTGTGTCCACAGAAAGCTGGTACAATGGCTTAGAAGAACTGTGGAGCAAAGCCAAATTCCTACAAAGAAAACACAAACTGTCTTTTTTCCTCTTTATTCTGAATGACAAAGTGTTATGGCACCTTTCTGGGTTATTAAAATTAAAAAGGTTTTCAAAGTGTCATTTATTTATTGTCTTTTGTGTTTCATTTCCTTATTGCAGTTTCTCATGGCTCAGAAAATAAAACTACATTGAAAGCTCTTTGGGGCAGGGATCATTATTATATTTATTTTCAGTGCAGCATGATCTCAGTTCCTGCATAAATCTTGTAGTCACTGTTGTGCTATATGTGCAGTTATAATAGCCAGGACTGTCCACTAAGTGTTGCTTATTACATGTGTTCATTCCCCCCTTAATGCTCCTGGGCTTGCACTAAGCTCTTTTATTCAGTTCTCGGCAGTAAATACAATCCCAATTAAAAAAAAAAGGGTTTTTTTGTAACTTCCAGAAATACTGGTCACATTACTTTCTTTAGGATGTGGATTATTTAATACATTTCAGCTTACAGGGAAATGAGCCTTCCACTTCCAAGTGTGTAAAGCAGCAGAGTGAAAGTGGGCATATTTCAAACAGACATGCATGCTCTCTCAAGCTCACTCTCCCTTGGCTCTCAGCCACAATTTTAAAGCAATTTGCCCTAATCTGCCATATGGTTTTCTTTCTTTGCATTTTATAAAACTGCAGGGCTAAGTGAATGTGCCTCTTCCACAGCACTAACACAAGATTGATTTAATTTAAACTTCCGTATTAACATACCAACGAAATCAGGGCTGCAGCCTATGAGGGAAACTTCAGTGCTGTGCACAACCAGAGCTGTAATTAGTTTCCAAGTGGTATTAGCCTACAGCCCTTAAACTGGTTCTTCCTTATGATTATTATTCCTAGAGGTCAGCTCAAGAGAACATCAAGTCTGCTCCAGCAGCATGTGACCCCCGCTCCCTTCCCTGGATCAAATCAGGCCTCCAGTAAGACATTCTTCAAGCCTGAAATCACTTCCAAACAGCAGACATTCTTAGCAAATCTGATTCATCATGTGGAAGATCTATATCCCTGCTGTATGAAAAGCATCTCTGACAGAGATTTCCAGCAAACCCTGCCAGTGAATCCTTTTATTCAAGAAGTCCGTGCAGTATACTTTCATATCACAGATGGCTCCAGGACTCGGAAATGATTTCCTTAAATAGGCTCTCACACCAGGCTTGTCTACACATTTAACTTTGGAATTTTTAGCCTCTAACAAGAATGTGACATGGTTCACTAAACACGCTCAGTGTGCATTTTCAGCACACAAGTAGCCCCAGAAGCTGTGATGGGGACTGCTCCCCTGCCTGATGCCCACACATACTCATCTGCACACTCATTTATTTATTGACCTTGCTGGATCAGTTGTGATGTGCATTGCAAGGTACCCAGCTAGCATGGGTTCCTAGCTCCGATGCAGTGTATTTGGCCTTTGTCATGGACACAATTTAGCTCAACTGCTTCACTAAAGTATAATACAAAGAACAATTTCAGAGAGAGGCAGTACATGATGCAGCCCTCCCTATTCCAGTGCGCCAGTGCTTGTCTTTAGAGGATGCTGAATGACAGCACTGCCACTCAGAACTGAGAGACATGCAAAAAAAGGAATTCTTCCTTTTTGACTTAAAAGTTCTGAAGACAAGGATTATTTCCGAAGTTACCAGGAAAAAAATCCAAGTGTTAAATAACTGGGAAAATTTCCAGATACCTGGACAAGATTGTACTTATACTATTTAGCTTACTTCAAAGTGGAGGCATCCATGCTATTTTGTTTTACTCAATAGGCTTTCAAATTTGTAGTCTTTATTAAAAAACTTTCACTCACATATTTCTCAGCCCTCCACAGTCAGTCTTTCCCATACTGAACATCTTTGTCAGTTGTTGTATTTTTGTACAATCCCGAAATGAAATGTTTATCATATCTCAGAACATTTGTGGCAGATTTGACTGTTTTTTGCATTTGCATTTTGTTTCTGTGTTTACCTTTTATTGAAAGCACAAGTTAATATCATACTACCCAGGATCTGATCATTCTCTTTGATGTTAAAAAAAAAAAAAATACAGGAAAAAGTTGTTGTTAAAATTATTGGTACATAGGACACATGTAAACCTTACCCTCTCACCCTAAATGGTACTCCTACACAGATCACTGAAGGAGCAATCAGCTGCTGTGGCTGCCCCACGTGCAAAGAGCACAGGACATGTTGTGCCATTGGGATCTAAGCTCTCTTTGGGTTCACCAATGAGGAGAACAGTTTGTTCAGCCCCAGCTGGGGCCGCTTCTTAAAAAACAAGAGAATTTCCACCTCATAGAAATTCTAAATACTTTTGGAAAAAAAAAATATTCTTCTGAAATCAGGATAATACCTCTGATTTCTAGTTGCTTATAGAATGCAAATTCAAAAAAAAAAAAGAAGTCATTGAAAGGGAACATTTCTAAGCAGTTTATCTTCATTACTATTTGGCACTGAAAATATGACAAATATGTTGCTCCAAAGGGCAAATATGTCTTTTCCTGGAAATAAACCAGTTATATATCACTAAATAAGCATTTAAAAATTTTAACATATTTTAAATAAAATCAGTACAATAAAAACAGCTCAGTCTGACAGTTTTTGATTGAAAGCTCAAGTATTCAAAAAACCTTACACACTCACATACACTTGCTTAGTTACATCATTGTCTAAATCCCCAGCTCTGTGGGCCAAAATGTCCTCAGGATGAGAAGGGCACTAGAACTGGGTCTTCACTTCTTGGCAGAGTGCTCCAGTCACTTGGGCTTTGATATTAATGGAGAACAGGAGTTACTGGCTGCCACAGTGCATTAACCTTGCTCACTAAGTCTTTGCAGTGAGAACAGGCAAGGTGGGTCTCCACATAAATACAGTCACCCAGTACCACCCCAATCATGTACCTCTGTTCTAGTAAGGAGTGAGACTATGGATATGTTACCGCTCTGGAGCTCTGGGTTTTCTCTGGGCACATGAGCAGAGGTTCACCCTGCAGGAGCATGGTGCCTCCAGAGAAGAGTACACTACACAATAGACTTGGAAGTGCCAGTGAATATGTCTATGCTATGTAACATTTGTGATGAAGCAGTCCCTAAACTGAGGTTGCCCTAAGTCAATAGATCCATAGCTGTCAGCAAAGTGCTGTAAAACTTGCCAAACCGAACCATCATCATGCAGTTCTGCACAGATACAGCTACAGATCTCTTCAGAGGCCATTTCACCTCTAGTCCAACTGCATGGTTGACCCCTCTGAAGACAGCAGTACATGGCTGAACACAAAGTGAAAACATGGACTTAAACCCCTTATTGACTAGACAGGGAGAACAGCATTCTATTCTGAGGTAAAGTGGCACATACTTGACAAACACAAAACCAATAAACTACATAATCTATTTTTATATGTAGATTGTGAGGTTGGAGAGAGTTAGAACAGTTTCTAAGTCAGAACAGACTTAGTTTGCTTGTTTATAATGCTCTTCACCAACCAAGTGGAGCACATTAATGCTCTGGTTTAATAAGATTCATGCTTATGTTTAAACCTTCAGTAGCTCCATCACGGTGAATAGGTCTTTCCACATTTTTAATTCCAGGCATATACTTAAACCTCTGTTGAGTCAAAGTCTGAAGGAAATTAAAGAGTCAACAAAGTCTATTAAAATAAAGACAAAGGACAGTTTTGAGTATCTACATACAGTGTTTAAATATCTAATCAGACAAGTAATTCTTTGATGTCTCAAACTAGCAAGGCTTGGAAACACAGCTGGTGGTGTTTTCATCCTAGAGCAAAGAAATACTCTCAAGTTGTTTCAAGAAACAAATAGTATAAGAACACAACAGATTTCAAAATCTGTTGAGGGAAAGGGACACTAGAAATTGTAAAATGTAAAATTAACAGTAATATTTATTATCATGTAAGCACCTACTGCTCTACTTTATTGTTATATAAAACATGGCCCAGGAACAAGTTCCAGCACTGGAGAAGTCATCTTCCCTGCCGTTTCACTGCTAGCACACCTTCTAGCACAGCTTGGCCCATGCCAAAAGCTCTCTTCAAAAGAGCCCTTCAAGTCTTAGTCATCAAGCACTTCAAGAGACCATCCTCTGTAGGCTATATGACTCAGGCTTTTCCTCCTTCCACCTTCCACAACTACCCAGGTAGACTTTGCATCATTAAACACCCCTGCATGCCATCATGCCACATCCCAGGATGTGCAATACAAATGCTGGTTTCATGTACATGGTACAAAGTGAGCACTCTTTCACAGCAGAGCTACATGTTATTTCAGGTATTTTGAACAGAAAAACATGCATTATAGCCATAGGATCACTTCACAGGACTTAGAGGAGACTCAGGGCCAGGATCTGCACACTATGAACACAACCAGAGCATGCCAATTTCCAGAACATGGTGCAGATGGATATAGTCAGAAGAAGCAGTGGGTGTCAGTCATTTGATATTTTGGGTTGCTTGACAGGAAACATGACACTAGATCTGGAATTAAAAAAAAAAAAAAAAAAAGATTCGGACATTTGCAAGAAAGGAAGAATAGTATTATAAGTTTGCAAGAAAATTATTATATTAAAAAAAAAAAGTTAATAGTACTAATATTTTAGTACTGATATATGAAGAAACAAATGGCCATAGAACTAAGGAGTAGAAGATGCCAAGCTCCTACCAAACTTGTGTAATATATGTTAACCAAGAATGAGAACCAACTTGCAACTTAACCAATATGTTACTTAGTAAACCATGAAACTTGAAAGCCCTGTATTGAAGAAGATACTTGTTTCCCTTTACATTTCAGAAACCGTAAGAACATTGATGCTTTTGTCTGGGCATTAACAAGAAAGGAACAAAGGAAAATGCTGCCCTGTCTGATGGTGACACTGGACTTTTTCAGAAGTTTTTTAAAAATCTAATTGAGGAAATGGAAAACCCCAAGAAAGCACAAGGTATGAGCCAAAGCAGTCCAAGCAGGTTTTCATTTGTCAGCCAGGGGCCAAATTAGGCCATGTTAAGCCACTATATTATATGAGTTTCAGGTCCAAGACAATATGGGTGTTTTTCAGTCTGTTGCTGTCCTAGACATGCGCTACTGACTAATCAGTAACATCATTTATCATATAGGGGCTAAGTCATAACTATTCCTATATGATGCAGAAAATGTGCTTGAACTGGGTCCATAAACAATAAACAACTTTGGAATGATCTGACATTTAGCAGAATTATTGAAATGTTTTTATCAATTTATTAGTCCAAAAGGTCAGGCAAAAGCCAAAGACTGAATACTTAAATGTGTCACAGAGAAGTTTTTATAGAATGGTCCAGGGATGACTAAACGGGATGTGTTCCTTTCCTCACCAAGGAATCTTGACCTTACATTTCCCTCTCCAATATGGAGTTCTCTATCACCTGTTTGTACTTAATTTTGATCTGGGTTTTCCTCAGTCCCACCTGTTAGAGCAGATTAATTTTCCAATAAGGATTTAAATATGCTCTGAGTCAACAGGAATGCACTGTGTACAAGAGGGGGTCTGGGGACTCACCAGAGACACTGCCCCAGAGTACAAGATGATATGTACTAAAGCCTTCTGCTGAGATGTAGATTCAGCATCCCTCAAAAAGAGGAAATTCAGAAAATTAAAGTTAAAGCTTCAAAACCAACAAAGGAAAGGTAGCTGATTCCTTATCCAGCACTTTTGCTAATGTAGCATATCAAAGTTGTTGTTTTTCCAGCCAAAACTATGTCATGAATTTGACCTAAATTTTTAAATAGTTTTGGGACAACCAGAATTGCACTTTTCCTCAAATAAACTATTCATCAGAAAGAAAATTACTGCTCTTGTCACAGAACACCAGCTGCCTACCCATTCAAAAAAAAAAAGCTTTAAAATCAAAAGAAGCAAAATTAAAAGTCTTAGAGTATCTCTTAACAGTCACAGAAGGCATGTAAAAAGAATAAAGTAAAGAAGAAAAGAAGCAGGAAACCAAAAGAAACATAGAACAGTATGTGATAATTGTAAAACTCAAGAGGTTATTCAACTGAACAGTTATCTTTCAGAAAATGGAAATACAGCCGAAATGAAGCCACAAAAAAATTGTGTAAACTACAGCATGTAAAATTGGTGTTGGGAATTAAGACTAGGTTATGAAATACATGAACTTAAATAAGTGAGCCCTATTATCTCAAACATATCCTGCACAGCAGAGTTGTAGAGGGCTAGGAAGGAATGTGAACAGCAAGCAGAAAACTGAAGAACAAAAGACAAATTATGCAAATGTATCAGATTTGGGAAGCTGAGTTTGTTGCCTCCCCAACAACTAGAATAACAGTGTTTAAATACAACTTTCTTTTTGTAGAAAGCACCACTTTCAAAGCAGACCTTCCAAATGCTTTCCCATCTGTTTGAACAAATGTGATAATGAGGAGGTTATGCTGCAAGCTTTAAAAAAACCCACGTTATTTGTCCATACTTGGAAACACAAAACAGGTAAAAGGTTGTATCAGTCACTGTACTCCTAATGAGCATAATCCCAAATACCCTTTCTTTTCTTAACTCTGCTTTGAATCCTAAGAGAAAAGCACTACCAATTTAGGTTTGAAGGAAGAACAGAGCAAAACAGATCACTTACAACTCTGCCTTGCATGGATGCCTTAAGCAACTATAAAAATGAACTATGCCTGGAAGGGGTCTCAGCAATTAGATTTTATTTCCCTTAATGTGAGCTGTTAATGCAAGACGTGTCCGAAAACATAGGCATTTTATTTATCTGTGCATTCAAAATTGAGAGAGGCTTTTAACTTTGTGCGTGAGCAAGGGTCTCTTTCTGTGCAGTAATATTCCTCCAGCTTTAGAAGAATGCAAGTTGTACTGTACAAGCCTGACAAAAACAATCCCGAGCAGTGAGCCTGTCACCTTCCATATCGTCTCACTAGAAAGGGGGATGTCAGCTTGGCTGCTAAAGTGGGAGCTGAACTCTAAACCTCTGGCCTTTGTATCCTGACTCTGTTCCAGTGTAATTTTAAAGGAATTCCAGTAGAAGTAACTAGATTTATCACCATATGAAACTGGGATGTGTAGTCAGAATCCATCCAGGACTGATTCCTCTACATCTGCTCTTATTCTCAGTGCAGGTGAAATCAACAAAAGGTCAGGAGAATGGTCAGAACAGGATCTGTGAGGTCTTCCAAAGTAGCCTAAGGAAACTCTATATACAATATTTGGATCAAAATAATAAGATGTGTGAAAGCATTCACATAAATACAGCAACATGGCTTTAGGGCTAAGTTGTATCATTACAAACCTTTGATAAAACATCCAACACCAGAAGCACAATGTCATGTTTTTGAAGCTGGACAGAGTAAGAAGTCCAAGCTTTCTAAATTTCTTTCCGGCTTTTTAGCATCCTCATCATTTTCTCAGGTAGAAGAGGGTGGAGATTGTGATTCACTCATACCTATTTCCTAGATAAACTGAAAGAAGTTAAGAGGAAAGAAATATGGGTTTATATATAAAGAAATAACAATGTGTCAGAATATTAAGTGTATTCTCTCTGAAAGATTTCTGTTGGTGGTATTTAACTTCCTCCATCCACCCCAAATTTCCAGATGTTCAGTGGTTCCCCTGAAGCAGCAAATCTAACCAGATCTCTTTTAGAGCATCCCCCAAAATTCCAAAGAAATGGTGACTGCAGGAAAATCAGCCATACATGTGTGTCTGGAACACATCTCTCATACCACATATGCACCAAACAGATGGCCTTTACTGTATGGTAAATCTGAAGTCCTCGTAATGCATCAGATTTACTACCCATATGCAGACCAGCTCTACAGAGCACAGCTGATGGGCCCAGTGCTTCCTGGGATGATCAGTGCTTCTAAGTGCTCTCCAAACAGACACAGCAAATTTTTTTTTTTTGCCTGGGAAATCCCTTCCAAAAGTCCAGAAGTCTCCTTTCTCTTTT
This sequence comes from Actenoides hombroni, assembly GCA_024336885.1. Classification (NCBI taxonomy): domain Eukaryota; kingdom Metazoa; phylum Chordata; class Aves; order Coraciiformes; family Alcedinidae; genus Actenoides; species Actenoides hombroni. The sequence goes on from WUAM01000107.1 coordinate 12,721,780, forward strand.
TATTCAGGTAATGGAGGTTAGACAGTAGTTTATTAGAAAGATCTTTATCCTGTGGAGGCAGACATAGAGGGCAGCCGAAATGGTGCCAGAGGTGGTAATACTGCTTGCATTGTTTCTGGCTTCACCTTGGCTCTGCAGATGGGAGCAGATCAGGTGTTCACCAAGCTCCCATGCCTTCCCACCCATATGTCTCCTGAACCTTCCTATCACCTGGCAGAAGAGAGGTTGTGCTGGGGTCTCCCTGCAAGCATGTGGCTCCAGCTCTTCTGCAAAGGTTCTTCCTGGCCATCAGCTCTGCCACACCATCAACAGCCTGTGGAGCACAGCACCATCACAGCCACTCAATGTCCAATTCCTGCTTACATTGTAGAAGAGAGATGCAGTAGAATGTGCTGCTTAAAGGCTCTAGGTGACTTTCTTTCTTAGTCTAGCTAAATATACTGCTGAAGATGTCTTTTGTGACTCACTTTTGAAGGAGAAGAAATGTGTGCTTCCCAGGAGAGGGGAGAGTTACATGCAACAGGTGACCCAGTAGCCCAGTACCTGTTTAGATTCCATTTCTTGGTTGGATAGTATGTTTTTTTAATTTATAATTACAGTATTATTTTGGCTATGGTAGGCATCTGTTTTAATTCAGATCTGCAGAATACAGACCAAATTCACTCTTTGATATTTCTTTCCTACCATGGTGACAAGAGAATATCTAGGACAGTTTGTTTACTGTTTGTTTCAGTGTATTGCTGAATTTTATGAGTCCATACATTTAATTTCCAGAAATGTACACTTCAGCAGGAAGAACTTCACTTTAGAGCTGAAAGGCATGCATCCTGTCAATAAAGATAATATTATCACAGTAGATATTACAGTGAAATATATACTTTCTTAATGATTTCTTGCTAGCTTCTGGACTGAATTTCTATCATTTCTCTCCTCATGCTCACTGTCTATATGTTTCTGCTGCTGTCTGGCAATACCATGCTTAATAGAAATCTTCTGCCTTTCTGTTAGCAAGTAATGGCTATGTGCAATCTGGCATGTGTTGGGTATAAAGAAGCTGAGAGAGTGCTTTTTCAATGTTTAGGTAAACATTTCCTCTTTGATCCAACATCTGCCCTTTCTGCTGCTCACACTGCTAATCGATGCAGATCTAGCAGAGGGATGGGAGACATTTATAGGGTTTCCTGTTATGCAGTAATTTTGGGAGCATCATTTTCCTCTGCTCACTTTTTGCCTTCAGCAACAAAAATCCACTTCTTTGTGTTTTCGATGGGAAGCCAATTCTTTGTCTCACCCTTTCCTTCTAGTCCTCCCTGAAGGCTATAGAAAGAAAGAACATGAATAACCAAGCAATGAAATAATAAAATAGTCCCAGTAACTGTTATCTTTCCAAGAACAGTGAAGGCATTAAAGTTCTGAAACGTTTTTTCTTGAAGCAAAGATTGCAGCTAGAACAGGAAATGGCACAACATAAATTCAATTTGTGACAATTATTATAACATGAAAGGGAAATAGTATAAATCACTGATGTCAAACACTCTGTTCATTGGCTAGATCTGGCCCATTTGAGCTATTTATCTAGTTCCTGTGACAGATTCAGATTTTGCACCACACATGCTTTCATTTTTTAAAATACGTGTTTCAAGTTTTTATGCTTCTGAAAAAGAGCTTCTCAATATGCACTGTGTAGAAACTAGTGGAAGTTCCTGCATAGTTGTCTTTTTTAAACTGCAGAAAAAAAAAAGTTTGATATATTTGAAGAGACAAAATCTACCCTTGTTCATTTCAGTGGGTGTTAACACTTAAATTTAATGATATTTTTTGTGGTTGGTGTTGAAATATTTATCAGAAATTAATTTTAAGGAAAGATAATGATGCAAATTGTTTTTTTGGATTTGTGTGTGTGTGTGTTTTGTTATTTGTTATTTTTATTTGTTGTTTGTTTGTTTTTAATAATTAAAAAGTGAATAGTCTTTGAGGAAAAGGAAATGAGAAATATGCACATCTATAAAGCATACCACCTAAGTCTGACAAAAAACACCCATGCAGTTTTAGTCATCAGTGGTGTAGGTGTGAAGCTTAAACAACCAATGAGAAATACACCCATCTGGGAAACCATAAGAAAAGTGCTTTGATGAATTCTACACCCCAGCTGTATACAATCCTGACCCATAGAGTCTCCTGGGAGTCTCCTAGTTTTAAGTCACTTCAAAGGGCATAGTGTAGTATTTGAGAATAAATAAAAGTTGCATAAAATACATTTTGGCCTTTCCTATTCATGCAGACTTTGATTTGAATTTTTATAAATACAAATATGACCAGATAGACATTTTTCAGAGATGAGATTTATTTTTCAGCAATAACCATTTGGTCAGATATTTTAATCACTTCTCATGCAAATATTAAGCACATGTTTAAGACAGTTGCTGTTGGAGACAGAATACGGCCCTGAACCGAAAACTAGGACCATGTTTATCTTGTGCTGGAAGACTTGCCATATGAAGAAAGGCTGAGAAAACTGTGTTTGTTCAGCCTTGAGAGGAGAAGGCTTAGGGGAGACCTTATTACCATATACCAGTACATAAAAGGTGGCTACCAAGAAGATGGAGACTCCCTTTTTACAAGGAGTCACATGGAAAAGACAAGGGGTAATGGGTACAAGTTACTCATGGGGAGATTCTGATTGGACTCCAGAAGAAAATTTTTCACCATGAGAACAATTATACATTGGAATAATCTCCCAAGGGTTCCCCTACACTGGACAGTTTTAAGACTCAGTTTAACCGGGTGCTGGGCCATCTCATTTAAACTATGTATATATGTATATTTTACCTTAAAAGGTTGAATTAGATGATCCTTGAGGTCCCTTCCAACTTACGATTCTATGATTTTATGATTCTATGACTATATTCTACTACATTACAATTTATTGCTTGCTTTCCATACTTTCAGTAAAGTTACTTCATTAGGAAGGGGAGATACGTTCTTATGAAGTATTGAGAAATGCAGTATTTTGAAACATATTATTCTTTCAACAAAGTAATTCAAGAAATGTGTAGCTGTGAAAGTAGTATTCAGAACTACATATAAGATTCTCTCCTTTCCATGTTCACTTTGTGTTTAACCTAGAGACTCCCATGGTGGAAGATATTCTTTCTGCTTAAAAATTTTGCTTTCAGCCCCTTAAAACCTGTTGAAATATGCTACTGGAATTCAAAGCCACAGAGCTGCCTTTAAAGTTACATTCCCCGTGGCAAACTGGAGCATTAAATCAATGGGTCTATTTAAATGTTCACTGTTCTATCAAGGATGCTTTCCCAGAATAGCACAGAGTTTCTGACGAGAAAGTACACATAAATAAATCCTGCTATGGTGAAATTCAGGCCTGGCCGATGTCAAGGAAAAGTCTGACACTGGATGTAAAAGACCAGAATTTCACCCTTAATCACACCACCCCTCTCCCCTGAGGAGATGGTATCGTTGTTATTTATTTATGTAGTGCCATTAGTGTTCTAGGCACATCAGATGTGCTCCTTGGTTGGTGCAAAGCAGCAGTGTTCCATTAATTCCTGTCCTGCTCCTGTTCTCCAGGGTGCAGTTCTTGCTGACTGGAACAGCTGGTGCAGTCATGGAAATGACGGTAAAATTAAGACCTTAGTGCTAAATTTTCACACTTCCTTATGATACCTTTTTCTAAGCCAGAGCTTTTAAGGAAGTCAAAGCAGCTCTCAAGAGACATCCTATTTATTTATTTGCATTTTTATGAAATGCAAATGTGTGTTGGGATATTATCTCAGCACTAGTAACCACCCACTAAATAGACATTACAGTAAAGCACTCTGGTGATTATCAAATCTCAATAAAATTCCTATTATAAATATGCAATATGAAAACCAAATCAATGTCCTAGTCTGTCTCAATTACAATTTCGTTGCTTCCATCCTTTTTTACTAGCAGAAATTACATCTGTTCAAGAGCAGAGGACTAAATTTCAGAGTTGACATCCACGAGACACTGCTGAGAGTCCTTCCTGGATACCAGGTTTGGCTAGAACAAGATGGTGTCTTGCGTCTATGTCAGTCTCAGATAGTAACCTATTATGAATAAATTACATTATTTCTTGTATCTCCATCTGCTTGTGCTTTACTTTGGCTTTTAAATTTGGCTATTTAGTTTTGGCTGTAAGATAGCCAAAGCTATCAGGACATAAGGAAACATTTTTTCCCTGAAAGGGTTGTCAAGCACTGGAACAGGCTGCTCAGGTAGGTGTTAGATTCACCATCCCTAGGTGTGTTTAAAAGCCGTATAGATGTGGTGCTTGGGAATATGGCTTAGTGGTGGACTTGGTAGAGTAGGGTTAATGGTTGAACTTGATAATTTTAAAGGTCTTTTCCAACCTAGATGTTTCTATGATTCTGTAGAATTTCTTGCTAAGTTTTTGTACTGTGCTGAACTGCTATCTGGAGCTCCTTATTACTAATAGAAATCAAACAACAAACAATTGTGGCACTTGCAGAAGAGGCTTATTTTTCAGGATGAAAGCAAATCCCCAGTAATAAAGTAGTCTATTTTGTAGAATCAATATGTAAACTTTTAGATAAAAATATAGGAAACATTGCAAACACACCACTTTTTTTTTTTATTATTATTATTACTACAGTAAATCTCAATTGTTCCTTGATAAGCAGGAGTTCAGACAACCCAGAAGAAAAAACATGCTTTCATTATTCTCTTCTCCATTTCTGACTCATTTTAACTAATCATTATTTCCTGCTTTTTAAACCAGATTATTCCTTGCTGCAACTCTGTCAGATTAAAAAGTGCTAACAAGGATATCACTTCATAGAGTTACAAGGTTCAAAAGAGGCCCTACACACCACCTGATCTAGCACTCTTCATAACAGAAGCTATAGGACTCAACTAATTTCTAGCTCAAGCCCAGTGGAGCATTGTCTTTGTCATAGTCCTTATTTTAAAATTTCTAATAGATTAAAAACCATTATTTCTCTCTGCAATTCTTTATCTGTACCCTCAAAGTGAGAAGTAGATGTTTTAATTTTAGATTTGTTCAGGCTTCAGCTTCCAGCCCATGCATCTGCTAGACTGAAGAATGCTATGAACAAATTTTTGTCCTTCAAGAAGGTACTTCAGGTCCTCTCCAGCTTTTATCAGATACGCAAAGCAGGTTAAGCTCCTTATTATGTGGCATTTTTCCTAATCCTTTCATTATCCTTTGAATCCTCCTTAAACTATTCAACAGGGAAAATCCTGAATCTCTGCATTATTATTACTGAACACAGTATTTCAGCAGCCATCATATCAGTGCCAAATACAAGATATTACCTACATACTCTAGATACCCCTTTTTAAAGAGCAAAGCAATCACATTGCCTTAATGGAAGAATGAAAAATTAAGCCAAAGTATTACATTCTGTTCTAAACGGATGCTTAAATACTTTATATAAAATGGGAGGAAGGTGGAGAAATCAAAGTGTTGATATTTTCAGAATATCCTAGAGCCCAGGGTGAAGGTATCTCTACATAGATACCAGATGTGTGTTTAAATTCCTGCTCAACAGGTTTACTGGGAATTCCTTCCCTGACCAGTCTAGCATCAGAAGCTGACAGACATCTGCACAACTCGTGTAGACAGAGCTGTCTTGCTCCATCCCTCCCCTCCCTAAAAAAAGTGCTGAATTCTCTTGTATAGAGACTCAGACTCTTTCTATGGTGTTTATAGTGTTTCCTCTGCTCAGTATGCTACCTTCTGAGTACTGAATATACTCTGTACCTCAAGCATCCCACTGGGTGCCCAGATTCACTTCAAGCTGTTTTAAGGCATGGGTTTATGGCAAGCTCCAGGTAAAAAACTTGTGCTGGAACCAAGCCTACCTCTGGCTCTTTTGGCATAGCCAGGAATGTCCTAGTGCATATGAACACACACAGATCTACCATACTTCTATCATAGAAGTCCTGATTTCATGTGTAGCAAGACACTACAGGCTGTGTAGACAGAGGAGTTAAAGGCATTGTCTTGTCATATTCATGTCGTATCAGGGAAGTGGAACAGTTGCTTTAACCCAGTCTCTGGCCTGCCATGCTCTATACTGCATAGACTGTGAGCTCCATCCTTCACACCTCTGCATCACTTCATGCGTTACGTTAGGCAGCCCTGCTAATGCAGAACTATAAATTCCAGCAGAGATAAGGCATTGCAAACTGGAACCCTGCAGGTCTATTCATTAATCTAACCATAAACCATGGTCCCTAATGCCTAGTCACCCTAAAAAGTGCTTTTGAGGAACACCCAGAATACCCATAACAATACTTTGCAGGGTGCAGTGAAGGCAAGAATGCAATTGTGGCTCGTAGACGCTCTTGACCCAGATGTAAATTACATGTGGGTAATAAGAACTACAGCTTACATGAAAGTGACTTCCTCTGTCTGACTTTAATTGTTTTACGGAGATGGATTGCTTAGGAACTTCATTGTTTCTTCAGCAATAACCATTGGATTTACGATAGATTCCAAGGTTTCCTACTTTAAAGAAAGTTCATGAATATCTGAACATATCTTGGGTTCTCTGCCATGAGATTCATGCAGACCCTTGTATTGTTATCTGTTACTAAGTTTTAAGCCACTTAGCTAATCATTACTTAGCAGCTACAGAAACTGGGATGTAGTCTGGGTTCATGGCATTAACATTTAGAGAATTATTTTTGCAACCTATCTGAACAGCCTGCTACTGCAGCTACATTGCCTGCTACACACACAGTAGTTACACTAATGCATTTTAGGTATAACTCCCGGTGCCACAAGCACAGTAATGGCTTCAGAATAGATATTCACTCTGGTGTTATTTTGTAAAGTTAAAAATATTGATGGCATGATTAGTTTGTTGTTATTATTATCTGCAACAAATCATCAGCTGAGGTAATTAAATGTTGCTCTATTTAATTCACAGAAACAAATATTCAGCAGGGAGATTTGAAAGGTAGGGAATTATTTCTTTTGAAGATAGTGATATGAGCCAAGGATAAAGGACATTCAGTAATACTCTCCTCTGCTATTGCAGGATAGTTTTACTGTAAGCACATGACCATTCTCACCTTCCTTTGGTTAAGGAAAAAAAACCAAAACAGTTTAATTGAATAAAAAACTAAAGATCATCTCACATACCTTAAATGTAGCATTTCTGAATATCCTTCAATTTATTTAGCAATTATACAGAGTATGAGTCTTTAAAGGTTCGGTTTTGATCCAGTTTCTAGCTGGTGAGAAGCAGTAGAAAGGGAAAACTCTCATCTTTGCTCATAGGAGAGAAAAATTTGTAAAATCATGGAAGTGTTAACATTGGAAGGAGGGGCAGAAGCAGAACAAGAGGTTTGAAACTCCTTTACAAATAACATGATTCACTTACTTTAAGTTCATTGATCATGATGGACATGCTACATTGCAGTAAAGTCACTGTAGGTTGTTCTAGATGTAAAACAAATCAGAGGTGTTTCTTAATCACACAGTTGGCTTCCTCTTCACTGGTGAGTACGAGCTCTCCTTCATGGCAGAAACAATCCACTGCAAAACACAATGTGAAAACTCCTAGCTTAAACCAATTAAAAAGGCTTAGTCTGTCTTCTGAGGAAGTGGCAAAATAGTCTTGTGTAATGTCTTTTAAAAATAATGTTTCAGTACTGTGGTGGGACAAAGATTTGATGCATGTTTTCTCCTCTGGCACCAGCTCCTTTTTTGGCTTTGGGTAAGTAGTTTCAGATGCATTTACACCAATGTCAAATCAAAATCAGAGTTATGAGCCATATCCTGTTTCCCATTAAAATTATTAAAACACTTATGCTCCAATTTGAGCAACTGTGTAAAATGAGCTGTGAAAAATAATATTACTTGAGATAGCCCAGTTAAGAGTTCTACCTGAAGTCTACAGGCATATTTGGTCTCTCAGAGGTTATAATACTGCTCCACAGCTGAAAATCCATCTTGGGGTCTTTGGAATACTTAGCACCAACATTGAGAGTAGTCTCAGTTCTAATTTTCATTAGCAAAATGAGTTGGCAAATTGCCAAATGGAAGATGCAAAGTGCATATTTTATAACAAGTAGAGAACTGCTTCAGCATTACTAGTTTTATTTTAATTTGATTTGCTTTTGTTATTTTTAAGGATTTTCTTTGGTTTTGCATCGTGTTTCCTTCTTTGCCCTTTGGCTTTCTGATGTAATTGGATTTTGTATTGCAGGATGATCAATGCTGTATACATTAGGTTATAAGATGTAGCTATGGAAAAACTTAAGGCATTTTGATAGTCTAGAGACACCAGTTATATAGACTGAGCTCAGTTTTTTAAATGAATAATCTAAAAATGAAGGCAATAAAATGCTTTGAACCTCATCTCCACTTGGTACACAATTAACTGGTCTCCTGCATTCAAGGAGATTCACTGTTCACTTCCTTTCCATAGAAAATGAACATCCATGCTTGAACATGGAAGTCTAAGAGAGATTTCAGAACAAGAAAATGAGGTATCAAATAGTCTGTATTAGTTACTCATATTTAACTAATTTGTCTTTATCTCTCCATAATAACTATATACTTCAGTAAGATTCATCTCTAGACATTATTTTAATAGGTTTTTTTATTTCAGTGAAGTAAGAATTATGAAGACCGATACTGGATAGGACAGTAATCCAAAAGAAAGAAAGAAAAAAATTGAAGAAACAATAGATGAAATTAAGAATTTTAAGGACAATAGCAACCCTCATTACTTTTCTTGGGGCTAGGATTTCACTTTGTCAGCAGTAAGTTTCTCTACTGCCTTCAACTAAGAAGGCCTGAACCACATTGCAGAATGAGGACACTTGTGGAATTTGGAGATATTAAAGTATGTACTTAAGCATGCATGGTGGGATACAGAAAGCTGCCAGCTCTAAAGAACACTAAATACATAATGAAGTTTCCTGAAAGAGAGAAATCATCAGCAAATCTCAAAGGGCTAATTTCTGTAAGGCTGAATGCACTCAGTACTCCTACTGAATTAAAAAGTTCAAATTAAAGAGGTGTTTGGGTTTGCTTGGGCGGGGGNNNAGGAAAGGGGCGTGTAACACTGAGAATAGTTTAAGGATTGGAGGCCTAAGGATGTGGCAAATTCTTAGGTTTGCAGTGTTTCATGTGTCCCAAAAAGGTAGTGTGAATCAGACTCAAATTGTAGCTGTAACAAAAGTATCATTGGTTGAAGATGGGTGCAGTGAGTCATACAGGAGACCAGAGCAGGTCATTGAAATAATTATTTGAAATCATGCACTCAGCATCTTACAGGGAAGGAGTAAAATGTGCAACTGATCTGATCTTAATTTAGCTGCATGTGATTTTGTTATCTAGATTAAATTATTCATCCTCATTCCTAAACAGTCAATGGAGGGAGATAGTAAGATAAGGTGCCTTCAGGAGGGGTGTGGTTTGCTCCACTGACTCTACAGGAAGATCAGGATGACTGAATTTACATTCAAATCACATTGATTAACTTGTAAATGGCAAAATTAATTCAATCATCTCTGCTGATGTCAAACTAATCTTTTGGTCCTTTTTAGTTACTGAATGATGATTTATCTTCTCGGTTCCTCCTGCCTTGGCCTGTTGGGACTCTCTGGCTTCACTCCTGATTTATATTGTTTAAGAAAAACCAGAACCTCTCCTTCTGTTTGCTGAAATGGCTAATGATTTTCATCCATGCATACAACATATATTTGTACAAATGGGAGAAGAGACTAGATAGATAGATACAAACTACTGAAATATTTGGCTTATTTGTATAGAATTCAACACCTACATTTTACTGTTTACAATCTTATATTATTTATAACGTAAAAATAGGAAGATAAGACTTCAGCAGTATGCACTGAACTCAACAGAGGATCTGGTTTGTGTTAATTTGGTACCTGACAGAAAAAGGGACATAGCTATTTTTGTTAGGATAAACACATCCTTTAAGAAAGGCCTATTCTTCTCTTATGCAAGCATCTAACTATAGACCTACTGTACATTGCTTTCATGAAAGGATAATTTATTTCACAACACCTGTCCTACATTAGCAAATAGCAGCTAATTTTAATAAATTCAGAAATACATAAGGAAGTGTAAAACATGTATTGCTTTGGTACAGACCATGGAAGAACTGTTGGCTCTTGTCCTTAGATGTCTAATTTATAAAAGAACATACAATACTGTTAAGCAGCTCAAGACCTTACATTTCGTGCATTTGTGTGATCTTATTTTGTACTTAATAGGAGTACTCCAGTACACAGTTACTCACATGAGCAAGTTTTTACACTATTATTTCTGTTTCAAAGCTGGAGAAATTAACCATGTGGGCAGCCAGTGCCAGTTGCCCATAAGTAACTAACCTGAATAAGTAATATGTCATCCTGCTATTGTGCATGTAGAGTGTCTGAGAAAAATAAAGACAAATTTAGAAATAAAGGAAAAAAACCCAATTACTCTCCTATATCTGGACCTACAGGAAAAATTAATCTTTAAAAAAACTCCCCACACAATTTGAGCAATGTATTTTGGCCCTTCACAAATGTTTTTCATGGGTAGGATGAATCCTCTGCTAGTGGCTTCACCTTCACATGCATCATTTCTTCATGGGGAGTAGCCAGGAAGCACTGAAATCAGTAATGCACATATATCAAACCACCTAAGGTGCTCCTCTAATTTAGCTGAGGTTTATTTTCAATTAAAAAATTAAAAACAGAGGGAGTTTTGTTGCTTTATTTTGCCTGTCATCTAGACACCTTCCTCTTCTCTCCTAAGAAGGATAGCTTTATTTTAGACAACTTAATTAAAAGACAAGATTGCTGCTCTCTCAGTTACAGTAGCTCTATACTGGGTATAAAGCTGATCCTAAGTATACAAAGAAAATCAAGTTCAGATACTCCATTTTGTTGATTGTGCAAAATGAATGAGGAAAGTGTTTTGGAAAGGCCCACCCAGTGTAAGGTCTGATAGACTAGGTGGATCTTCTCTACATAGCTTCTCTAGTTGTGTGCGTATAATCAGAAAAAAATGCCCAGTTAACAGGGGATACATGGAAAAAAACCACATTCTACTACCTCAGCCTGAGATCTGTGGCAAATTCAGTGTTAATGCTTCAGGTCTTCTCAGAATTATTTCATTTCTTTGATTTTGCAGTCTTGTCTAGAGAAATGCAGTCATATGATGATGTAGATACAGCCCATTTCGAACTGTTTTGTTCTGATAAAGTGTGTTAGTATAATTCATTTCAAAGGAATTTTGCTGTGATGTAAATCCAAATAATTTCAATGTCTCCGTAAATATTTAAAAATGTGGAAGCTTGTTTAAAACAGGGGTGGATCAATTTTGTGAAAGCTACGACCTGAAGGCTAATTTAGCTAAATTAACTCTTATTTTCCTCTAAACCAAATCTCTTTGGTTTGGAATAAGTCAGTTAGAAGCAATCCTGAGGTTACAAAAATGTAGAGCATCTACACAGGAGTTTACACTGTTTCCATTAAACTGATTATATAACTAGGCAATGACTAACTTTACCAGAACTGTGGAAATTTATAAAACATATCTAACATGTCAAAAGCTTGCATGTCTTTAACCTGATACCTGTTGGCATAGTTACCTTGATTCAGTGGAGCTGATGAACAGGAAAAAGCTAGACTGGAGACTTACGAGAATCATAGAATCGTAGAATCACAGAATTGTCAGGGTTGGAAGAGACCTGAAAGATCATCCAGTTCCAAGCCCCCTGCCATGGGCAGGGATACCTCCCACTAGAGCAGGTTGCTCAGAGCCCCATCCAGCTTGGCCTTAAAAACTTCCAGGGATGAGGCTTCCACCACCTCTCTGGGCAACCTGTTCCAGTGTCTCACCCCCCTCATGGTAAAGAACTTCTTCCTAATGTTTAATCTGAATCTACCCACCTCTAGTTTTGATCCATTCCCTCTAGTCCTATCACTGCCCGACAGCCTAAAAAGTCCCTTCCCAGCTTTCTCGTAGGCCCCCTTTAGATACTGGAAGGCCACAATAAGGTCTCCTCAGAACCTTCTCTTTTGCAAGCTGAACAACCCCAACTCTTTCAGTCTGTCCTCATAGGAGAGGTGCTCCAGCCCTCTGATCACCCTCATGGCCCTTCTCTGGACATGTTCCAGCACATCCATATCTTTCCTGTAATAGGGGCTCCAGAACTCGATGCAGTACTGCAGGTGGCGTCTCACGAGAGTGGAGTAGAGGGAGAGAATCACCTCCCTCGACCTGCTGGCCACGCTTCTCTTGATGCAGCCCAGGATACGATTGGCCCTCTGGGCTGCGAGAGCACACTGATGGCTCATGTTGAGCTTCTCATCCACCAGCACTCCCAAGTCCTTTTCTTCAGGGCTGCTCTCAAGCCAGTCACTGCCCAGCCTATATCAGTGCTTGGGATTGCTCCGACCCAGATGGAGGACCTTGCATTTGGCCTTGTTGACCTTCATGAGGTTGGCATGGGCCCACCTCTCCAGCCTGTCCAGGTCCCTCTGGATGACATCCCTTCCCTCCAGTGTCTCAGCCACCCCACACAGCTTGGTGTCATCAGCAAAGTTGCTGAGGGTGCACTCAGTGCCACTGTCCATGTCAGACTGCTACTAAGAAGCTTAACTGAAATCATCCTGACTTCTCAAGGTCTTTTCAGGCAGTTGTGATTTGATTTTATTTTGTTATCCCCTTCATAGCAGGGCTTATGCTTTGGCTGAGAAAAGCAAGATAGGTCATGTGACAAAGAAATGTGAAAGCCGCTTAGACTTGGGATGAACTGGGAAAGAGCTGTCAGGGGAAGGAGGGTCATCAAAGAGTGAACCAGGAAGATCATTTCGATATCAGCTGGAGGTTGGAGTGACCCAAGAAGACAAAGTTCAGGAGGAATATTCTTTGGGAAGACAGCACCAGAGGCCAACAGTGAACTACAGTATTGATGCCAAACTCTTGTCATCTAGTCTGTTCAAAGAACTAATCCAAAATTTCTGTTTTCTGTACTACTTTTGCAGGAAGGAGCTTTCCACAAACAGAAGCTGAAAACCACCAAAGCAAAAACAGTTGATGCAGTTGGATGGAGAAACATAAACATTTTTTATTTCTAGCCCACCACTCTCATTGTTTCACATACCAGTATGAGAATAGTTTGCAAAAGCCATGGACTACTACAAATCAAGCGGCTTGATGAGACTGTTAATTATGAGTAGCTTTGCACTGAAGCTGCTCTCCACTAACATTCAGGTTCACAGAAAAAAAACAGGACTGGCTTTATTTTGGAGCTATTTCTTCTTTGGAGAAAGAGGACCATCTAGTGGTTAACACAGAAATTCTCTTGCTTTCAATCATTACTGAGCAAGGAGTGAACCCTGGCAGGTTTCAATCAAAACCATGTGTACCTTGAAATGCGAGCACGTACTGAAACCAAACTGGGCATATCCCAGGTTCTGGTAAGTTAGACTTGGCTTTCCAGGTGTTGACCAGCAGCACAACTCCTGGTGGCTTTCTAGCAGGGAGGAAGAATAGCAAAAGTGTCAGAAGACGACCTCCCTCTATCTGTACTGGCTGTCACCATGCCAAGCCTGACTCGTATTTCGCTAGCTCTGGTGCAAAGCCTCCATAGTGTGTCTGGGGAAGGGCTGGGGGAGACAGGCTGATGATTCTATCTCATGGGTGTTTTGTGGGGTGCCAAGCGGCTCCCTCTGCATATCCTTGCATGTCAAGCAGCACTTTGTCCAGTGAGATAAACCCAAGGGATGGATTTTTTTTCAACATAGACTGGTTTGAGTGGGAAGGGACCTTTAAAGGTCATCTAGTCCAACGCCCCTGCAGGCAGTAGGGCCATCTGCAACTAGAGCAGGGTGCTCAGAGCCCCATCCACCCTGACCTGGAGTGGTTCTAGGGATGGGGCTTCTACCACCTCCCTGGGCAACCTGGGCCAGGGTCTCACCACCCTCAGCGTAAAGGACGGAGTGCTGCCCGCTTGGAAACGTGGAAGCGGCAGCATCCAAACTCAAGCCCCGGGACCTCGCCGTGGGAGCCCTGCAAGCCTAGGGCCCTCCGCGCTCTAATGGCGGCGGGACAGGGTGACGGGACTCTCCTTCCCGGGGGGCGCCGCGGCGGCCACCACCTGCCTGGCACCGCCCGGCCCGACCGCCATTTTGTGAGGAGAACCGGCGGCAGCTGCTGCCCGTTAGCGGTAGTGTGGGCGGAGGGGTCCCACCCCGGTATATTTCCCATCCTGTTTTCTTCTCCGTTCACTCTTTTCTCGCTTTTCTCTTTTCTCTCTCAGGTTCGTCACCCTCCCTTCACTTTTGTTATCCTTCCCCTCCCTCCCCGCTCCCTCTCCTCCCTTCTCCCCGCCCCTGCCGGTACTGCGGAGCCCGGAGACGTCACCTGAGTGCGGCCAGCCGCGACTTTTCCCCCCTGTTGTTCCAGCCTCTCGCCGCAGAGTCGCATGTCATCTATCCAGAACCTCCAATCCTTCGGTAAGACATGCCCCCCCTCCCCCCCCCCCCCCCCCCCCGCGTTTCCTGCGGTCCCCCCGTCCGCCGCACCCCCCCGGGGCCTCCCCCCCCCCCCCACCCTCCCCTCCCTCCCTCCCT
>WUAM01000107.1:12751551-12764752 GCA_024336885.1 Actenoides hombroni
AGGCTCTGAGCAGCCTGGTCTAGTTGAGGGTATCCCTGCTCACTGCAGGGGGGCTGGACTAGATGACCTTCAGAGGTGCCTTCCAGCCCTAGCCATTCTATGATTCTATGACATTTCCATGCTGGAGATTTTTTTCTTCTTTTTCCAAATCCAGAAAAAAAACCAAACAAAGAGATAAATTTGCCTAGAGACAAAAAAGTGCCTTTAAAAACAAAGTGCATTTAAAAAACACAATAAACTTTAGCCTATATGTCAGTGTCATAGGTAAACAAAATTATTATAATTTTATCTTAATTATCACTATTTCTATTAAACCAACTGCATAGCTAAATTAAATTGTCACACTATAGTTTGTAAAAAAAAAAAAAGCTGAGCTAGATTTGTATTCAATTCACACAATTTTCACAGTATTTTTTGTGTATAACTGGACAGTTCTTTCTAATTCTGTTTAACTTGCTGGGGTTTTTTTATCAGTTACCAAGCAACACAATATGTAAGGTTTGCTTACAGTATGTAAAAACTACTGTTGAAAAGAACCAACAAAGTCATAGTCTATGTTAACACACATGAAACAACATGGAATCTTGTTAAAATAACTGACAATTGGGTGGTTATATCCTGATGAAAATATTCCTGAAGACTGTTGTCTGGGCCCTGTTCTATCTATATGTTAATCATTTGACATTTTCATGAGTATGAGTGAAAAGCCATGATGTTACTTGAAATTAGAGAAAATAATAGTTGGCACTCCTGGATTTTTTTCAAGGATTCTCACCCATTTTTATAGGTCTGCCTGAATAGCTTGACAAAAGAAGCTTTTTTGCGCATTAATCTCTTCCTGCACATTCCCCAATTTAACTCATTATTATAGAATTTCAGATAGTATATTGTCTTTACAGTGCCTATAAATGTAGTATAACTCCAGAAATATGTAGAAAAATTATTCACTATCCATTGGCAGTTTGTCACAAACTTCTGAAGGAAAATACATTCAGAAAACTAGTAGATTTGTAGAATAAAATGGAAGAAAAAAAGAAGTCAAATGAATTATTTTTAAAGAATTATTGACTGAGCTCTGGTCATGCCTGCTTGCTGAACTGAGCTGTTCTTTCTTTCTTCCCAAGAGATATTATTGTATGCTGCTTTCCTGCTAAGACTTTATTTTGCTCCTAAGGCTTTCTTTTTTTTTGTTTGTTTATCAACCTCCATCAATTCAGCCATTCAGGTTTAATCTCTGCTTTTCTGCTTCCAGTTCTGTCTTAAACAGTACATATAGTAAGGTCTTGATATATCTTGATAAGTAGTTTAATGATCCAAATAAACCTTTAGACTTCCATTGCCACCACTGTTCAGTCACAAGATGTTTCTATTTTAAACTCTCTCTTCTCTAATTGCAAACTGCAAATGGAGCTGAAATAATCTGAAACACAGAGTAACAATCTCTGGCACATAAAAAAACCATATACATCTATTTAGGAGGTCCTATAGGCAGAAGAGTGCATCATCTCCATTTAGTTACCTGAAACCTCAGCATCTTAGAGGGGCTTGCATGAGAAAACAACTGATAAAACATATCTTTAAATTGTTCTTTAAGAGGTGATTAGATGCCTAATATGGAGTTTATAATTTATGTGTAAGTAAAATAAGTGTAGTGAATGACAGAAACAGGCATTTTATTGGGGAACTGTGCACTCTGTGTTAATGGTGCATAGAATTTTTAACCAGTCTGGTTCTTTGAACAATTTGTTCCAGCTAAGAACAGATTGAGCTGTTATTTGAATCATTCTTTACCAGGCAGTACAGTGTGAGTTTATGATGACTTTTCTTTGTGCTGTAGATGAGTTCATTTGAGGTAAAACTTGCTGAAGTGCAGAGAGTTTATAAAGGTAATGAGCACTGTCTATGATCCAGCAGGATTAACGTGAAGACAGCTATGTGGCCTGTTTGTCTTGCATTTAAGCAATCAACACATACAGTTTTCTGGCAACTTAATGGTTTGTTTTCAGTTGTATATCCCAGACATATTTGACATTTAAATGTTAATTTTGCTTTCTATATAGACTTGCCTGGATGAGTATCACAGTAAAAAGTATTCAAGAAACTGGACATGAAGCTGGTCATAGGAGATTTCCCCCTTTTCACTGAATTGATATGAGACTTGGAACTGGCTTTACCAGATTTGGGAGAGAGGAATTGGATATAGTCGTGAAACAAAAGACATAGGTGCTTTGATTATTCATTGTAAGTAATGTCATCTGGACGTAGAAATTATTATACTAAGGTATATGTTTGGGTCCAAGGCAACCCAGGAAAAGGCTACGGATTACACATATGACTTAAATCACTTTTGTACACACAGGTACAGTTATTTCTTGTCATGGACTGACTTAAAAGGACAAATGAAAAATTACAAGACCTGGTGCAAATTCAGGGTTGTGTAACTATAAGAGTTTACCTTTTCCCAGTTAAGGTTACTAGACCTTCTAAGTACTTCTTTCTTGTTTTCTTTTCAAGAGGAGTGAGGGTGGGCACTACAAGGATCTCCCTGAAGCTACCGAAAACCAAAAGTAGAAGTCATAATTGCAGTTTAATGAAACTGATTTTAAACATTCCTATCTCTGCTGGGACGTTTATTATCACAGTTCAAGTTTTCTCTTTTTAGACAAATTCAAGCCATTTGCTAACCTGTTCATGCTAAATGTCACCCTGTAAAATAAGTAGTTTTGACGAATCTGCCCCCACTCTACTACCCCAGCATGTTAAAAATATCACAGTCACGTTCCTACTTTTTTAAATTAAAAAGGTGAGTCTCATTTGTCATTTCTGATGAAAAATACAATCATGTTTCTTGTAGAAACTCTGGAGAAGCTCTGGATTTCAGTTAATACCTTAAACAAAACAAAATCCCATTGCTCAGTAAGTATTCATAGAATTTCTGTGCATTGGGCTCAGGTAGGAACCACAGAAGAGTTTCAGATATGTTTAAAAGCTGGGGTGAGATCACAACAGCAATCACTTGCCTGCTGTGCAGCTTTCCAGAAAAGGGCTGAAGTTTCAAACAAACCCCACCTACCTGCTGATAGACCAGACAGTGCATAAGCACTGAAATGTTTCTAAGAAATCTTATTAAGACAATTAAAAGCTAGACCTACTTTTTAATGTGACAGGGACATCAATATTTGATGAGTATTCAGGTACCTAGTAGTTACCTAAAGCCATTTGGGATACACAAATAAGGACACCCAAATCTCCCAGGGAATCCAGTCTGGTACACCTGGTCTGAAAACGTGTAGTAATACCCCAAAACCTGGGGCTTACCAAAAGGTAAAGATGGCAACAAAGGCCACTTCTTCCCAGAACATTACCACAGGAAGAAAAGAACATGTATCTTTTGCTTATTAGCTTGATGTTGGATTATTCAGCTAGAAACAGCAGTGGAAGGCCCACCTGCCTGAACCTGGGGAGGCTCAAACCTACCTCCCAGCTTCCAAGAAGACAAACAGAAGACACAAGACATGGCATGCATAGTCTAGGGAAGTTCAGTCCCATCTAGTCTGTTGAAACAATACCAAGAAACCCAGAGATTAGGGTTCAGGTTTCAGACAGAGAGACACAGAGAGAGAGAGAGAGCAATCACTTGATTTTAGAGAGGCTGGAAGGAGCATTTTTTCCTAGGCCAGGAGAGTAGACCTGTTTAATTTGTTCTCATTAATGTACCTGGAGCTTTTTTTCTGAGGGAAGTGACCAAGACTAGCCAAAAATGCTGATTATATTTTGTAAAAAGACAGAAATAAAACTAGAGCTGTCCAGAGTGTAGCATTACTTTATGCGTGAATAATACAATGATGATTTCTGAACAATATCAAATTATAATGAGACAACCTTGAGGCCTCCAGCACTATGGTATTTAAACAGTTTATGATTTTTAATAAATTTAGGTTCACAAAACTCCTAGAAGTAGGAAAATGGATAATTTATAGCTCCCAGTTGTAAAATGTTTACCCAGCTATTAGTTAGCCTTACAAATACCCATAACACATACACATTCACAGAGAGCATAAAAATATTACTCACAAAATTATATGTACAAAAATGACAATGAAGCCTTAATAGGCCCCTTTTTGGCTTTCTGTTTTTTACCTTCTTGTTAAAGTCTATTCTTCAGTTCTCAACTTATTTTAAAGCTTAGCTTTCTTCCCTGAACATTGTATTATCCATATAATGGATGCTATGATACCACGGCTTTATTTCGAGGCTTACAACTGAGCTGTCAGCCAATCAGTGTGTGCCCCTGTGCCCTCATTTGAAATAAGCTGCAGCCTGCAGCTCCTCCAGGTAGATTCTGTCAATTTAAGCATGAAAAATTATAAGATATGAGCTCTGTCTTCTGAAGTACTGATGCAAAAGGTAGCAATATTGCATGACCCTAGGGATGGTTGGATGTCTGCTTTGTACTGCAAAAGAGCAGAAAGAAATAGCTTGGCTTTTGGGAGTTTTATGTTTCTGAGGTAGAATATGAAGAAACTGATGAGGAAGTTATGGTTCAAAGGAAGGTTACGAAAATAACAGCAGCCATCCTAAACTTATCTAAAAGATTTACAAGAACTCTACTACAATGTGTGGGTTTTGACCTCCAGGAACACTAAATTTTATTCATCTTGTGCTGGGGAACAAAACACACTTGGTGCATTAAATCAGCTTCATTTTTGTGCTTGTGCTTATGGGATTTGGAGCAGAGTTTTAGATTATAAGGAAATAGTTGTCAAGTCTAAAGTATAATTAAGACAGTTTTGGTGCCAGAACCAAGATTTGATTTTTCCTGTGGACCAGGATTTTAGGGTGTTTTTCACTTCTTTATATAGAAAGGGTGAGGGAGGGGATATTTTTTTCTCTTTTATGTGAACAGTCAAAAATGCAACAATATGACATTTGTGTAGCATAAGCAGATAGTTTTATCATGTTCACAGTTTACTATAGAATTACCTTCTTTTTAGGAATAACCGTATACTTTAAAAATCTTCCATCTTGCCTTAGTACTCGCTGTCAATTTAACTAGCCTTCCAGTGTTACACTGTGGAGACTCCACATAGAGCAAAGCCCACTAAAAATTTAGGTTCCCTGGCAAAATTTCTAACACTGCAGTTTTAGAATTTTTGTAACAGACCTTGTCTTTCCGTCTACCAAATCTATGATACTCATATAGTTATTTTGATGGGTTTTATACCAAAGACATGAGACTGCCACCAGTCAAGCTCTTGGACTTCATGTGCTCTATGATATACAACCTAGGACAAGGTTTGCCCTAAGAGTTGTAGTCTTTAGAGACAAGTAGATAAAAGTGGATGGGATGGCAGAAACAACGATGATCATGTTGCGAATCTTGTGAATCATCATTCAACAACTGAATAATATGATCATATTGTGAATCATCATTCATCAGCTGAACACTTTTTGTAAAGCACTGGTGGGAGTAGAGTGATATGATTTTTTCTGACCCTTCTTAATAATTACCAGACACTATTACTCAACAGCAATTGCAAACCTTCTGAAGTCCCTGAGAGCTAGATTAATCTCACTTCACACCTTCAGAGAACCTATCAATTATAAGAAGGAACCCAGATGACAATCTTAGATTAAACATGTAGGGTTTAGGCAGTTGAAGCTAGGTGACACCAATCCAGTCTAAGATGTGTCTTCAATATTCCACAAAATATTGCATAATACTTTAAGCCAATCTCTGGCCTTAGCTTACCTTCCAATAAGATGGTTTTCCTTCTTCTTTTGCAACCAGTAGAAGATACCATAGAAAGTCTTTAAGGCTTTCTCTGTATTGCAAAACAAACAGGCCTATATCTGTAATTCATTTAAATACAGAAAGGTGTAATACAAGCACTTGAACTAAAAGCAAAGGATTCTCTAGTGATTTGAAAAGTAACTGGGATTTGGGAGCTTATTTCCAGTCTTTGTTTTCTCACAGTCTTCCCAGTGTCCTTGTCAGTAGGTTGCACGTGACATATTTGTGCTGAGGAAAGGACCAAAACATTGGAATGATGAAATAGTGTGGAAATGGGTCCTGCTAAACTAGATGTCAGAAGTCTGTTCTGAAAATACTGATACCAAAAGGTTGTAATTCTTATTTATTTATTTATTTTTCTATTTAATTACTGCAGTGATGTAATTGAGCTTGTATTGTTTGGTGAGACAGAAGGATTGTGGGCGACTGTGGGAGGAAATTTATTTCCTGTAGGAACTGCAGTAGGAGAGGAAAAAGCTGTGTAAGGCAAGGAGGCACAATGTAAAAGGGAAACATGATAGAATCACATCTCTATTTATATCAATGTACACACAGAAAAATATTTAAAATGTGCCTTTCTTAAAGAAAGAAAATAAACTTTATCATATGTCATCAGAAAGAAATATGTGTTGCCTGGTTGTTGGGAAATGAGTTAGTTACTGTATGATGGTTTACTCCAGCTCTACCAAATTACTAGTTTTGCTATTGTCACTAGGAGAACAAAAAAACTTGGAATCAGATGAGCAGAAACATTTTGATATCAAAAGATTTTGAAAGGCATTTGAGGGATTTACAAATATAAACCACCCCAAGATTCACATTTAAGGTATCCAATTTCCCTTGATTTAATGAAGAATTTGCAAATACCCTTGCAACTTTTGGAAATAAATAACCTCAGGTGGAAATCAAGTACATAGCCTGCTAAAACAGGTTTCAAAGTATTAGAGGGGATAACTTCTTAAGAGGACTCAAGTTCTGCAGTATGACCTCACTGGGCATATGCCCAAGAACACCTTCCCAGTTCACCCAGGAAGGCACTCAGCAAACTGATATCCACCCTACACATTGCCTCAAAGCAATATAACTGAGACTTCACTTAAGTCAAACAGCTCCCTCTCTACAAGATTTCAAGCTTTAAGAGAGAAGTTGAAGACAAATCAACCCAGCCATCTTTTACAGTTTGCTCTTTTACTGTAGATACAATGACAATGTACACGTATACATAAGCACAGAGATACGAGTAAATCACGTTTAAAGCTCAGCATGTACCCAAAGATAAGGTATAAATAAAACATCCATCTTGTTACACCTTTGTACATTCAAATATACCTTAATTGAAAGCAGGTATTTACTTGTAGAATCAGGTCTGGCACATGAACCCGTGTGAAGTGGTGTACCCATGTACCAGGCGGCTACACTGTCCACATTTTGTTTCGGAGTTGTTTCCACCTCTGGTCAAATCAACTGAAAATAGGTATCTGGTCTAACTGAAAAATTCAGACCTTCTGAACTAGGTGCATAGGTTACAGATGGAAAGAGAGAAGCATTGTGAGAAATAGAGTATCTCACCATACTGGACCCCTATATTAAAAAGAAAAAGAGATGAGAGGAAGGAGAAGTGATGCTTGTATACCTGTTTGCTTGAGTCAACATTAATGCAATTGATGAGTTGAGTTCTAAGACTCTCTCAATTATTTGGAGGGGACATAATGTACTGAGAGAATTTTCTTGCCTAAATTATTCATTCTAATATAGGAAGCCTAGGAACAAAAATTTAGAGAATTTAATAGGTAAGTGAATTGCATTTGCTCAGTCAAGAAAAAAAGACTGAGAGGAATGTACCTGTGAAAGTGAAGAGAGATCAGCCCTACATTCCCATTAGAGACATAAAATAGGTAATGGATGAATCCTGTGACAAGGGAACTGAAGATGGTCATTAGGAAATATCTTTGCAATAGGCAGAACATGGAGGAACAACCTGCATTGTGACTCCACAGTTTCCCTAGGCAAGCAACAGAGATCTCTGAATGCATGAGCATTTGTCAGGTTTAACACAGTTTTAACAGTCACTGTCCTTAGGTCCCTGCTGTCCCTATACATTACAATTTTCTTGCTTGCAAATTCAGCTGGGTAACAATTTTGTAACTTCTTTCTTCTTCCCTTTTTCTTTCTATTTTCTTTCTATTATATGTGTAAAATCCTTGTTTTGCTTGGATATTTCAGGCCAATCATTTCAGGGTTGGTTTAAGAGTGCCCTTTTTTAGTTATATATTGTTTTACAAATTTTTTTAATTTTTTTTTTTTTTAGGTGGATGTAGTTGATTAGAAGGCCAGAAAGACTACCCTGACTTCAGGTTCTTTTGAAGGCAGAGCATTTTTGATGCAGTGGAGACTGTTCACAGCCCAAAGAACCTAAGTCATTAACCCATGTAATTATTCTGATGATCTAGTTTTACAAAACACTTTCTTTTCCTTAGCTTTATTTGAATCCCAGTATAAACCTCAGGTCAGTGTTCCTATTTCTTCATACCAGTAGAGATCTATGTCCATGAAACAGGAAGTAGGACTTTAAAAAAATAATTAATTAATTCTGCAATTCTAGAATGTCTAGGGAATATGTCAGTTTTACTTCATCCATAACATATAATGCCAATCTTCTTAGAATCTCACAGGAAAATATTTCACAGAAAAGATTCTGTAAAATCTTCAGTTTCTGAAGATTAGGTATCCAGAAGTCTCATCCTTGTTTTTTATCATTCGATTTGTTTGTCTATTCATCTGTTTCCCATCTTACATCTAAAGCTATTATCCGTGTGAGAAATTATGGAACTATATGAACAAAACGTAGATACAGAAACAAATAAAGTATACCTCTGGTGACATTTGAACACTTCCTATTTATCATTGTAGAATTGTCATTGTTGAAAGTTGAAAAAATAAGGGAAAATCTATAGCAAAGGTAAGACTTTTTCCTTCTAGAGCACTTCACTACAGACCTGTAAAAACCTAATGTATTGGACTGTCAAGGTCTGAGGTGATATTATCATAACAAACCTATTAATTTTAAAGTTTTATTAGTCTCTCTAAATAAGTGAATAAACTGAATAAACCATCTAATTTTAATGCCTTTAGAAATAGTTGGTGGTTTACTTCTATTTCAGTACAAAACTTTTTGCAACCACCCCAAATTCAAATTAAGTAGTTCTTGGCTTCTGCCATATGCAGTCTCTCCACAAGAGTGGAAGTACCTCCAATCTGTGACAAGTGCTCATATCCTGAGACAGACCTCAAACCAAAAGTTTTGGTTAGTTTACATGTAAAATTAATCTCATATCATCTCATCCACAGTGCAAGGAAAATTACTTTGGTTACAGATTCATTCTACCTGTAAAACAGCTGTTTCTGAATAACAACAGAGACCATTTCTACATATTTTATAAGTATTTCCTTATACTAGTCCACAGGAATTTATCAACAAGAAATGAATGGACTGTGCCTTGGACCTATGGGGATAATTCAGTTTCCTTGACTGCCAGAGCACATTTGAAAAGAAGATTCTGAGCTGAGAGATGAAAATGTTCTCAAAGTGATAGAACCCTTGAAAGTATCTTGCCTAATGAAATTACTGTCTCAGGAAAGTGTCTCTCACTTGCAAGACAAGGAGCTTAAAATAAATCAGCACAAATAATTTATGGCTATAAGCAATACCAAACATATTAAATCTCCAAATAACTGGCATTCACAGTTTCACTTCAATACTTGATGCTTTATTTTTCCTCTTATCCCTATCAAAGTAGTAAACTGTTTATACATTTTATTGATATTTTTGGTTATATCCCCAGGGAAAGAAGTACATAGAGAACAAGACTGCACTGAAGGAAAACGTATAGAACAAAGCCATGATTTCCTTCAGTCACTGCACATCCACAGGGAAGAGTAATTTGTGGAAACATGGAGATGGAGGAGTAATGGATTTCTCTGTCAAAATGATGAGTGAAAGAAAGAAGTAATTACCATTAATGCACTTCAATTATGGCTCAACGGTTTTTTAGCTGTATGTTCCCATTTAATTTTCATTTAAAACAAAACAGTTGCCACAGACCCAGAGCTAAAAACAGAAACCACTTTCAGCTACTGGCAAATTAGTGAGTAATGTTCTTATTATATAAGCAGAGGGAAGATTGGCTTCTTCCAGGCAAACACGGGAAGTGCTTGTTTGTTTCAGGCATTACTCCTTCTCCCCCCAAACTCACAGTTGAACTTTATTTCCAATGTTATAATCAGCTAAGCATGATAATACTTTTTTTCTGGTTCCTATTTAGCTTTCAAAGCCTTCACAGGATTTCTGTCATGGATCAGTGGCACCTTCCAGGAGGGAGTGAGGTCAGTGGACATCCTTGGTATACAGGAAGGCATGTTCTATTAGAAAAGGGAAATGTTTTAAAATCCCTCAGATCTTAAGCTACTAAAAATAAACTAATGAGACTTAAATTAACTTTTTTTTTTTCCACAGCTTTTCCAAGCCAAATGAAAAGTATATATTATCTGGGAGTGACATGCAGGAAATTAGGCTTATAAATTGTGTTTAAATGATTATAGTTTCCAACTTCTTTTAATTCTAATCTTAATATTAATCTGTTGTAGTGTGTATGTTGCAACTTCAGTGGGGTTTTTAGAATCGGTTCTCATTGCACCGTATGAAATGTTTATGTTGCAGGAGCTCCAAAAGTTATGTGATGTAGAAATCCTTTTGTTATCACTACTTGTCTGTCTGAAGCAGTTTTGAACTAGTGTCCACATTCAGTGCTACCTCTCTCTATCCCTCTAATAACCAAAACGAACTTGATAAATTACCTGTATATTTTAAATGATATAGAATAAAGTCAGAACTGGGGTGCCAGAAAACAAAATTTAATGTAAGAATGTGAATGGATGTGAATTTGTTTGGTAAAACTCATCCTTGCTGGGACTCCATTGAAGCCAATGGAGGTATTTCTAGAGCCTTGAGAGTAGACTGATTAACATGAGTCCCTCCAACCCACTGAAACTCTAGACCATGTTGCAGACTGAAGGTCAGTCTTAGAGTAATCCTTACATGCTTACAAGAGATGCCTTTTAGGGCTGAAAGTGATTTAAGCTTGACCCTAGTTGCCCCATTCACAACAGAAAAAAAAAAAAAGAGAGCTTCTAGCAGAGTTCGGAGTAGATCAGCAAGCATTCCTCCAGGTGGTGCCTTGGTTTGCGGCCTGCCTGTCCAAACAGGTACTTGGGATATCACCTTCTAGTTGCAGGGAGGATGAGAGAATAAGAATTTGAGTTACGCCATGTCAGCTGACTTCAGGGACAGAGACTGGGCCCTTGCTCATTTTGTTTAGTGCTATAAACAGCCTTAGCATAGAAGAGATTAAAGAACATCAGACTGTTTTTTCAACATGTTCCCTTATGACGCATGCCATAAAACCTCTTTGGGACCATTTTGCATATTACCTACTGAGAATATGTTACCGAAGTCAGTGCTATTGCTGGCCCAAGCACTCAGACCTGTGAGTTTACAAACAGGCCTTGTATTATCAGTTCACGACAAGCACAAAACCCCAGGCGGGCTGATATCTCCTGTTCGCAGTTATGTTTTGGGCTGGCTGTTACCAGGTTGTATCTCACAAACCAGTCTGCCAGGTCAAAAGGAAGCAAGAGATGTAAGCATAGGCAGAGGAGGACTCTGGAGTGATAACATCGAATCCTAGGGAAAAGTTACAAAGTAAAGTGAGTTACAGGTCACTACACCCAAAAAAATTACTGCAGCAAGCTACCGGCTACAAAACTCCTTGTGCATTCAAGCAAGCGTCAAAAAAAAATCAAAACGTTTGCACTGACAGAACTTGCAGTTTCTTACAGAATTTCAGATAGGTGAGGTTGAGTATGACACCAGCAAGATGTCAGGGAGCATTTGCAAAACCCAGTAAATCTGGAGCAAATCATGCTGAATAGGAATAGTTCATGCCTTGTGCTAAGGACCCAGACCTTCTGGAAAGTCTTTGCCTTTAAGATGCAGTCAGTCACTCATGACTGAGCCCCAGTCTCATCACAGGGACGTTTAAATGAAATGACTGCAAAACAGTGTCTGCAGAACTACATGTACTGTCTATAATCCTTTAAAATACCTTTAAATGAAAGCACAGAATAGAATCTGTAACTCCTAAATGCCAGAACATAGTGCTGAGCCATTTGCATTGACATGAGCTTGATAGAGTGAGTGAGACGATTCCATTGTTTCCCTGTAAAGACTTGTCTTTCTTTTTCCTGCCTCTCCATAGAAGAATTCCAAATTTCTTCTTCCACCTGCAGAGTTCTTGGAGGAAACTGTCAATATTTCATACTAAGTTCAAACATACTATGTTTTATCCTAAAGTTTATTTACATTTCTTGATTACACTTGTTTTGGCTCATTTCCTTTGTTTCATTCTTGCCAGAAAACCTTGCTAGAGTGCTTGTCAGTTATTAATAAATTGAGTCAAATAGTAGCAAGTGTGGTTCAACAATTTTGGCAAATATTAAAGAATGTCATTTTCATTGTTAGCAGAATTTTTGGCCCATTTTCAGATCAAACACAAATTCCAGCCCTTTAACATCTGTTTTTGCTATATCCGGATTGGCAAGAAAACAAATAAAAGGCAAATGAGACTTAAAGATACGTCCTCAACAAAAGATGTAGATAATCCATCACTGAATGGACTTTTAGAACTTTTTAAAAATATGAAATGAATAACTAAGTTTTGTTTGGCCATTGAGTGATTTTTCATAAAGTTGTGAATGATGAAATCAGAAAGAAGCAATATAAGACATCCTTAAATTAGATTCTGTGAGAAACTTCAGGAAAAGACCAGATCAATATGTACTGAAGAAATTCTAGTGATGGGCACTCCACTGCTGCTATTGGTGATTTATTCCTTGTAGTTATAGTGATCTTATTCACTGTTAAAAAATCATATCTTATTTCTGTTTTGAATGTACCCTGCATGAACTTCAAACCTTTATGTTGTTTTTAGACTTTGCTTTGTAGCTCTAATCATCAGCTTTGTGTCTCCCATGACTTGGAGTGTCCAAGCAAGGCATCACTTAACCTTTGGAATTTATAAAGTTCTCTGAAGGATTTTTTACAATACTGCAGTCTCAGTCCCAGTTTTTCTTTGAATCCTGCACAGTTCATCAACATCCATTTTGAATTGTAAGTTCATGAGAATTGGAAATAGCAGCCAGCAGCTTTACACAGGTAGTAGATGGACAGAGCAAAACCTCTTTGTTCCCATGACTACACATCTAGGGATCGCTTTTGCCCTTTTGGCTTTACTTTTTACCTTCATCTGTCACAGTATGAAATAAATCTTTTTCTTTATGAAAATAATATAA
>WUAM01000107.1:12764852-12833039 GCA_024336885.1 Actenoides hombroni
GAAAATAATATAATAAATTAAGTAAACCAACCCCCTTTCTACTCTTTTTCTGAGACTTAAGAGAAATTTTTTTTTGGTAAAACTGTACAATGCTAATTTCTCTTTATACAGGCAGATTTTTCTAAGTAACCATCTCCTATCCCTGAAGAAAAGAAAGGAAAGAACATTTTTCTCTGTTGGTAATTTAACTCCTTTTAGAAGCTTTTACTGGAATACTTATAACCTATTTCATTGTATTTAGCTGTACAAAGACTCCTTTTTATTAAGTCTCCATAGCCTTCTTTTTCCCTGGAAGACATTATTCATTACTGGTACACTGTGAACATGTTGGGTCTTAATTTATTCACTGTATTCATAGACATTTTTCTTGTTAAGTTCACAATATTATCCATAGTAATAAAGAAGGATGCAAACCTCCTTTTAAATATAAAAATGTGCAATTAGCAAGTAAACCCAGGCTGGTCCATCTCTTCCCAAGAAGGATGTCTGGGTATGTCTGTAGTAGTAAGTTAAATGTTGACACGTGGGTTTCTGGACACTTAAATCTGTTGTAGCCTGTTAGAGACTAAGAGCAATCAGAGATTTTACCTGGGCAAACTAATAATCTCCTGAGAGATAGGATAGTCCCAAAGACCATAAGTAAGATAGATGAGACAACAGTATTTAAAAAGGAAAGAATTTTAATCATATGGACATAAGACCATGTGTCATTTGGTCTCAGGATCAGAGAACAGTACCACTCAATTCCCTTATCTAGATGTACTTTCAGTCCCTTTGATGGCTGAACATTTGTATTGTTTTGGCAGATTCTGAAATTCATAGACCTACTCAAGTGGATAACTATTCTTTAGCCATTGCTAAATGTTCACAATTCCCAGTGTTATGTCAGGAATGCATTTGAACATCTGAGACTGTCTGTGCTTTGGGCCCAGTTGACACAGCCTAAGTACACATTTGAGTATCCTTTTAATGAAAAACTTCACAAATTACATTTCTAACTTTTACAGTGTCAGCTATGCACTTAAAGACTGCTCAGTGCCTTTTTGAATAATCCATTGAACCTTCAAGTGCTCTTAAGTACCGTTAACTGACAGCTCAAACTGCACTTTCTAGACCTGAACCAGATGACTTATTACAGTAGTATTTAGTTACAAAAATACTTCTCTGTGAATTAACATAGCATCTAGTTTGTGTATGTAAAGATTCCAAAGCTAACCACCATAGCTCGTCTTTGATTTCATATATTCACAAGCTGTAATAAATGCTATTCTGATCGCAGTTTAGCATATGATACTCTTAGGGAGGAAAATAAAGTCTAGTAAATATATGAAAGGGCAGGTTGTTTCCTCAGATACTTTTTGCAATACATAGATTTATCTAATGAATGAGGATCTCGTAGGAATAAAAAGAAAATTCCCAGGTTTCTCTGTCCAAAGGTGGAGCATGAATGAGTTAAAGAAAGTTAACCGAGTCTTTTCCAAGGTCAGTGATAACATTCTCTGTTATCAAGTAATATCTCTCCTAGGGTCTCTCTCAGTCTCAGCAGTATGGCTTTTGAAGCTCCTCAGGCAGTGTCTATGAAAGCTGTGACTAACACAGGATCATCCTTCCTGACTACACACCAAGTCTGATGGAAATTAGTGTATTAGCAGAAGACAGCATATTTTCAGGCAGGAAACATTACATTTTCATTAAAATCTTTGTGGAAAGGAGGGAAACAGTGACATCCTGTCTAGCCCTATGTTAAGACACATTAAACAGTAGCTCATACTTTCTCCCATTCTCTGCATAAATCCATTAATCCTCAGAAAACTTCCACAGATGCTAGGAAAAAGGGGTGAATCTGCAGTGCTGTAAAACAGTTAGTCCTCCTTTTCATATCTGTAAGACATTCTTATCTTTACCCATGAAGATGAGAGCCTTGAGATGACACTTGTTTGTTTATGTGTAAAACTGTCTAGTGTGAGACATTCACATCTGAGATGATCTGCCTGCCTTTCTTAGTTGTTGGGGAGACACAGACCTTAGCAGGGGACAATACATTTTAACAAAGACCTATTGATTTCTAAATGAGAAACACAAATCACATCCCATGCTTTGCTTTTTCCTAAGTGTCAAAGTGCTGATACATATCTGTGGATGTCTATACAAGAGATGCCTGCAAAAAGGTAAGATGACATGAATGACACTATTTGCAAAGGGATTGAAGAATCATGCTGAGGCCAAAACCTGGGGTGGTTTGGGGTTTTTTTCCCCTCTCAAATAACTCTTGAAACAGTAGTGGTATGCAGATTTTACACAACTTGGAATCTTAAGAATGCAATTGATCACACAATTTCATGTGATTTATTCTGAGAAGTGGTTCCAAAACAAAACAGTTTCCTGAATACTGAAAATAGTGAAGCTTGGTTTATAGTTATTTTATGTCACACAATTAAGTGACACTAAAGCTTTAGTATGACCTTATCCTCGAGTAGACATTGGAGTAATGAAATTAGCTCATGGAGGGGTGTGGAAGAGGAGACAATGTCTTTCTTAACTGAAGGAAAAGCATTATTTGGAGCGCAGACATTGTTATGTGCCTGAGGAAAGAAATCTTTCCTCAGGAATGATAATTTTGATGTGCAATAAGCAACAGAGTCAAAATGGAACTTCTCTTAGAGTTGAATCTCTCACCATCATACCAACTTCTTTTCCTCGAATGGAAAGTCAATCCAGGTACATATTTTCCTTATTTTTACAGGAACTTCAGAATTTTTTGATTTCTTCTTAGCTGATAGGCTTGGTTCAAATTCACACCAAGGTTTAAATGCTTGGGAGAACAGTGAGAAATTAAGAGAACAATAGACAAACATGCAGACATAGCCCATGGCATTATTTAGCTCTTGTTTCTACTGGTAAACAGGTTTCAAATTCCTGAATAGAAAGGGAGAAAATTCTGTTGAATTTGAGAACTTCTTCTAATAAATATAAGAAAAATATCTATTTTCAATGTCTCTGAAATTTAAAGCAAAAAATCAGAATATATATATAGGTTTGGGGGGGGTTTAGCATTGTACAATAAATTCTACAGAAACTCATGGGTTTTTTTCTGTAAAAGCAGCTCTGTGATCTGGACTTTGCCATTGGTTCCCTATGCTAGGGACAGCTCAATCCAAGATATAAATGTTCAAGATCTTAGGACAAGTTTTGCCTGATGCTGTTCTCCTATCAAAATTTTACATCTACGGGATTATATTCAAGATTATATTAGAAATAGACTGCTCTTTTTGCCCCACTTGTAGGGTTCATGACATTCCATAGAAGACCTTCGCCTTCTCTGGTTGTCACAGAAGTTGTGAATAAGCCTGAAGCATTTCAGTCTATTCTAGAACTAGGAAAGGAGGTTCTCCTATTTTCCTTCCTTTCTTTCCCACTTCCCCCTACAAAAAGTAAGGCAGAAAAGCCAAGCAAACTTTCCAAACTGTAATGAATATTGTTTTCTTCTAGAAGCAGGTACCAAATGAAATCTCCAATCCTCAATTCTCTTTAATCTTCCTTGATGTTACACTCCAGAATCCTGCATTAGTTTTCTGGACTGTCTCCCCTATCACTGAAAAGAAGGTTAAAGAACCCCAAGTATTTACCAATTTTCAAAACAATTCATAGAAGGAAAAATGCAAAGTGAGTATGTTCCACATATACATATTCACTAAATGTTATATTGACCAGTTAAACCCTGGCAATTTTTTTTTTCCTCCACATTTACTTTCAGCCATGCAAATAATAATCAGTTAGATCCATAGAATACTGAAAGCCCAGTTACTGTACTAGAAACATAAGAACAGAACACTGAACAGGTATTCTTGGAGAGGAAAAAGCATAACAAATATTTAGATAAAAGTTTATGTCCACTGAGGATATAAAAGGAACAGAGTAAACTACTTCCCTTTCCTTCCAGCTGGCCAAGAGGATCTTTTTGTAAATGTGTAATTTCTCCTGTGTGCTCTAGTATTCCCTTTGTTTATCTTTTCTCACCTGATCCTGTCCTCCTGGTTAAGTTAAATGAAGGGAGATGTTCATACTTCTTTTGGGCTTGTACTCCTGCCTGGATTTATTACAATGGCATTGTAAATAAATAAAAATATTTTGGAATTAGAAAGAAATTATAAATATAAACCAGAAAAATAAAATCAAAATTTGGTGCTTTAACCTGTCAAAATAATCATCACTGAACTGCTGCAGAAGGTAACTCTTCAATTACACTGATTAATGCACTGAACTCATGCTGCACTTCTATGCATGCTCTTGAATACAATGCCATTTCATAGAATTGCCAAAAGTTCCACCCATTTTGTTCCCCTGAATGCATTCTGTACAAACCCCGATGGACAGCTGTCTCAGATAATGTTGTCAACACAGCACACAAATACTACTGGTGTGTCTCATCAGCCTGTATGATTATAAAGATTTAGATTATAGAATTTCCTGAAAGATATGCTTTGTAAGGTAACACTTTGTTTTGCAAACTTTTCCAGATGGTTACTGTAGATTGCAGTATGTGAGCTGAATCTAAGGATGTCCAGCTCCCTCACCTTGTTCTCTCATTGTGTAGCAATAGGTGCTTATCCTACCCAAGGAAATAAATATGAATTAAGTTCTATTAGAAAAGCAAAAAGAAAAAGAGATATTTCCTCTCCCAAAAAAACAAATCAAAACAACAAAAACAAACAAAAAGTCAAACAAAAAACACCAAAACTACAACCCAAAACAACCCAAAACTGAGCTCTCATACACTTAGAAAGTACTTGGACCATGTGTGGCAGCAGAAAAGACTGGAACAAAATTAAGTATTAAAACAGTCTCATTTTCTCCTGTTTAAAACTCTGCACAAGTGCATTAAGGTCATTATTCTCCCACTGGTTGAATTAGGCACCTGTAAATTTCATTAATAGAAGTATTACTTTTAATTTAGCTTGGAAAAAAAGTGATTTGTTACAATGCATGAAAAGATAGAAATTTATTAATTGCCAACTTAGTGTAAAGTATAAAAGAATGGAACTCATGAACTCTAAGTGTGTTTCTAGTTCCTCTCCCAGGAGGCATGAACCCCCTTTTAGCAATGAACATATTTTAAATTCTGCCATTTATCTGTAACTGGAGTCAGAGGTAGTGGTGGGTGAACAAATTTTCATATTGACTGTCTAAAGACTCATCCATGTTCTAGGACCTCTTTGGAGCAGACAATTTCCCTCCTATATATATCTTCTATCTGTAGGAAGAAAGCAAGATCAAGATCAAATGAGACAAAAATTGTCTTCCAGCAGCTTTTTCCATGGTGAGCTCTCCAGATTTCATCTGTGGAAAAATGTTCTCAATTCTTCTGGTTCTGTTTTGAACAAAACAGTAACCGAGCTTTCTCCCTTGCCTTTCTGACTTGTATTTCTACCATAAATATATGTCAGTTTATACCTCTGTGGTTCAGCTTGTAGTCTCTTTTCTATTAAGAGGCATTCATCATTATTGCAACAAAGGATATAAAAAAGTATATTTTGGTATATGATGATCTAGCATTTCTGGTTATCTCAAACGTGCCACCTAGGCACATTTAGGCACAATCTGAGTCAGTGTTGCAAACTTAGAAATAGTGAAGCAGACTTATTTTTAAATACATGACTTCATTACTGATTTCCAAAGATAAATACTGCTCCACCATTCTGAAAAGCTTGGCTCAGATGAAGGCAGACCTAGACATTAAAAAGGATGCTTATGTTGTACAGAGATCCGAGATTTAATTTCTGTTGAGTATTTCTTCCTCTCTGCTTAAGAAATTTGTGCTATTCTTTGTATATTTTTCCCAAAAACAAATGCTTCAGAGCTTCCTTCTTTTACAAAACAAAACCAGACAGTGTCAACCCACAGCCCAGCATGTGAGCAACCCAACAATAATAAGCTAAAGTGTGCATGTGATGGAGCAAAACTGCTGATAAGAAAAATATTTTCAGTGACTAGTTTGAAATTAACCACTCAATCCTGTTTCTATTGAAGTCAGTATTGACACACTCATTATAAAAAAGAAGATTAAGTGGTGGTTTGATTACAATGAAGAGACAAAAAGCCAAGTTTAAAAGGCTCTTTGTTTCTAGGAGAAAAACCACAATGACCTTTCTGGAAGTTAACAGCTGGAAGCTGAATGTTGCTAAATTCAAATGAAGAGCACTTTCTTACCAGCGAGGATGGTTAGAAACTGGGACAGACTTCCAGGGGAAGAATTACATTCTCTATGTTTTGAAGATTTTAGCTTGAGCTTGGGTAGTCTTCTCAATGCTGTGATTTAGCTAGGATAGCTAACTTGCGGCCAAGATTGTGGTTAAAAGGGTCTTAAACTTATTACATGATGTTGAGGTATTTTGTGGTTAAGGGAAGGATGAAATAGAAGGTCTGTGGATTCTTCTGATTCAGACAAAGTTCGCTCTTGTTCTTGTATCTGTGAAAGAAGCAAATGGTCCGTTCCTGCTTTCTGTTGTTCAGTTCTAGGCTGTTTTATAAAGGACATTAAACCAGGAGAGATAAAGGTACCTTTTGACATTCATGCCTATGATTCAGTAAAGTGGAGATAAGTCCATATATAGTAATTACTGCAGTAATACTTCAGTAATGCTCTTTTAACCATATTGCAGCCTTTCCTTGTGTATCATGCTGTTGAATGTATGGTAGGAATTTTCTTTATTGGCCCACCAAATGCACGGCACATCTCTTAGTTAAGGAGACATGCTGATGTTAAGCCATTAGTGAATTGCTATGCGCTCCTGAGTGAGGCACCTGGAAAACAGTGGAGCTCGCCCAGAGAGTGATGCTTCCTGTATATCTTATATGCCCATGAATCATTCTCTGAAAATGGTTCTTCACAATTGATTGTAGGAGGAGCTTAAACAACTATGAATAACTACTTAATTTCAGATTTTGAATGCCAGGTGAGACATATCCTGCAATGGGAATAATGGCTCTAAGTGCAGACAGCCTAATTCTGCTAAATGCTGGCAGTCCAGCCAAAGTCTCAATAAGACAAAAGGAAATACTTAGGAAATAGTTTGTGATCTAAGGTTGGATTTAAACAAAACATATCAATACTCTCACTGAAGTCAAGAGAACTATATGTGCGAGGAAACAACATTTTTTCCTTAAACTGTAGTACTCACCCCAAGTGTCTCAGAGGAATAAAAGAAATATAATTAAGAAATTAAATGATAAATTACCACAAGAAATATTCTTTGATCCATTCATAATCAGTTTAAGACAGAAGCAAAGTATTGCTTTACCTTCATTATTGGCTTAAAGTGTATATGAACATACAAATAGTACTATGCATAATAAAATTATCAAGATCTTTCTTAAAATCAGAAGTAGGATTTGCTTTGATGATCTCCTAGGGCAAACAATGCACTATGTGGCTAAATGTTTGAATAAAAAGAAAAAGTTTCTATTCTTTTTGATGTTACTTGATATTTTTTCAAATTTCATTACTCAGGTTATGTTTTCAAGTTTTTACACATTAGAAAGTCTATCTGTTATTCAGAGCTTTCTTGTAGAGTAAATCCCTTTTACATAGTCCCAGTAATACAATTCCAGTCATTGTCATCTTTCTTGAACACCATCACATTTTGAGTCTTTCTTGTCCATTACACTTTGAAATCCATTACTTTTTCCTTTCCAACAAGGAAAAAGTTCACAAAAGTATCCGAAACCATTTCAGAAGTCCTGCTCATGCATTCTGTATGTTTCTATATTTTGAAACAGACATTATTTGTGATGCTAGCCATATACTTATCTGCGTCCTATCTCAAAAGCCAACAGGCTTTTAAATGCTTGTCAGAATAGAGAAA
Organism: Actenoides hombroni; assembly: GCA_024336885.1. Lineage (NCBI taxonomy): Eukaryota > Metazoa > Chordata > Aves > Coraciiformes > Alcedinidae > Actenoides > Actenoides hombroni. Next base: position 12,772,715 of record WUAM01000107.1, read on the forward strand.
ATCCTGTTGGTTTAGTTATTATAATTATTTCAGCCTGCAAGAGATAAATTGTTAACAACAGCTTACTAATTATTTCTTGGTTCTTACATCAGTTACATTTTTATGTAAGATCTATTATAAAGTATTGTATGTGTTTAGATATTATATACTGGCAAATGGCAAAATCTTAGTTTCTAAATCAACAGAAATATCTCACACTGGAAAAACTATTTTCTGCCAACATTAACGAATGATGAACGTGAACCTGAAAGAATTTGCAAAATTTGTCTAAATTTAACTAAGTTTTAATTTAAGTTGAGATTCCCTCTCTGGGAGAGACAGAGGGAGAGCATTTTCCCAGGAAACAGGAAAAGTGGATTAAGTAGTGTCTTTTTAAGAAAGGATTTGATCCCTTATCTTCTGTCCTGTTAAAGGCTGGTTCAGCTACAGAGGCTAGTGGTTACTCAGGTAAGTTTCCATCATTCATTCTTTGTTAGAATTCTTGTTCATATAGCTGAATATTTTTTGGACAAGACAGTCATGGATTCTTGTCAGGAATCTGAACAGGCACTGACCGGTTTTTAGGAAGCCAGGCAGGCTGTGTTGTCATTATTATCTCTTTGATGCCCGGCACAATAGCTTTTTGCGTTTCCACGCAAAAAGTAGCATGTCCAACAAAGGGAATTGAAGTTGTAAGACTTTTAGTTTGCAGGTGGAAGGATGTCACACACCTCGATGAACGTTCTAACCACTCACTGATGAGGAAAGAGAGATCAGCAGACCCTTTCAGAAATCCATCCCATTCTCTTGAATATTTTTTTTGTACAAACATTTTACTAGATGTGAATGAAACACTCTATTTCACATGAAAGAATATGGGTTTAGTGTTTCCTTTTAATAATAAGAAATTGAAAAGTCTTTTGGTTTAATCTGAACTGTTTAGATTTTGTTCAGATTAATTGAAAACATATAAAAGTTGAGGGTTTTTTCCATGGATGGATTCACCTCACTGCTGAGACACTTGACAATTAAGCTGCCTAAGTCCTCTTTCATAAATCTGACAAAAAAAATTAAACAAAAAGCCTAAAGTCTTTTTACTAAGTTTCCTGTGTGTTCAGTGCAATCAAGGAGAAAATTACTAGTTTTGAAACCTTCCAGAGAGAGTCTATCCACACAAGTTTATCACAGCAGTGTAAATCTTATATGTCCAGTGTGATGATGATGGCATGAAACCAATAACAGTGCTTTACATTTGATCATACAAATTTTGTTGCTGCAGAAGAGAACTAAGAAATACCCTTCAGCTATTTGAGTAAAGCACAGTATGAGTCTTTTTGACTTAGTTGTTCTTAGTTATGGAGGTTCAGAACAGGTATTCTTCTTGATTAATATATAGAAGGGAAAAATTTATCACTACTTTCCTCTAAGAGAAAACAATTTTCCAGATGCCCATTACAGAAATCATCAGATCTTCCACATGTTTTTCTTAGGTGCTTTGGAAAAAAAACATTTTTCAATTTTTTTTTTTTTTTCCAAAGACTATGCTCAAAATATGTTGTAAGAAAACAATTTCAGCCTGAATGATCTGTTCCAGGTTGCACTCACACCATTTGATTTGAGCAGACTACCTGACATGCTTTGTTATTAACAAGTGTGGGCTTTGGATAGGAGCTCTCAATACCCAATATAACTAGGAAAATTAAGCATATTAATAAATCTTTTTCACGAGTAATGAGTGATTTGCATATTAAGTTTATAAACTGTTTACAACCTTTACATTTAGACGATGAATGGACATCAGAATTAGTATTAAATAAAATGCCAACACTCACTTCAGTTTCAGTTGAACCCTACTCTGTTAGATGTTAAGGAAAAAGAGAGAGGAAAGAGACTAGGAGAAGGACAGAAATATTGGATTGATTAGCTATAGTTAATTTAAAAATGCAGAAACTCTTTCCCACTTGTTTACCATTCTTTCTAACCACAGCAGTCATGTATACTTATTAAATACTTTTAGAACTGCAAGTAATGCATACAGTATGTCAAAAGTCAATAGAATTCACTGAAAAGAATTATACTGACCCACAAGAGCGTTGGACTAGACTCCAAATCCTTAAGGTAAAGTATTATTAACCAACTAGGAACAGCATATGTTTGTTTTGATGGGGAACGGAAAGGAGAAAAGAAAGGAAAAAGGTGATTGTTGTACAGGATTTGTTGACGCTGTTTTTCTTTTACAAATAGCTCCACACAATAGAAATACTTCATGAAGCACTAGAGTACTTCAGCATCTGCTGACATTCAAATGGAGAAGAAGCCTCCTGCATGCATGATTCCTGCTGACCATTTAAAGCTTCAGCACACAAGAAGATATGTTTCAGTAAATGTGAGGATCAGAGTAAAGAAAATCAACAAATCAAAGAGACACCATATGGGCAAAGACACTCTTTTGTGTAAAGTTGTGTCATGGAGAGATATTTTAATGTGCAAGGAGGTGTTGAATGCTGTGCTTGAGGCAACAATGTGATACAGAAGCTGTTTCTATTTATATGGAACTATTTCAGTGCCTCCAGGACTGGAATAGTCATTCTGGGTTACAAAGGGCTGCTGACCCGGAAACGTATGAAAGACGTTTCTGTTTGGAGAGTCCTTTGGAGAGGTTGCTCAGATTAGTTGACATCTTTCTGAAACAAGCAGCAGTTGTGTGTGCAAGTTGGAAGAAAATACCGCGTTTCAATCAATGCTTACTTTCTCATGGGAAGAAAGTGTGTGAACAGATCAGAAAGGCAGCAGAGCCTTTGCATCTGTGTCAGGACAAACGAAAGCTGGCAGTCAGGTGGCTCCCCCTTCTCACAAAAGGAACAAGTTGAGTAAGGTAATTACTGTTTAATATTTCCAACAGGATGTTTGAAGGGAGCGTTTAATTATCCTGCCAACATCTATTCAAATAAACACGAGGGATTTAGAACATTTTTTGGAGTTACAGGCTTAAAAGGAATACCAAGCATTCTGGAGCACTAAACCTTTTAGATCTTCTCTGTAATGTGGCATAGTAACATGCTTCTATTGACATTTTGCCTTTTACATCAAATGATGCCTGCCCTAGAGAACACAACAGTGATGTATCCTGCTAAAGTAGCCTGCCTCCTCTTTCACCTACCTAAATCCTGCCTTGAAGCCTTGCTGAAGAAGCAATATTTTCATTAGAGCACATTATATATCAAATAGCTGAATGCATCTTTTACTTTTGTTTTCAGCTAATCGCTCTTTTAAAGCAAAGTCATTGTTGAGAAATATTCTGAGCATTCTTCCATGGGTTAAATCACGCTGCAAAATGCCTTATTGTTGAGATTGCCAACCGAAAATGTCTATATGATGGAAAAGGTTAATACTTGTCTTCTTTACACATGTAATCACACATATAAATATACATGTGTGAAGAAGTTTAATTTTCTTTTTTTCATTTAAAAAAAATAAATTAAAAAATGTAGTGAATCTGTTACTGACTTTGCTCTATCTGCCCTTATCTTTCATGCTTTTTTTTTTTGTTTTTCATAAAACCTCTTTCTATTACCTTAACTGTAAAATCGTCAGGGCTCAGAAGGTTCCACAACAAGGGAAGTGCTACACAAACTAGTTAGTCTTTCCCACTTAAATCAGCTGAATTATCCTACAGAAGGTAGAAACAGTAGAATCTTAATGCTAATATGCAGACATCGGTCACCATTCCATGAACACACTGTGAGTGAATGACCTCTGCAAGATATTGTTTAGAATAGAGTTGTGAGTCTAACAGACAAAACGAAAAGGAGGCATGCAGTGAAAGGGTGTGAAGTTAGACTGTGTGAGTAGGCACTGAGGAAAGCTGGCTGAGAGATGATTGGAGAAGAGTGCTAACTCTTTCCAAGTAGTGGGGAATAATGACTGAGGATGTTATCTTCTGGGAGTTGATTTTCTTTTTATACTTGAAAACAAAACAAATATTTGACTTAGAGCTTTAACTCCTTTTCATAACTGCAGCAAGTATCAGACCTCTGATTTTTTTTTCTAACTGCACAGACCAAATAAAATAACGTCTTTGTTACCGTTAAAAGGATTTAGGAAGAACAGTAGTCTAGGCTTTAATGGTAAAAATCAATATATCAAAACTCAGTGTGATCCTCCCTCACCCCCAGTACTCTAAGCGTGAACTCATTTAGGACTAGTCTTTGTAATTAGTAATTTACATAAAAACTAATTTTTAAAAAATAGAAACTGTCAGGATTAATGTGTCATTGATCATAGACATCACTTTGGACTCTTATTTCCCAGGTCTTTTCGTGGATGATCAATTACTTTACAAGTTAGGCACATGCAAAGAAAAAGACCTTGTCTCATAGTAAATTCCTCCTCCAGGAATTAAGTGAAGACAAAATTTGAGAGGATGGTTAATCTTAATGGGAGAGAGAAAAAAAGGAGTAAGAAAAGCATAACAATGAAGACCAGAAAAAGACTTGGAAACTATACACTTCTAGTGTCTTCTGCTGTTGTAGTGTCTTCTCAGCATGGAGGTAAAATAAACATGGTGATATATATGGTGGTGCCTGAGTACACCCTTTCTGAGATTTCTGTCAGTCAGGTATGTATTAAGGATCTTTTTTCTAATAGCTGAGTAGCCTCAAGATGCCTTATGGTTCTTCATTACAGTTCCGTAAACAACAGATGAGAAAAATGAAGGACAACCAGGACAAAAAAAACCATTAAAGGAATCTCAGGAGATCTCTGTAAAATTGCATGGCTTACATGAGCTCAAATCTGGGCACTCAGTTAAATGTTCTTCTAAATTTTGTACATTTTTTGCCTGGGTTTGTGTTTTAAGATGTTACTGGTGTTGTTCTATGAGTTTTCTGTATAGTTCTGCAACAAGGAGGATTATTTATGCATTATATTGGTCACTCTTGCATGTCCCCATAATATTAGTTTTACTCATCTCTCTCAAACTTTAAAATTAGTTTTATGCTCATCTACCCATCTATTAACCTATTTAGGATGAATGATATATGATGTTGTTTATTGGGGAAAGTTATTGTAGTATTTATATTAATTTCAAAATAATACAAGTAAATGAGGCTCATTATTAATGTAGTGGAATGGGAGTCCTTTTAAGACAAGAATTCACTTGTGCAGTATCCTTGAAAACTTCCCTTATGCCTGGGTTAATAAGAACCACAGACTTGAAATCATATGCATTTTTGCATTTGAAAAGGTTATTTCTAACACCTTTTTAACTCTTTTATTGTTGAGATACCATACAACACTGAAACATTGGACATATTCTGTAATTTTTTTTGTTGTTGTGTTCCTTGAATGTAGCATGTGGTTTGAGTTTTAAAGCTTATTTCCTTTTGGTCTAATGAGCCCCTGAAAGTGATTAAATAGAAGAAAGACAGGTTAAGCCAATGACATTTTGTCAGAGGAAACACTATCAAATGTAGTGCCTAAGAAACTTTTTGTAGGTTCCCAAGGTTTCTCACAATAAAATACTTTCATATGACTAGAGTAGTAATTGGAAACTCAAGGCATTAAATGTTTGTTAGTCAGTTAAGACAAAATGCAAGCAATGATCAGAAAAATCGTTCTTACCTATTATACTGTGTTATCTTTTTTATGTCTGCACTCCATTCTAACTGCCTGCTTTTGTTTTTATGCTGAAACCAATGAACTTCCTTCATTCATGGGGAAATTCTATGGAAATTAATAGATTAAGCTTACTCAGGATACTTCAGCATTTGATACAGATTCCACAGGTTAAAATGAAATCACAATCAATTCACGTTTTGAGAAGTTGTAGCAATATGATGGGCTGACAGCAACTGTTTGAGTAAATCACATTTCAGGGTGCTATCTATGCCACATACATCCTGATACAGAAATGGTGGCTACTGGAGTTGAATGGGATATTACTAAAATGATGTATAACAGTACATTTATTGTTTTTTTATACAGAGGCCTTGATTCATCATCAGAGTCTCACTGCGCAAGGCATTTCACATGCCTCTGTCAGTAAAAGATTCTGGCTCAAAGGAAGAGCTCCAGATAGGCTGCAGAAGTCAAGGGAAGTTTAGTAGCATTGACCAGGACAATGAGCAATCCTCTCAACAACCAGCTGTCTACCCCTTGGGTGTTTTGAACTTGTGTTTGTGTCCTAGAATTATGCCCACTGTTGTTCTTTATTAGGTTTATAGTAAAACCTTCTGTGCCCTAACACACAGAGCTGATCTGAGAAAAGTAGGCAGTGAGTAAACCAGATAAACAAATGGCTGACATTTCCAACATTTTTTTCCCCCTCTATATCACCTTTAAAGTGACCTTTAAAATGAATAAAGAAGTGAGCTTCAGAAACTGTGATCACAAGAACGTCTTTGGTGTCTCTTAGTGTGCTGTGAGGCTAAGTAATGGCTGTCTGAATTTGGAAACTACACTCTTCAGATCTCTGCCTGGGAGAAAGATGCACTGCTGTACTGTCCTTGAGCTTGCTGGAGACCACCATGCTGTTGTTGAGAGACTTGGAAAAATGTCAGTCTCATTTATCTTTGCCATCTAAAACATAGATATTTGGTTTAAGAGGTCATTTGAAAGTTTTCAGTAGAGAAAGACAGATACGTCCAGTGGAAGCTTCACTCTATTCTAAAATAGACGTCTAAAAGACAAGGCCTAAAATGCCATTTAGAAGTCACTTTCTCTCTCTAATACTTGTTTAAAATTTTTTTTCATAAATTTCAATTCAAATTGGCACTGATAAAACTTCACTTTTTCATATCACGTATCACTCATACACAGTAACATAGCTTTTGCATTATTTTTTCTTGAATTATCCTTTAGTGATAATTTATCTTTTTTTAATAACTACAGCAAGTTGCATAAAATAAAATAAAAGTATAACAAGTAAGCCACATACATAACAACCAATAAGGACAGGCTCCTGCACCATAACAAGTAGAATGTTAGCCAAGGACATGAATATCAAGATAACATTACTTTCACATTATTTTAACCTCATTACATGTACCTTGGTTAATCATACTAGATTTGCTACTTTATGTCACTATATGAACACAGAAAAATTATCTGAAACAAAAGAGAATCAAACCACTGTAGAAGTGGAATGCCCAACTCCTCAGCTACAACTAATGTTTACTTTTTTCTTATAAAGACATTCACAAAATCTCTAAACTTTTATCCTAATTAGAAATAAACTTAAAAATTTTCTCTAAAAAAAAATTCCCTTATTTCTAAATATAGTAAAATAAATATTATTTCTTGATTCTTATTTCTAATTTGAGGAGGAAAGTTTGAGGAATATTGTTGGGTTTTTAATTTAAAATCATCCAAACATGAAAGAATTAATAAATCTGTTGCCCTTTACTAATGTCAAACATAAACTTAACTATATGATTGTAACCAATAAAATGTATTGCCCTTAGCTGAATTTCCTCCTTCACACAAATATATATGATAGAATCTCCATCTAGGTTTTTTTCCACAAGTTTAGCAAGACATTTGTTTTTCATCAGCACTTTTCTGTGAACTACTACATGCATAAAAATGTTGACAGTAACATGCTAATAATGAAATCTCTGTGCTTCTGTAACAAACCTGTCATAATGCATTAACTTATGGCTTTATTATACATACTAATTTTCAATCTGTAATTCTTTCCCTTGCTACATGTATTCTTTTAGCAGCTTCCTCTCTGGGTACAGAAAGAAAGAATAAGCCTAAAGGTAATGTTGCCTCTGAGACAGATTAAAGCTGATAAAGGAAATAAAAAGAAACAAAAAAAAAAGAAAAGAAAGCTTAAAGCAATGATGACTTGATAAAATATTGTCAAGTGACTGTTGGTAGTTGGACAAGACAGTGTGATCATAAATGTGTGCTGAGAACATCCATGAAAAACATTTGGAGATAAAAGTCAAAAGTTTGTAACTAGGAGACTTAAAACAAACTAACTGCATTTCATTTATTCCTGTGACACTTTAAGGATTGCTTAGTTAGCAATTTAGAAGCAATAAAAGGTAATTATTCATTTATGCAACATATAAGCAGCCTGAACAACTTAGAGGCATAAATTACAGTTGGAGTCCAGACTGAAAAAAGGGTTAAATTCTTCAGAAAATTCAATAATAGCTAAGGATTACTAGTGAACCTAAGATTTTGGCAAGGTTGCAAGCCAGAAAGATTATGCAAGAAACTAAAAGCTACTTTCTAAGTATTGGAGAGAAGAAGGTTTTGTAGGCAAATTATTCAGTAATAGGTGTTAGAGAAGTTTCTGTATCTTTCTTTGAGGCTGCTAGTTATGTCACTGTCATCTGAAGCATGTATCAGGATAACCAAGATAAACTGTTAGTCTACCAGAAGAGAGTGATTCTCTGTTGACATTTCCATGGAGGACAGTAGTGTTTTACCAAAGGTGAAAAGGCTGCAGTGCAATTTCTAGCCTGTTGCTCAAGTTCTGCTTTCATGAATAGGGAACAGCAAACTCATTCTGGTTTGCAATTACACCTGTGAACTCAGGAAATGTGGGTGAAATATTGGCCTGGACATGCTGAATGAAGTCAATGGGATAACATTCATTGTTTCTAGTGCAGTTTGGATGTCACATGTGCTATTAATGATTGTTTACACCTGCTAGTGTGCATACACATGGATATGCAAAACAGTCTTCCATGATAGCTATCTCAGCACTCAAAAATCTGTAAAGTTTCATGCTTATATTCTTTTCTTTACAGAAATAAAATTCCCTTCAGATAACTCACAGGGGTTTATTCACCCTTTCCTCGCCATTCCACTTGTAATAGAAGACAAATTGTCCAAATATCTCCTGATCACATTCCACATACTTCTGTTAGCAGTAAAAGTAGGATTTAACGGAAAGCCCGGATACTGAGGTTGGTCAAACCCACCACTTCCAGGATTCAGGGATGATGGAAAAGAATCCCCTGCTTGTCCTCCAGGGTAACCTTCCATCTGAGTCGTCAGGTTATCACATATCCATCTGTAAACAGAGGATAACAGGTTCCCTGGGCAGTGTCAGGATCACACTCAGTGTGACACTGTGTTTGGATGTTCAAAGAATCCCTCTCTCCTTTCTTTCTTTTCCAGGCTTAATAAAGGAACTGCTAAAACCTATGTAGCCTGATAAGGTGACAAGACAGTCTTTTAGTGTTATTGATTGTATACAAGAAGTGGAATGATTAATTATTTCCTATAATGCACCCTGAGTGGGTTTCATCTTTTTGAGAGATGTTTTTGAAATTCCTTATATGAATTCCGTTCTTAAACTTCATACTGGAAAGAAAAGGGTCTTCATTAGGTCAAAGGGCTAGGGTAAGACAAATATCTTCTACCTGATAACAGAAGGGAGAGAACTTTCAGAGTGCATGATCTGAGAGGAATGAAGATGTATAGCATATAGAATAAACTATGGATTGCTATCATGAGAATGCTGTCAAAATGAACCAAGGGAACAAATTGTGTGCCTCTGAAGGCACTCTATGTGTAATAAAATTCAACCTTTCACCACCCTCCTTTATTTCGGATGTCACCAGCTAGTTGGCTGATAATTTTTTTCTCACTAAAGTAAAAAATCAATCTTATTACTCAGCAAATTAAGTTACACTAACAAGCCACAAACATTAGGCCACAAATCAATTGTATACAGTCATGTGCAATACATAGGATATTGTGCATAGCTACTTTTCCTATACTTGATCCTTTATCTTTCATATTCAATCTTAGCAAAATGGCTTAAAAACCTAATCTGCTATGGGAACTTGCCTCATAAGGTTCCTGAGGAATAGTACCTTTTATATTTATTCTGCAGGAAATTAAGTTTAAGCCTAGAAGTTAAACAACAGGTTTTGCAATATAGCAACTGAGAAAAGGATCCAAAAATAGTGCCATTTTTACAGAATTATTCTGTGGGCCTCAGCTATGATCCGAAGATTGCTGCTAGTTTGGCCGTTGTGAAAAGCATCTGATATGAATGGATAACCCAGCGCAGCTACATGTAACTCTAAGTTTAAATAAATGTGTAAGGCATTAGATCTTGAAGAAGTGTTATTTGCTTGCTTTGGTGTAGGTGATCTTTGGACAGGGTTTTGCAAGGGGTGAGGACTGTCTGGTTTCTTTCAAAGAAACATGGTCTTGCTGTTACTGCCTCACTCTTTTGAAACTGTCACGCTTGACTGAAAATCTCTGAGGTACAGAAAGGCTAAGTATGCTGCTAGCAAAGACAGTTACATGATTTCCTATCCCTGGCTGTTGCTATGATTTTAGATATTGCAAGATATTTTTAAATCATTGACTGTTTAAAATCATGTATGAGGAGCTTTTGATAGGTTTGGGAGAGAGCAGTAGGACAGACTGAGGAGCTGTTGAGATGCAGCTAGGAAGACAGGCAACATGGAAAGTCGCAGACGGATTTAACCCGAGCTGTTTACTGAGTCAGGCTTGCTGAACAGGTCTCAGAAACATTCTTAAGAATGGAACTATAATACACAGTTTTTTCCTAAAAGCAAACATTGGAATCACAAATCTTATTTTCACTAAGACCTTATTCTCCTTTCTATGTAAATGAACAGGCTGTTTTTCCCTGACAAAGCAGTACAAGGAAGTCTTGGTAAGTGTAAATTAGGTCAGGACGTCTTTACACAGAAAGGAAGATGCTCTCTGTTACATGCAAAGGTAACTTTAGGAAAGTTTTTGATGATTTGTGCTCACTAATACATTAAAGTTGTTTTAATTATTGCTTAGCCTAATTTCACTGCATGATGAAAGATTCATTTACATATTGTTCCTGTTGCTTAGATGTCAAGGAGGTTATCTGGGACCTTCAGACTCTTGATCAGAGTTTGCTGATGAAAGCCTGACCCTGTTGTCTAAATCTGTCACCTCTCTGACTTTACCACCATCATTGAAACTGACAGCAATAGTTTGTCCATAATGAGATTGCTTGGTGGTTTCTTTGTCAAACTTGTTTTTATTGACCCACCCCATGTGAGGCACTGTCTCTCATTTACAGGTCAACCCAAGGTATTGTATACCACTGAATATATCATGACAGAAGAAAATAAACACTAAGGGAGGAGGAAGTTCTGATACCTTTCACAGCCCAGATGAAAACCCAGGCTCTTTGTACTCCTGTTAAGCATTGGCAGTGTGCAATGAGGGTGTGAGCACCGAGCTGTGGGGAAAGCCACAACCCACCCTTCCAGGAATGCTTTCTCATTGTATACCACTCTCATGATACAACTCAGACTAATGTACCCATAGACACAGTTCTGTCTGACATGGAGCTTGACATGACGTTATCAAAACATATAATATTTGGTAATTTTTCGATTGCTTTTAGGTTTCTATGTTATTTTTGTGTTTCTTCAATTTTGAGTTTTGTGTATTCACAATATGTATTCTTCACTGTTTAGAAGCATGAGACTCTGGTTTATGAAGCAGGAAACTGCAAGGTTTGTTGATTTACTGATTAAAAATGCATGCTGTTTGTTCTGGACATTACAGTATGCATTTCATAATACAAAATTAAAGCCATAAAAACCATAACATTTTCCTTGTACTGATCCTTGGTGGTGGATGAAAGGTTAGATAATCATATGGCTGGAGATCTGACTGAAGACTGCATTGGGTCATTATGAACTTCCTTTTTATAGAAAAATAAATCTCAGACTTCTTGATAATCCTGCAGACATACTTCACATTTACTTATATATCTCAAAGGAGGGATCTAATAATTACTGCAGTACAACTTATATTAAATAAATTATAGACATAATCCAAGGGACCAGTTAGGATCAGAAGAAATTTAAGGCAACTACAAGAACACATACCTTGTCCATCACCCTCTAGCACATTTCTACAGACTGACTCAATGAAAAGGAATCAAAAATTCTCACCTTGTTCCTTAAACGATTGTTTTGATTTGCTGGTACATCTCTGTGCCAAGTGAATTGATCACAATACCCTGTATAAATGTATATAAATATACATAAATTTATGAATGGACTTTCCTATCCCCTCTGGTTTCTGTGTAGGATTCACATGCCACTTTTTCTTTGTCTATCTCTTCATGCACAATAACTCAGTTGCTGACTACGCAGTAGTGAAATTTTTGTCAGCAAGGACTTTTAATGTTATTGTCATAGGATGCAAGAGAATCACAATTAAAATATACCAAATTTAAAAACTGCTTTAACCTGAAACTTATTTGGTTTGTATTTGATTACTGAAGATTGTATTTTAATATTGAAGATTTATCCAAACACATTATATTTTTCTCCATTGATATATTTTAAGAACAGATTGTTACTTTACTGGTAACCTACCTGTGTTGTACTTACCCTGGAATGAAAACATTATGGTAACATTTGTATCAGCCACAGACTTTTATATTTTTTCTTACCTATCAAGAAATCTAAAGTATCTTAGTAAACCAGGAAAATCCCTTTAGAATTTGTTTGGTTTGGGGTTTTTTTGGTCTTTTTGTTTTGTTTTGGTTTGGTTTGTTTGGTTGTTTTGTTGTTTTTGTTTTGTTTTGTTTTAATCCAGAAATGTGTCCATTTCTTTTTACTAAATGTTTCAGAAGTGACGTGAACTAGAACAGATTATCTGAAGGTCATGCCAGAAAAAAATATGGGTCAATTAGTGAGGTATAACTAAAATAATTTTTAAGGACATTTAAAAGAGTTCCCCATTCATTTACCTGCCAACACATCAGCTACCCCACTAAGTCCTCAAACACTGTAAAGAAATATGCTTTGAATGTGGAGCTACCTCGAGTAAGTAGCTAAGGTTCCGAGATAAAACATATATTTCCAAGGAGTTATTAACCTGATTTTTTTTTCATGACTAAGGAATGAAAATATTAAATATTTATCTGTGTGATCTGAATCAAGTGCATCTGCAACCTAGAATTTCTACAATCATACTTTTTTTTTTTTTAATTTTTCACATGCTATTTAATTTCTTAGGTCCAAACAGTATCACATTCAAGTAAAGGATTTTTGTAACCATTGTCAGATGTCCCTGTGGGAACCATATTCTTCTTTAGTGAAGGAAACCTCCATTTTATGGGTATGTGTTTAAACAATACCCATTTTTGTGTGTATTTGTGAGAAAAGTACAGTGTTTTAAAGAGTAGAAACGTTGAGCAGAGTCATGGTTTTGATAAGATCTGGACTCAGTATCTGAACTATCAAAAAGTGTTCTTGGAATGAGGGTAGGTGACTCATCTTTGCAGCCTGCAAGTGGAGGTACTGAGTCAGCTGTTGGCTGGGAGTACTGTTGTTGACCAGAAAGAGCCAGACAGCATTTGTTCCTTTAATGCCAAATCCAACGCATTTAGACACAGTCTGAGTGAGACCTCACAGACAATGGAGGAGCTTCAGTGACAAACTGACATTTTGACCTGTGCACAATAAACAGAATTGACCATGAAAATATCAGAGAGAGAGGAGTGTACATAAGGGAGTGCAAGGAAATAACAGGAGGTGGATGTTATTCCCCTTGCTCAAAGTGTTGTGGAGGAGTCACAACTCATATGGAGGAGTAAGCTTGGGCAGCAAGGGTGTCATCTTGTGCGATGATGATGCATTTGTGGTTTATGTATAAATAGGACAGTACCCATATGACCCAGGACCTCACTTTGGATACTGATCCCTCTTGTGAGCCGAGCAAAGGCATGTCTTTGTCTTCGGGGATGAAGGCAAAGGTGACACAAGAAACTGTATCAGTGCACAGAAAACACTGAGACATGTTTGGTTCCAGAGAGGTTTTTAAAACCTGTCTATCAGAGAGGAATACTCAAAGCCACACGTAGTTTTGTGATTTTACAGGGCACAGCTGATTTCCTTTGGCTGCTTTTATGCTGCATTCCATAATCTTTGAACTTGCTGTGCCTCCTGTCATTTATCTTCACCACAAGCTGTTTCTTGTTGTCTTCAGTGCTGAGTACTGAGCTAGTAACCAGTGCCTTCCAGCCTGTAAGTGAAGCTCCTAGTAACTGTTACAATATAGATAAACACCTCAAATGTGTTAACTAGCTTCCTATCACATAGCATTTACCTGCTAAAAAGAAATAAATATGAAAGATCTTAATTAAGAAAGTTGAAACTTTGTTATGTAATGTTTAATTGATAATTTTCATCTAAAAATTTACATTTCATGCCTCTGTTCACAACTTCATCCAGAAACAGGTTAATTTCTCTCAGTGAAGGAAAGGAAGACTTGCAATATGATTAAAAAGTTTCATTCAACTGGTCTGATTTTATTTCTGTGTGGACCAACAACTTTTTCTTCTCCTATCTCATACAGCAGCAGTATTACTGAAAGCATTGATGAATCAGCACTTGGGTGGCATATTCAGTAGCTGTTGACAGGTGGTGGGAAATATAACACACCATAGTTCAACAGGTGCAGAAAAGTTATAAGACTGAAAGACAAGAAAATAATCAGAATCTTGGTACTACCTCTGTATCTTGCACACCCTGTCTAACTTTTCTGATAGTAATAATCTTTATACACAGAATGAAATACCAGAAGGTGATTGATTTATATACTCTCCCTTCTGCACAATTGCATGGCATCTGGGGCTTCTTGGAATGAATATTTTGATCAATGGATCACTCAACTTTGCTCAGGTTTCTTGTCTTAATCTATGGAATAAAACCATACTCAATACCAAAAAACACATATTGAAAAATGTATATATGCCCTATATATTTGCCCAGTTACTCCAAAACTATCAATAAAACTGTATATAAAAATAAATAAATAAATGCACTAAGAAAAGCTAAATATATTCACACAAAAAAATATTCCTTGTATTAATGATACACAGTTCCCGATGTTATGGGCTTGTCTCCTCTACTTTCAAAATTTGATGACTGAATTGTTCGTTCATCTTGAGATCAGGCCTTTTGGAGATTATGTCATATGAAGCACAGTTTAAGAATATATTAAGTAAGGTAAGAAAAAGTAGTATTAAAAATTAAGTGGCATTCAGCTTCCCAAAAGAAGTGGAGAGCCTGTGTGACTGCATGATCATGAAATGTGTCCATTGCCTTCATATTCTGACAAGTAAAAAATATTCACCTCCCTTATGGACAAGAATTGTATATTTTATATATGTAGTTCTTAGAACCAATATAACAAATAGCTGTATTTACAAATCCTAGGTAAGAAATGTTTATTCTAGGCTAAGTTCAAAACAAATACCAGATTCAGGCAAGAACAAACAATTTGTTTTGGAAACAGTGACCCTGACTTGCCTGAACATTTTTATATTTCTTTCCTGGAGATCAAACAAGTGAATGACACAACAAGTTAGAACATAGACATGGCTATATACTAAGGGCTAAAATAGCCTTGAGAGAAAATCGCAGAATCATAGAATTACTGCAGCTGGAAAAGACCTCTGAGATCATCAAGTCCAGCCTATGACCCAACACCACCACATCGGCTAGACCACTAAGTGCCACATCCAGCCTTTCTTTAAACACATCCAGGGACAATGACTCCACCACCTCCCTGGGCAGTCCATTCCAATGTCTGAGAGCATTTTCTGAAATAACAAGATAATAGATAATAGAATAACTGTGTTCTGTTTAATATTGATGGCAACATGCTCCGAGATGTCACTCAGACATTTTGAAAATGTTATCTTAAGGTCCTGAGTCATTCATCATGATCCTGTCATTTTTTTAGGGGAAATAAAATGCTTCCCTGTGCTAAGGACAACCATGAGGACACTTCCCACCCCCCCCCACCCCCCCCCATTCTTCAGGATTGCACTGACTTTTAGCAGTGTGTTCATATTTTCCTTGATGCCTCTAGGTTGTACTCTTTGTGACTCCTATCAATCCATTGAACCATTCCCAGCTTTGGTTTCACCATCTGTAAAATGAGGGAAATAATACCTATTTTTCCATGTACTTATTTTTATCTCTAGCATGAGGGATCAAGAAGCCATTATTTAATAGTAGCTGATTGCTATTTGCTTAAATTTTTGAAATCACAAGGTGGCTAGGCACCTGAAACTGAAGCAGATTTTTCTTGAGCATTCATTCTGCATACAGTCTTTTTTGTAGCAGCTCAAGCAGCATGAAGCCATTTCTCAGGCTCAAGGCTGTCTCTCAGGCTTTCTAAATCCTTTTTACTGGTGTAGAAATCTCAATCAAATTAAAAAAGGAAATGAATCAGGCCAAGACCTCTCAAATTTTTCTGTGCTATTCATTGTGAGTTCTCCCCTGTATTATATCTTGTAAAAAACCTATAGGAACTGCAGAAATTTTCTTGCACCAGAAATGGGATGTCAACATATAACAGAGATGTGGCAAGAACAGATCTTTCTTGGATGACTTAACCCTTGCAAAACATCACTTCTGATGTATAATTTGTCCATTCCCGGTTTCTGGATTATTTGCTGACAACCTGCCCTGTTCCCAAAACAATAGACTATTATTTCGAATTTATGACTGTGACAGATTTCCAATGTGCACAATAATCATGGCTCGTCTCTTCTTCTCTCCTCCTGCAAATTTTTTGGAGAGGGAATACACTAATTTGGTTCTGTTGATTTATGTGCTACTTTGTTCTTTATCTGTTTGCACCTCACCAGTAAAATAACATCGTGCTATCATTTCCAGGGTTCACAGGACCCTGTCAGCACTTAGCAGTCAAAGGTCAACCAACTTCACAACTCATGGTTAAATAGGTTGAAAAATCTCACCCAGTATTAACCTCCAATACATCAAATGAAGAAAAATGGTACTGGCATTACTAATAAAATAAACATTACGATACAACAGGCTATTTTTGCTGTAGTGTACTGGCAATACAGTTGTTGAGACGTGACTGTCCGTGAGATGGCCAGTTCTAGGAATGGACAATGAAACTGTGTTACTGAGTGCCACTGATTTATGCTTTGCTTTGTTCTTTATCTGTGTATAAGTATCGAGGAGAGCCATCCACATGTTGCTATCTTTCTTTCATCTTCTGAGCTGTCTGAGACCAGTTCGTCTTTCTCTGACACTATCTCTCTGCCCCATAAGCCCTTCAGTGTGTTTCCTACACTCATTTGCAAATTCACAGAATCCTGGCCATGCTTCATAGCCAAGCAGCAACAAACTTGCCTGAAAAAGTATAAATAAATCCACCTGATTTCACTTAGCAAATATTTTTATTTTTATATAATAGACCTACAAAGAGGTGGCAAATACTTGGCTACATTGAAGACAATAACTTCATCAGGCATTTTATTTTCAGATATATGTGCCCTTTCTATTCCAAAGTTTCATGGCTCCTCCAAACAGATGTTTTTATGCTGAAAAAGTTATTTCAAATATAAAATAATATTTGTGAAAATGTAGATACCATGTTATCCAAAGCATCTTTTCCTCTCATTCTGATCACTAAATCCATTTTGAAGTTTAACTAGAAAATAACTTTTGATTTTTAGCTTTTTACTCCTGCCTTTCCCATCATCTGTCTATTAAACTGAAAAAAATTGGGAAAGAAGAGACAATAAGAAAAGAGTAGGAAACAAAGCAAAAAATTACTGCATACTTGACTAAATAATGAAGTGTTTTTAAATTACCAATACATTAAAAAAATAGTGTCAGAAAACAGATCACAGAGAAAAAAAAAGTCAGGCATATTCAGGAAAAGTGCATTTTCAGGAAAAGTACATTTTGATGCAAACATTTAAAAAAGTTTAGGTCAAAATATCCATGCTCCATTCAACTGTCCTAAGAAATAATTTTAATATCTACTATTGATCAAAGCTCATCTCTCCCACACGTAGACACTTTTAACTAGAAGCCTAGACAACTGGTCTGAGGCTGTTGCTGAATAACACAGGGAGGAAAAGGATCAATGGGCTGAACAGAAGCCAACCAGCTGACAGCTGTTTGGAAGCTTTGAAGTGTTCTCTGAAATCAATAGTCTTTGGATAACTGGCAGTACAAGAACTCAGTGGATAACTGCGTGGTTTTAGTGCTACTGGTAGCTGAAGGCTCTCCATGTAGACATCGTCTGACGATATTCCAGAGGATAGGTCACTAATCCACGATAATTCACCAAGAACAGGCTAGTAGTTTTCATAAAGGAAAGAAATATCTGAAGAGCTTTCCGACACTAAAATTTCTTGACAATCGAAGATTAAATGTGCAAAGCAAGCAGCTTTAGGTATTCTTTCTTACAGGTCTCTCCACTGCTTAAAAATGACAGAATTAAAATCCTACTCAATTAACTCACAACTGTAAAATCATACTTGATCCTTTAAAATGTGTTAATTTCCAGAATAGGGCACTTGGGTCTGAATGACTTATTTCTTCTGTGCTTCATTTTAACACACCGGACTACAGTGACCTGTCTTGGAACTTCTTCTTTTGATTGTGCTACCAGTGTTTCCCTACACTCTCCCATTTGTATGCTTACCAGCCTGCGAACAACAATATTTGAATTCTAAGGCTCTGGAATATTAAGGATATACAAAAATTTAGTGAATTTGTCTCTTCAGATTTGCATACATGGGTTGAGAAGGCCAATAAGCTATTAAGTCATTCTTTAAAACTCCCACAGCGTGGGAAATTCATCGGTGACAAACATCAGCATGATATTTGAGACACATTCAGACTCTGTTACGAAACTCCCATTTCTCTAAGGAGTATCTGAGACTTCTTAGCATTGCTAATGCTTCATAGCCTTCGTTATCTGCCCAGTCATTCCCTCTGTCTGTTCCTGCTGTCCCTTCTTACATAAAATTAACTACGAATATTACAAAATAAAGGCATTGCCAGTCAAACTGGCACAGCACAGTTTATCTGTAACAGACAGCAGTAGGTATTATAATAATTCAGTCTGGGATGCCCTTCACTTTTCATTGCATTTATACACTTATACTTGCATGACATTTTCAATGAATCAACAGGGTTATTTTGCCGGTATAACTATGGGATAGCTATGTACATATAAGGACTTCTGGGCACCTAATTCAGCACTGCGAATTCCTATACAGAGTTAAACCAAAGGTTTGACACTCCCGTCTTTGGCTTGATTTCAACAGCAAATGTTAAGCAGATACTTGAGCAGCGTCATTAGAATTTCATATAGACATAGGTAATATTTGAGTTACCTGTGCTCACTTCTCCTTCCCACAGGAATGAGCAACCTAGGTTTTAATTTTAACATTCATTATCTGTCCTAGACCTATAAATCTTGTCTTTATTGAAACCTATTTCCTCTGTCCAACAGGTCAAGATTTCAAGTGGGGAATTTTGCACTGGTACAACTGGTCATTATTTGTTGCAGTCAATAACCATATACAATATAGATGAGACCTAAACAAAAAGTTTAAGTCAAAAATGGGGAGACAGGACCAAAAGCAGACATGGAGTATATTACATCGGAGACTCTGAGAACAGGTAAAATCTACACATTACTGTAGCAAAACCACTTTCTACAGCCTAAATCTACTGACCAAGGAACAAAGCTATGCTGTGTGCTTTACATAGCTGGCCATGTAGGATGAAGATTCAGTAGTTACACTGATAGTTTGCAGACAATGTGTATAGCAGATACGTTTGCGTAACAGGACCATTAAACAATTCTCAGCTTTGAATGAATTAACATGAATGAATCTGTTCATAAACAAGGTCATAGCCTTTGAATATTTTTTTTTTCCTGAAACTGACCTCCTCCCTCTGCCCTGTTTATGCAGCTATGCCATTACGCAACTATGTTATTATTTGGTAGCCATGCACACATATGGTATGCTTTTTTATGTGCTTGGTTCTCTGTAAAAAGTGAGGTATTTTGAACACTGTCAAGAATAATAATTAAAAAATAATGAGAATTTTCCATAAAGTGGGAGGCAGAATTATGAAACCCAACATTCTGTATCAAGACAGGCCTGTAATGCTCATCACAAAGGCCCTTCAGGTGCCTTTTGAACTGTACCCTTAATCCATCAGAGGCTCTGAATTTGAGAATAACCCAAGGTATGAAGTCAGATGTGACTCAGGGTCCCATGCAATGCAGCTTAGAGGCCAGCTAAATGTTTATGTGTGCATGTGCATTTTGTGTTTTCTATTTCTACCAAGTGAGCAGTAGCAAACAACAATTTAAAAAGAAAATACAGTTTTTCACGCCAGTAAAATCAAATCACATGCATCATTAAAAAGCAGACAATTGCTGTTCCAGAAAGATGTTGGTCCATTTCTGGATGTTTTATCTTTATTGCTTGCAATAAACCCAAAAAGCAACTCCCACTTATTGCCAGCATCTCTGCGAATTACCTCTATGACCTTTTGGCTCATCCTATTTTTATGATTTTCAGCATCCTAATGCTAGTGATGGTCACACACTTTTTTCCTCATTGATATACAATGTTAAGCTCCAGATTTCTTCTGGACAGATGCACAGATGCAGCTTTCATATAATTCTAGATCTCCAGAGCAGAAAAAGATGTTAGACAAATCTGAGTTTTCCCAGGATTATGCATGACAGTTAATTTTTTTTTAAAGACTGTTGGTGACTTCCTGAGTTTTCAGAGAAGGGGAAGGTCTCAATACAAATATATACATTATCTTGATACATAGAATTTATACTGTGGAGCTATTACTCCTGAACTGTTGTTTATTGAGAAAAGACAATCTCGTATGGGGAAGTTGGTTGCAGTAATAGCTAGGAACTTTACTGATGGGTAACATATATTCCTGATAGTTCAAGATTACTTGAAAAGAGTTAGAAAAAGGTCCATTGCACAAGTAAGATGGAAACAATCATGTCTAAGTAATTTATGAAGACTACGTCTGAGGAAATCTGTGGGAAATTTTATGTAGTTGCACTAGATGAAGCAGCAAGATCAATAAAACATTACTGAGAGCTAGGTCCCTTGATAAGGAAATTATGGTGTACAGGTTCATGAAGAGCTCATTGTGCAGTGTAACCTGAATAATGGCAAAGGAAATTAAAGTAAGACTGGTTCATCAAAATTTGGTGATCAGCAAAGGTTGCAGACAAAGCTTTGATGGAATCATGAGTAAAGGTGAGCCTTAAGTCAGATACAATAAATTGAGTATCTGTAAGGTGAGTTTGTGTCTCTTACAAGAGCACCTAGAATCCGATGTTCAAGACTACAGTTAAAATAATCTTCTTTACTACTAGAGTCTCTTAGACCCATGTAAGAATTAAAAAATAATTAATATTACAAAGTTATTTCATGATTTTAGGGAAATTATTTAGGACACAATTTCCAGACAGGAGCATGTACTTTTGTTATTAAGAAAACCCTTTCCATTTTTACTACCTGAAGGACTGCAGATGATATCATGAACTTTCCTTAAATTAAATCCTGTTTTGTGGTCTAGCAGGGAAACAGAAATATTCTGCTACTTCCGTGGAAGTAAAAGAGTACAAACATGGCAAAAATCGCAACAAACAGCTCACTAAGGGAAGAAAATGAAAATTAAATAATACACTTATGTCTGTTCAGTTATAGAAAGCTAAGAAATCTTTTGGTGAATAATTTTACTGAAGAAGTGTAATACCAAATGTAATCACAATATATTAATTTCTGAGAAAAATCCCACCTGGGACCAGTACACCAGATATGCAACATATACAACACTGATCTTTTAAAAATACACTTATTTCAAAATCTACAAATTGATTTTAAGTATCCGGCTCCAAATTGTTATATGAATAGGAAAAGCTTAGAAAATAATTTACATTGTTAAAACTCCTGTTATGACTGAAAACAGAAATGCTACACGTGGTTTGAGTGTACAGTACCCATCTCAGCCATGAGCAGCCGAATACACAGCTTCATCTGTTACAAACTCATTGTCAGCTTGTTGACGTCAGATCAGGAGTACTGTGGATCATTTTGCCAAAAGAAATGTCAGCTGTTTGCTGAAGCAAGGAAGTTGATAAAAATTATTTTGATGGCAATAACAGCAAGGCTGTAAGTGAGCATAGCTTCAGCATCATGCATTTTTGCAAAACATGGCTTCGATCCACAATAGGACAATCAAGACTGAACTAGAGTATGATTTGACATGTACACAAGGACAAAACAGATGCCTAACAGCTTACATATGGTGCAAAATTATTTTAAGAAAATCAGAAAGAGGATGTTTGCAACTTTTCAGACTTAGAAAACGAGTGTTATAAATGAATTAGAAAAAAAAATAATGCTTTTGGAATATTTTGTGATGGTGATTTAAATTTCCACTTTTAAAGGAAGACAAGTGACATAGGCATTTATTAATTTCAGTGTCACCACTGAAGTTTTGAGAAGGAAGGAACTAAATCCCTGATAAATTCTCCATAGTTTATTCTTATGTTTTCTCCCTTATAATGTAAGATACTTATACAATGCTATAGCTGCCACATCTGAAAATGGCACATTTCAGTAATAAACTTATTTTCAGAAAATCTCTCAGCATTAATACGCAGACAGAAACACAGTGACCAAGGATGAGGAAAAGGCTGAGGTACTGAATGCCTTCTTTTCCTCAGTCTTTAATAGTAAGACCAGTTGTCCTCTGAGTACCCAGCACCCTGAGCTGCATGAATGAAGCCCCCATAATCTAAAAGGAAATGGTCAGTGACCTACTACACCACTTAGACACACAGAAGTCTTTCGGGCCAGATAGGATCCACCCAAGGGTACAAAGGGATCTGGTGGAAGTGCTCATCCAGCTGCTATCCATCATTTATCAGCACTTCAGGCTAACCAGGGAGGTTCCAGTTGACTGGAGGTTAGCAAATGTGACACCCATCTACAAGAAGGGCCATTAGAAGGATAAGGGAAACTACAAACCTGGCTTTCTGACCTTGGTGCTGGGAAAGGTAATGTAGCAGATCATCCTGAGTGCCATCACAAGGCACATACAGGACATCCAATTGATCAGACACAGTCAGCATGGGTTTATGAAAGGCAGGTCCTTCTTGACTAACCTGATCTCCTATGACAAGGTGATCTGCTTAGTGGATGAGTGAAAGGCTGTGAATGTTGTTTACTTGGACTTTAGTAAAGCCTTTTTTTACTGACATGCAAAAATGTTTTTTAAGCTCCACCATGTAATTTTGAAGAGCCTGAATGAAGTATATATGCTGACCCTAGATTTATTGCAGTGGTCACTATTCTCTTGTATGGTAACTATTGTAGTCCCCCATCAATGGGACCATCTTTCACACCTATACATTTCATCCACTGTGTATGTGTTTTGCATAGCTAACAGTAATTTTTTGCAAGTCCAACCACAGATATCATTTGAATACTGTGAAGTACCGGCCTTCCTGTAAAAAAATGACACTTCTGTTTGTGCAAGTATCTTTTCTCAGAAGATACTAATTTCAAAGCTGTGTCCCAAACCGGTGGTAGTAAGGTGATTGGTCATGCTGACTGTTGAAAACCACAGTGAAAAGACCATCAGATAGAAGAGAACTCATGTGAAGTTAAAATAAGCTTGGAACAAAGTCACACATTGGGACTGAATACTCAAGAAGAGCAAGTCAGAAATTATAACAGTGGATGAATAATGACTTTACTAACAGAAAACAGACTTGCGAGGCCTGATTTCAGTTTGGCATTATTGAGCCACTGTTGCTAGGAATAATCTCTTTTCCTAAACAATCTTTATACTTCACCAACTAACAAATTACTTACATGTCAACATTGAAAGCACTATTTCCTTAGAAGTAATGCGATTTGTATAGATACAGCTCACATATATTTTTATTTAACTAAATCTCTGTGGCCTGAGGATTCCCAACATATGATTTACCTCTTTGCTGATCTTTGGTTTATTACAATGTAGAGCTGTCTAAAGTATAATTAATGCAAAACAATCCTCGTAAACGTCCTTTCTGGATATGTCAGGGTAGGCCAAGATTATATCTATTATTACAGCCATATGAGTGGCGTTTCCCAAGGCACATATTACACAGAGGCACATCCTAGCAAACTGCAGGGAAGAGTTAATTTACGACATATTTAGAAAATCATTTCAGTTGTTGAACATCAGAAGACATTTGCTGGTTTACATATGGGGCTTGGGGCTTTTTTTATCAGAAGTTAGAAGGTTTTTCATAAACATAGCTAGATGATCTTAATATGATACAATGTAGCTCCCTGAATGTGTGAAACTATGAATGAGCTGGAAAGAGGAACTGGGTAGGCAAGATAATACCTTTAGGTTAGATGCATATTTCACTTAAAATCAGTGATTCATTTTTTAAGTAACAGCTATTGATACTATGCATTATTTATCACTGATCCCTTTGAAACCATCTCTCCAGAGTATTATGCCATGTTAAATTATCTCCCTTTTTCAGAATCATCTAATAAGACATTAAAGATATCTAGCTGGAAGCAAGAGCATGGAAAAGAGAATGACATATTTTATATGTGTTTTATGCAAATACCAAGGGTCATTCTCTTTTCATAGCTTATCAGAAGCACAAAGATACCTAGCTTCCCTAATTTTGATAACAATTGAGCTCTTATGGAATATTTACCTTATAAATTCATGTTTCTACAAATGCTTGTGGGAAAAGTCCTCTTCCCTTCTGCAGTCAAGCCTTCTGCCATTTATATTATTATTCTCTTCAAGAAATTCTCATTTCATACTGCACAATCAACGATAATGAAGGCAAGCCAGTGAAAAACCAGGGAACACAACATTGGCCCTTTACTTTCAATGGAGGAGTAAAATCATCAGATCCATCACTCAGATAATTTTCTATGGTTTACTGATGTATTTGCCTGCTGTCTTTCTAGCTCACTTTTATTGACATTTGTTCAGCTATTAGGCTTCTCCACATCCTATGTTCATTTGCATTTAATTATAAATAGATGTTCTTTATTTCCCTGAATGTTTTAATTTGAAGTCTGTTGTTTAAATTAATATAATTCAAGATGAGCAATCATTGGAACCTTTAGTAATAAGGTGCTCTAGTCAAGTAAGAAATTTGATACATTTCTCAGTAAATATCTGGATCATTAATTATTCTTATAGTTTAAAAAACTTGTTGCTTGTTTCTAGTTTGAATCTGCTTCATCTTGCTTTTATCTGGGTCTTGTCAGGTTTTATCAGATTCTCCCAGTTCTGTACAGTGTTCTTGTCACCACTACTTCTAGCTGCTGTTTCACTCTCTTTCAGTCATATAACACAGGTAACTACTAAATAAAGCTGATAGCCGTAGGAATTACATGTGTCAGTATGTGACCTACTAATTGTAAATTTCTATATGTATGCGTGAATTTGCACACACAAACACACACATGTATACATGTGGTATCCAAGACTAAAAATTCACTAGGTGAGGATATTATTAAAACAAGTACCTTAATGATTTCAATGTATGTGACCACATAAAAATCACATTTTTTTATTATATAGAGATGGAATATGGTATATTCCCAGGAGTCTCTTGGTTAGTTTAGTGCTGGCACTTGTCTATATGCATTGGTTTCACCCTGGTGGAGCTTTAGCTGTTGTTTTGTTATTCTGGAGAGGCCATGAAGAAAGCTCAATAACATAGAAGAAGTAGAACATATTGTCCTAAAATCTCCCTCATTATTAAAACTACAGAGAGAAGTATAGGAAATCGGAGCCTCAAAACACAGCTGAAAGAACTGGGAGTTTAATTCAACCACCAGTGAATTGCACTCCCACACATGTACAGCCCCAGACAATAGGCTGATTCAAGACAATGAATGCACAAGAAAAAAGTCACTATTCTCCCTTTTCTCTCTGCAATGCTAATTCTTTTCCTCAAATTGAATGCCTGAAAAACAGATCCAGTGTTGAAATCCTTTCTTTCATAGTTGTTAAAATGGAATATACTATGATATCACTTTGACTTCATCTTGACACTGAACATACACTTTTTCTTGATAAGAATGTACATCATCAAAATTCATCTGTTGTATGAATTGGTGTTTGGAATGTATCAATAAATCGAGATGAAACCTGCTGAGAGATGAGAAATACAAATTCTTGATGATACCACTGTCTTACATTAACCAATGTATGAAAGATCTGTTATCAAGAATGTGTGTAACAAGATGCTAGCATTTTTTCATAAAAGCATCATAAAGCCCTTTTATATACAAGATAAAGGAGTAAGTTATTAGTCTATTATTTTTTAAATATTATGTACACAATGATAGAGCACAGACAGTGCTATGTTGTCAGCTATAAACAGAAACCATGTTTGCCATGCAGTCTGATCTTTACCTAGCCTCCTTTGGTGTATGGCATCCTATGTAATAGACAATTTAAGCCATACACATTCTCTCTCTCAGTATACATGCCAGGCTGATACCTGTAGCTTTTTTCCTTGTTTCTGACTGGCTGGGATTAATTTATTCTTCCTTCAACTAACTGAGAGTGTCCAAACAAACCGTGGAGGTTCCTTCTTGAGGCAATGGAGAGAGATGAGCATCTCCGGAGGATGGTTTGTCTCAGGTCACCACATTAGGTGTGTAAAGTATGTGGAACAGTTGGCCTTTGGAGATGCTTATCTCTTCACACTGCCGAGAAAGGGAGCCTTGCTTTGAGGAAGCAGCTCTTTTATCTGACAGAAGTTAGATGAAAGGAATCCCAGACATACGGACCTAATTGCCCTCTCTGCATTATAATGTGTCACAGTGGCCAGGTCTCAGTTGATGGCTCATGTTTGAAGCTCACTATAAATACAGAAGTCCTTGTCCTGTTAAGCTTGCATTAGGAGATCCCATCATGTATGAGCTATCTTGATATACATAAAGTGATGTAAGGCTAGTTAGTCAAAATCTTCCCAATTCCCCCTTTGGGAAGATTAATTTATCATTTTCCTTGGCTTTCTTACATTAAAGGAGACTCAAGGAAGATGGCAACACCTCTCAAGGAATTAAGCAGGGATTGGCTTCGATCTGATGAAGGGACACCCTATTCTTCACTTCAGTTTCTCAGTTTAGGCATAAAACACGGGTACAATTTAGCAGCAGGGAGGGAAACAGCTGTAAATTGGAGAAGTGAAGGATAAATATGCAAAGATGTATGTATTTTATACATGCTTACATGCATGTTTACTTACTGGTTATTATTTTTGAGATTTCCAATTGGAACAAATTCAGCAATTGCTCAAAGTAATAATACAATAATATCATTTTAGCCTAGGAAGTGAAAAATGAAAGTTTTACTGGAAAGTTAATATTGGGTGAACAATAATGAAAGAAATTTAAAATAATCTATAATATGATGCATTGTCATGTTCCCCCTTTCCTCCCAACTCAAAGAACAGATCACCATATGGCCTTTTTATAAATATTTCGGAAGTAAAGTGACTTCTGGAAAGGATTGGAGTCTGAGATATGCACAGTTATCAGCATTTTAGAAGATCCAATTTGAAACATCTGCTAACTCTTGAAAGAGTTATGTTGAAACAAAAAACAGTCGTTATTCAGGAGAGTTGTATGCTCAGAGTTTTATATTTTCCTCTCTTTTCTGCAAGGATAGCAGGGAGAGGAGAGAGCTGCACAAGCATTTTGTTTCCACCTTCTCCAGGTCCAAGATTTAAAGCTTTATGGTGAGGAAAATCAAGATGACAGATGCAAAGAGACAGTAAATTACTGACACACTCCTCTTCAATCATGCTTTGAAGTGCTAAAGAATTCAGACCAAATCTCAACCATGAAAGCTTTGTAACAGGCAAGCTGCAATTTACTAGGCCAGTAGAAAGTAAGAGATATATTTTTAAAGAATGTATTTTTTTCAAATCTTGTGATTTGTGACAAGACAAAAAAATTTTGAAAACGGCAAATGTTTTTGACCTCTGCAATGTTTATGGTTACTGTTGTTATCAGTATGCAGTTACAATCCCTACAACTTGCACTTCTTCCAGCCTTCCAGACAGACTATAAATATTTAACAGTTCTTGCAAGTTGATTTACATAGTACTTACTGGGTAAATAATACCTCACTTCTGAAAAATGTATGCACACATATAGTGCAGTATAAATAATTGATCAAATATAATAACAACAAAATAATAACAAAGAGAAAATATCAATTTTCAGAAGACATACAGTCATCTTTTGATAGACTTTCTGAAACACTTGTTTTTTCTATCATTATTTCTTTGTCTCTTCCTTCCTTCCTTTATTCTTCCTGTAATGAATTTATTGTTCTTATCATCATAACATATATTGCAATCACAAAATCAGAATGATTTTTTTCTGAAATGTTTGGCATACTATAGATAGAAAACAGAGCTATTCAGCATATGTGCTGATGTTTCTTGTATCATTCTGAACAATTAATTCTAATATGGCCTCAGATCTTGCAACAAGATCACAGATGGAAGCAACTTTTATCTTTTTTGGAGTGGCACTGAAGTCAGTGTAGATCTTTGTGAGTTCATGGATCTGTACAATTTGATCCAACTAGTGAAGCCACCAGCAAATTCTCTAGTGGAGTGGTCTAACTATGAGTCAAACATAGAAATTCAAAATTAATTATTTACTTTACCATACAGTATTTACACATAAACAGATCTTCAGTCCATGTCCCAAGAGCTGCTACATCCCTCTGTCTCCCAATGTAGAAATATCATAGAAACATCCATATTTGAGTGTGA
Organism: Actenoides hombroni; assembly: GCA_024336885.1. Lineage (NCBI taxonomy): Eukaryota > Metazoa > Chordata > Aves > Coraciiformes > Alcedinidae > Actenoides > Actenoides hombroni. The sequence goes on from WUAM01000107.1 coordinate 12,801,380, forward strand.
TTCTTGCGATGTTCTTGTTTGAAAGGTTAGCAAGTAGTGATTGAGATCATCATGTGATCTGAAGAAGAATCACACACATTTTGATAGATAAGAGGAAAACTGAATAGCCATGAAAGAAAGACAGCCAACAGAAAAGGAAGAGTCACTAGAGGCCCAATATGACCAAGGCTATAGTCTGCATAAAAACGTCTTTCTAACAACCTTCTAAATGAAAAGACAAGAGAGACAACTGTGTTGATCAAAGCAAGGACACAGTCGCAATCAAGACAGTACAAATGGAGTCCAGAAATACCTTTAGCAGTGTTACTGGATAAGAAAGGACACATTTTAGAGATGTTATACAGCTGCTTCTGGAGAAGACACAGAAGTCTAAGTCAACTTAAATAGTAGTTCAAAAGGGAAATGCACATGGCTTCATTAGTGATCATGACTTTCTCTATATTTCAGCTTATAGTTCTTATGCTTGTTAGTAAATTCTATACAGTTGGTTAATTCTTTTATTTTGTTCTTAGAAACTCATTTAACTCCTTTCCCATGAAACTTCTTGATAATATGGATGAAGAAAAATATTTTAACAATAGGACACTAGCCTACACAACTTGATAGAAGCTACTAAAGAGCTGACAGTAAGTTTTCCAAAGGAAATTTCTAGGAATGTGTAAAATTCAAGGATAGTTTCCTCCTCTGCCTAATTCACATCAGGTAATTTACCCTTATGTAACTCATTTCACAGCCTCCCCTTGAGGAGGTGTTTCAAATCCTGTGCCATTCTTGGACTCTGTCACTGTTGTTTTCTTCTTTCATGAAATATAAGCAAAACCACTTTTTTTTTTTTTCTGTTCTGCAAAATCACATAAGGTTTTCTTTCTGAGCTTGATACTTTTTTCCTGTCTGAGTATTATGGTATTCCTAATAATGACCATGGGAAAGATTCACAACTGCCCTACTATTTCTATTCACATCCCTGTACCATTTGTCTTCATGCATATTTTCCTTAAACAATGTCATCTACCAATTGATGAAACTTTGCATTTTTTGTAGTATAACAGAGGAAACATTGTTTGAACACTCAAAAGATACATGATTTGGATCCACAGTTTGCTGTTAGTTAAAACTCCCCTTCCCTCATTCAGGAGCTATTATGGCCACAGATGATCTCTCTAATACTTTTCTAGAAAAGTATATTCAGTAATTCAGCAATGTGTTGGATCTGCCATAGACCCATAACATTTCCAGACACAACATTTTCTGTGGAGTGGTGTTGGATGGCAGAGATCTTAAAAGATTAGTGATCTACTAATAAATTAATTCATGGAAGGTAACATTCCCAGGCACTAACATTCGATCATCTGAACTAGTAAATTGTTAGGAAAATCACTATTTTGATCCAGGTCAATTAGTAACCCCTCCAGAAACTGCTGGACATAGTTAAGAACTTAGCATGAGGACATTTGCAGAAGATGGTAATGACATAGGCAAGACAGATTCAGAGGATAGACCCATCTACCGTTAATATACCTATCAGTAAGCACATTCTAGAAATGGATGAAGCTGTTTCCAGGATTTCCTAGACAGCACAGAAAGCTGTGTCATATTTTCAAACCTACGTGAAAATCTTAAAGGGTTTGTTTGTTTTTAGGAAAGAACAGTTTGGTGTAATCCTATGCCTCCAAGAGCTGATGACATAGGTGTAGGTTTATACTCTCTATAGTTTAGTCTCATCTTCTTGGCTGCCCAGTCTTCTGTCTTCAGTTGTGTATTCACAATTTCTCTCCATCATATGTTTTTGCTTTCGGGTTTGAACTAACTAAAAAGACTACACCCATCATCTGCAATATCAGAAGAAAATATGTTTACAGTTAACAATTAGAAGGAGTTTCTCAAATGTCATTGTATTATTATGTCTTGTAGCAATACCTGTATTCCACTAGAAAGTGCTAAAGGTCAAGCCTAAATAATTTCATTATATGGTCAGTGAATCTGAATTTTTCTGCTTGGAAGAAGGAAATCATATGGATACAGTCATAATCTGAAGTAACCCTGTTCATATCTGGATCACAATGCTTTTCCTTGTTTTTTGTAATGTTTTTCTCTATATTGTTGCTATATAAAGGATATAAACAAACAATAAGGAAACTAAGCAATAGTTGTAACTAACTATGTACATAGTACTGTAATATAAACAAAGTGATGACAGCTGGAAAAATGCTTTCCCATCATTTTGTTTTTCATTTGTAGTAACATGGCATTTCTGTGCTTTAAAAAGAAGGACAGAAGTCTGGCACAGACAGCTATTGTCAGGCATCTCTGCTCTCTAAACAGTGGTTTAAAGTATACAGATTAGGGTTTTTTTTCTGTTTTAATGAAAGATTTTCCCAAACACTACCTTATATGCTATGCTTTAGTTATGTTTTTGTAAATCATTTGACTACAATTAATTACAGAGATAGTGAAGCATTCCTATAGTGTTAAAAACCTCAGCATAGGAGGGCACACCAATTAGTCCATGAAGACTTGAAATTCAAAAAGTGCCATACAGACATTTCAGAGAGAAATGCTTAAAGTCTATAGACACACTGACTTTGTGCTATTCTCACACTGTGTAAGGTTCTAACATATTAGAAATATATTATCAAATAAGAGATGTTAAACTTCAGTATACCCTGAATAGAGCTCTACTGAGCAGCAAAAACATCATCCTTATGTTTCCTGGGTGAAATCCTAGTATTTCTGATCTCAGTTTTTAGTCAAGAATTTTGTCCTTGTTTTCAACAGAGCTTGGGCTTGAATCATTCATCTTTTACTCCCTGTGAGAAAAAAAAAAAAAAAAAAAAAAAAAAAAGTAAAATACATTGTTGACAAGGCACAGAAAATTAGACTTCTTAGCAAGGCATGAGAAATTCTCTCCCCACACAAGAGAGGGTTATTGCAGGGTAGTGAACAAAGCTCGTGTGGAAGGTTCCAGAATGGTTTTGTATGAGGTCCCATAAGAATGCTAATGTAGCCTTGCATTGAGTTTTATGATATTTCAGATGAGTTGTGCTGCAGTTCCCAATGGAAAGGACCTCAATTACAAGGTCATACTGAAAAGCTGAGCCACCAAACATGGTGCCAACCTCCATTGCTTCCTGCCAATCTTTAGAAATCATAAAGGAAGAAGAATTGTGTCTGATGTTCCAAAGATCATGAGCTGGACTAATATCTGAATGAATTTATAGCACATTGAAATGTTCTCAGTGAGCTGCTTTAATTCAGCTAGTGCATTTCACCTGAGTAACAGAGTTTTAAAAGAATAAAGACAATTTACTATCAAGACAGCAAAGACAATCCAAGAAAAAAAGGCATATAAATTTAGCCTTGTAAATAAAGAAAAAAATCTGGGCTTTCAGTAACTAATCAGTTTAACTGCACTTTTCTAATTCATTTGGCTGGATCAGCTCTAGAGAATTACCAAAAAAAGACAAAGAGAGGAAAATGTCATTTCACAGAGTGCCTTGTGATGTACCTAATAAATCCAGTACTGGAGCTCAACTGTTCACTGATGACTACAGACCATGCCTTCGATGTCATGACCCCTGGTGGGCTAGGGGGCATGACTCTCAAAGGGTTAATCTTTTCCACCTGTTGTTGACCACAGAGCAAGCTCTCCTGGCAGGTCTCCTACTGGGAGAATGTGGCCCCTGACCTTTGTAGGAGTAGGATGTTGCAGTACAGACGCTCCCTAACAAGCACCAGAATCTGGCACACTTGCTCTTACTGGCCAGTGGTTAAATCCAGTAGAAAAGCAAGCTCTGAATAACCAGCAAATCATGAATTTGAAAGGCAGGGGTAAAAATGGGGTACAATCCCTCTAAAATCTCAGTAAACTCTCTGTGATGGTTATCATGAGATGCATACACTATGTTGCTAGTTTGGGCTTTTCTTTACCAAAATATTAAAATGAAACCAAGCTGAAACAACAAAAATAATTGCTAGAAAAGTCAAGAATATTGAAATTGAGATACAAACCAAGCAGTTAAAAGCCAAAGCTGTTGCTCTCCTGAGTCAGTACAACTGTTCTTATCTATTAGATACAATCACATGTAAAAAGCAAAAGCACAAGAACATTCTCACAAAGTTAGCTTCTATAAATATAAAGAATGTATTCTGAAGATTCAAGGGAGCTTCACAAAGCCTGAACTCTCTCTTTTCTTGTGACTAGTTTGATATCTAAATCATATCCTCCTGAGAAAGGAGTTCCTGAGACATTAAAAATATTTTACATAGAGAGCGTAACTGATACAGGAGCATTTGTAACATGTTAAGTTTTTCTGCTGTTGTCCTATGCTGCTTTGCTACCCAACCAGTTGCCTATTTGAGCTTTTCTCTACCCATGAAGAAGCTTTTGTACAATTTTCTTGTTGATCACAGGAAATATAAGCAGAAAATATTTTCTGTAGAGGTTCTTTCACCAGACTGCCTACCTAGAGAAAGGTTGAACCAGTACTTAAGGCACAAGCTGCCCACTTGTTCTCCTTATGCCTTTTTAATTATAGAGCCTTATACTCTCCCTTTTTGTATGCACAGAACTGCTTTGATACTGGCAGCTTGGCTGCTTGTGCAGGCAGTCCAGGTCACCCTCGGTGGAGTTTTGCCAGGGAAATTGATGGAAGCAAGATCAGGATCAGAGACAGAAAAATATGGACTTTAAGGAAATTAACCAATAACATTCAATTAGTATGTTAATATGTCAAAATTTGTTTGTCGAAGGATGCTTTGTTCATAATAGCATTCTTTGATTCCTGTTCTTCATCCAGCTTTTCAAAAAGAGGATTAGATCTATTTCCTTTTGTAATTTGTGGAGTTTTAGTAACTAAGACTGACACAAATTCCAAAACTGACCAATCAGAATTGACACATTAGAAAGAAGTCCTTCTTGGAGAATATTAATAACCATTTATTTTAGACAATAACTTCATATGAAAAATATTCTTCACATTCGTTTAGAAACCTTCAAAATGCTTCCGACTGAGGACAGCAATTTACATCAGTAGAGTTCCCTGTAAAACCTGTTTGTGTACATTTTCTTGTAGAAATCAAGTGACCATGCATTTTTCCATATGTCTGACAAACTAAGAAACAGAGAGAGCTTAATTTCTGGTAAGCTCTGTCAGGTTAGGCTTTTCTTCTTTAGGTTGGTGATCAACTGTGTCAACCTCTCTGTAAGCAGAAATGGTGTTAAATAGGAGATTGGTCACCTATAAATTATCTGGAGCCCTAGGGGACTTCTTGAAAGGCACATGAAGAAGCAATTGGGCCTTCTGTCATCCTATGTGACTTCTGGGCATTCATCACCAATGGACCATGCAAGTGGGCTAAGGCTGCAGTGTACTTAAGCTCACTTCAGGACAAACATTGGTGGGTGAGTGGGAAAACTAGAGAGAAGAAAGAGCAGAATAATGTGGAGATTTGTTTCACTTCTCTTAAAGCATGAATATTCTGCAAGGTACCTATTATTCAAAGAAAAGTGAAGAGTAGAATATTGAAGTGCACTGATGGATGTAAGGAGAAGAAAGTCAGGATTTCCAAAGATAAATGTTGTGGTTTTCCTATGATGGCTGTAATCTAACAAAAACCATTAAAACGATGGAGGGGCAGAGAAATGTGCTTCCTCTATAGAGGACAAATAGTATCTCACTTAACAATTTAAATATGGTAACATTTTTAGCCCTTCACATTCAGATTTACATATTAATGTATTTAAGCCTACAAACCTACACCACAGCTTTCTCACTCATGTTATAATCATTTTAGAAAAAAAATAACTGGACCATTGAATGCAATTGCAGAGATTCCCAAGCTAGAATTAATGCACATTGGGAAGGCAAGTATCAGGTATAGTCACCAGCTCAAATTTAAAAGCAGTGTAGACATCATGTCCCTGCAACAGTTCCTAACCTTATTTATCTTTTAATATAAACAAAGATATATTGCTTCCATGTATGAGATGTCTTTATAAGAGGATGGATGTCTCTTTGCTTTATGACCTGTAAATCGTAATTTGGGGGTTGTCTGTTTGGGTTCAGATAATCTCTGAACCCCTAGTCTCTTTATATCCACCAAAAGCTCTAAAGTAGCTGCCCACAAAGATTTTTGACATGATGCTGATTAGGGTAATTCTAAAACAAGTTTCAGTGGCAGTGTTTAAACTCCAACATAGGATATGGTGACCAAGGACTCCCAATACATACTACAGGTCGATGTTTCCAGCTCTCTCAAAGAAAGTGCATTTTGCTTATGAAAACAAGGCTTTTCTGCATCATTTGCACAATGTAAATTTCAGAAATGGCTCTGAAATACAGAAATTCAGTGTTACATTAGAAAATATAAAAAAAAAGAAAAAGAATATTTCTATGCCTTTCTTTTCAAAATTTTGTAAAATTTTACAAAGGAGAAAAAAATACTATTATGCCTTAAAAAATGAAAAATTTATTCCAAAGAGTATTTAGAATATTTATTTATAACAGATATTCTTTCACACATATACACACACACTAAATCCATATGTCTTAGCTCAAGTTTTTGTGCATGTTAACCTGGGATGGGGAAGTGTGAAATCAGGACACTCATGACAGCAAATACAAGACATGAATCAGTTGCCAGCTTTACATTCCAGTTTGCAGATAATTAGCAGTTTGATATGAAAGAATGAAGCTTCCCTCTGGAGACTTCTAGATTATATAGATTTACAGCATATGGATCTCCCTTCAGTCCAATGGCTTTCAAATGTTCTGTGTGCAGAAAGTATGTATGTGAGATGAAAAAGCAAGGTGTTACATAAAATGATCTTGTTTTCATGCTAAAAATCTGGTATACAGGCAAATATGTATTGTTTATTATTATTCCTATTTATGTATTTTATTATATACAGTTTCCAAATTGCATTATAATATGTTCTGATTGTTTCCTTGTTTAAAAAAAAAAAGTTAATTTTGTTCCCAGCCAAACCAGCTCAGAGCCACTTCAAGAGTACAGATTTCAGGTATACCATGAGATATGCTGCAGTGTGAAGGCTACTGGGTTTGTCCTCTTTTTTTCTGCCACTAGCAGTCAATATTCATACAGGGTGAAAAGCATACAAGATGCATCTTTCATCTTTTTGATCTTGTGTTCTGTTTTCTTGCCTTATAGCACTGGATGAAAACATCATAATAACACTTGCCCCTATTTTTTTTCCTCTCTGAATTGTTAATCTCATAAAAACAGAGTGTACCTAGACACTGTCACCTTTTCTCCTCAGTCTCACTGGTTTTTGTCAGCACAAAGTGTACTTCTAAGAGAAACACATATCAAAAGCTGACATGAAAGTGGTGCTTCAAAACACCATGAACAATAGAAAACTGTAACACATGTTACTGTGGGGAATACAATAACAGGGGCCATGATGTATATCCAAGAGTTTTGTACTGTGAATGGTCTTGTGGCACACCTGATGAAAACTTATCTATCAAAATCATAGGTAAATTGATTGACTTTTTCATTGCCTAACATAATGAGTCCCTTGTCTTTCTTGAAGTCTCAACATCCATTGCAATACTGAGAAATTACAAAAATAGAATAAGGTTATTATTAATAACAAGAAAGCTTGGAATACTAAATAATTGGACACTGATGTGAAGTGGACTGATGGGAGAGGAGGAAGTGAGCAGCTGGGTATCTCAACTACAGTGTGTGATTGGGAGCATGCAAACACTGCACCATGGTACTCACGGAATTAGCCATGGATCCTTTATGCACCTACCACCCAGCAGTAAATATACATACAAAATCTATGAAGACAAGTTTCCCCATTGTGTTCAACTATGATTGATTTTCTTAATTTAACATCCAACATAGCACTTGATCTACTCCCTACTCCCTCCTTAAATCCTTTGGCTGAGACGCATCCCAGTGATTGCCACTGTGTCAAGCTTTCCTTGCCAGTTACTCTGTCCAGTCATTACCAATGTTTTGTTACCACAGATAGATATGGACTATTTTGGCAGAATGACAAGGCTGAAGCAAGACTGCTACTGCATCCTGTTCCAGTGGATTGAGATTTCAAAAAACTAGAGATTTAAAATGTCAAGTAAAATACTGAAAATAAATAGTTATATCTATAGGCATACACTTGGAAAAACAACATTGCTGCTTGATGAGAATTGTAACATGAACATCTCATTCCCTTGATCTCCAAAATGAAAGACAGATTCAAAGTATGGGCTTTATCATTCCCAGTGCAGCCAGATTTGGTGAGACACCTAGTCTTGTTACTTTTATTAAGACTATGACTTATTACTGCTCCCAATACCCCAGAAAGGTTTTGGTTAAGAAAAGCTTATTTTCTGAGAAGTTTTTACTCTGATATTCAGTGTCCATATAACCAAAGAGATGTGTTCCCTCTCTGCAACATTGATCTTCACAGGATGTCTGACACTGTCACTGACTGTATTGGGTTTGGCTGAGATGGAATTTATTTTCCCCATAGCAGCCTTCATAGTGCTGTGCTTTGCACTGAGAGCTCGAAAGGTGTTGATAACGTACCAGTATTTTGGCTATTGCTGAGAACTGTTCGCACAGCATCAAGGATGTCTCTCCAACTTTCTCCACTCACCAGTAGGGTAGGGGGTGAGCAAGATCTTGTGAGTGAACATAGCCAGGACAGCTGACACAAATTAACCAAAGGGATATTCCATACCATATGACGTCTGCTCAGCAATAAAAGCTAAGAGAAAGAAAGAGAAAGGTGGGACATTCATTGTTTATATCATTTGTCTTCTGGAGCAACTGCTACACATACTGAAGTCCTGTTTTCTGTGAAGTGGCTGGACATCACCTGGTGATGGAAAGTAAAGAGTAAAATATTTTTGTTTCCTTTGCTTCTGCATGAAGCATTTGCTTTTGCTTTATTAATCTGCCTTAATCTTGACTCATTAATTTTTTCTATATTATTTTCTAACCCCATGTCCTGCTGAGAACGGGAGTGATAGAACCAAGTGGGAACCTGGCATCAAGCCAAGGTCAACCCACCACACTGACAGAGTGAAAGATCTGTGGAGAACATCCGCGGAAGAGCTGAGGAATTCAGTGGACTTTCTGCCTGTGAAAAGTGAAAACACAGACTTTTCCACCTTTAAGGAATGTTTTATTTTTCTCTTTCCTTTAATGTTTTCAGCAATGTTTGCATGAAGGCCTACTGAAATATATTACAAATGAAGCCAAGTTGGGAATTGAAATCTGTTGATAGTTTGGTGAGGTAGAAAATGAAATGCTTCTCATCTGGGTTAAAAGGTAACAAAATAGTATTAGGATGTTGCTATGTCTGTAAAAGAAAGCAAATATTGATTATATTTTTGATAAAAACAAAACAAGCAAACAAAAGTCTAAACCAAATATAACTCAAAATCCTTATGTATTAAGAAATTAATTGGAGAAACTTTGAGGTATTTATAGTAAGCGTATTTCTTTCTAATAATTCAGAAAACTTTTCATCTACAGAATGACCAACGTTTCAGGGTCTACATGAAAATAAACTAACATACATCTGGGATTTTTTGCAACAAAGCTGTAAGTAGTTCAAAGAAATGAAGACAGATTTTGTAAATACAGTGTGCACTTGTGTTTCTTAGGTATGAAATGTCACAGATACCTGTGGCAGTTCAAAGCTTTATGAATGGAAAAAGCTAAGTCTTGTTGGCTTCTATCGGTTTCTCAGATTATGATAGATTTTACAAGTGTTATCAACTGAATCTGATTCTACATCCAGCTTTTCAATGTTCATTAAAGCTGCAGGATGATCCTATCTCCCTTGTTTGGGTGAATAATCCTAATTCCTCTAAGAACTTTTATTGACAACTTGTAAATAGGATTTGTAAACTAAACCCCAGACCTTGGTAAGACTGATAATACGTTTGCCTGGAAAGGAAGAATTAAAAACATTATCGACAGTAGATTTATGTGTCTTTCTGTTTTCTTGAAGAAATGAATATGTTGTTTTCTTAAGGGGTTATTTTTTTGCCTCACAATGTGCAGAACAAGGGCTAATAGAAACTACTTGGATGGAAAATCAGTGAGACAGGCAGAACAGACAGCAGAACCAAACCAGTTCCTGCACATATTTCAGTCTAGTATTCACCAAATGTTTTTCATAATGTCTTACCATGTACTACTGTACTACAGTTTCCCAGATGATCATCCATCTTCAGATTGCATTCCTAACATGGAGACAGACCAGGATCTCCTCACAGATCAGGGAAGATAAAGGCTTAAAGGAGAAGATATCTTTAATAAAATCCATTCTTTAAAGATCTTCCTGCTCAGGGATCATTTCAATGAAGACAAAAGCAAATTAATTATATGTCGAGTATGACACAAGTATGTTTAAGAATTCTAAATATAAAAAAATGAAGAAAATTCTGTTTCTTTAAGCAAATTCCATACCTATTAGATAACTAATGGAGCAGGTACTTTTTACATACCTACAGATCAGTTTTCAAAAATGTAGTAGACATAACCTATTCCAAGGTTCTCTACTGTGTGTGGTTTATATCTAAGATCCCATGCCTCCAAAGCTGTCTGTTTGCTATGCACTGGAAACAAAAGGAGTTTATCATGTTGGTCTTGCTTAAATTTAGAAGTATCTCAAATCATCCTCCTGAATCCGATTTTCAATCTCTATGTTCTTTTATTCCCTGTCAAAAATAAAGCTAATACTATCCCTAACTTCTACCCACATAACAAATCCTCAGAGGAAATTTTTTGCATCTTCCAGCTCATCTGAGACCTCTAGAGATGATCAAAGTATTAATACCATGCTCTAAGCTTTTAACATCTTCCTTATATCCCCGTAAAATCATTCCACTCATTTTCTAAGAACTCCTTTAAGCACCAAAATGTATAAATAGGTAAGAGGTTAATCAGTAAGAGATTAATCAGTTAAGGAACCGATATTACTCTGCAGCATAGGGCATGTAAACAAAATATTTCAAAAAAAGGAAAAGAAGAAAACCTCAAGTCTATCACTCCTTTCTTAATGTTGATTTTCTATTTAAACAGGACAAAGGAAGTCACCACTTTGCTTGTATTCCCATCTACAAAATGTTTTGCAAAAACATTACTCTCTTCTGTAAACAAGATGAATGAAATATATTAACAATGTAACTGAAAAAAATAAGAGTGTACAACAGTTTTCTAATTAATGAAACATGAAACTGTAGAGTATTAACAACTGATCCAATTACAAAATATTAGCTGCTCTGGGAGTCATGAACATGAAGGTCATGACACAAACCTCCTTGCAGATGTTAGATTGGTTGACACCTGCAAATCATTTGGAAGCAAGTATTTACTTAAATATCTTATTATGCTACCAATTTTTCCTCTGTTTTCTATCATGCTAAAGCTTTGCTCCCATGGGACCAAAAGAACTAGAAGACAGTCTGTGTTTTGTTGGTTGGGTGTTTTTTGGTTTTTTTTCTTTTCTTTTCTTTTTTTCTGTGTACAGGTCTAATTAGCATAATCACACTATATTTTCTTTTCTGGCCTCATCAGGCAAGTCAAAAAACAACTCTCAAAATACTGGGGAGAATTCCCCAGCCTGACTCTCATTTCTTCAGCAAAATAACTTCCTCTAGAGTCTATTATATTTCAAGTTTATATTACAGCATAGGGTGTAAAATACTGATATACCCTCGAAAAAAATCAGTATTTGTCTACATTCATGCCAAACTCTTGTCCATCTACACGTTGATGTAAATTTAGAAACTTTCCTCCTCAGAGGCAGGAACAGTGAATGGAAACAAAGATGACAAAGTGTCTTCAGAAGAATGGCATCACAGGAGCCCTGGAGTTTTATCATTCCTAGGTAGGAACTGATCACCCATTGTTCAAAACACTGAAATAGTCAGGAACATTTTTATAGGATTCATTTACTTATCACCAGAATGGCTGGAGATGGACAGACAGAAACTGTTCCCAGCAAACAAAACAAACAGTAATTCTTTGTGCTCAAACTCACACATAAAAGATACTTGTTTTATGGGAGTGAGACACATCATTTAGGGCTCCCGGAAATGGAGGCATTAAAATCTGCAAATAAATCTTAAAATTAATTAATCAAAATTGTTAGTTGAACAATTGACCTCTTTCTGTCCATGGATTCCAGAGAATCCTATAACCATAAATGAACAGAATTTCCAATGATTTTACAATATTGTTAATAAGTATGAACTTATGTCTATCATGTGACAGTTCAGAAATAATACCTGTGCAGGAACATAGATTTTCAAACCTATGTTTGAACTACCATATCTGGATGACGACATAACAAAAACATCCCTAGAAAATGTCAATGGGATAAAGTTAGTGAGGGAAGGTGGATCATCTTTGCAGTGTTAGGATCAAGTAGGTAAGGTGATAATATATGGCTTCAGAGCTATACATTTCCCTAGAAGTAGGATATTGTACAGCACTGAAGATGGAGAAAGAAAGAGAAATTTATGGGGAACAAGGAAGGAGTCAGAGGTACAGAATCTCTGGGAAGTTCAGAGAAATACACAAGGCTGATATAGCAGACATGCTAATACTACCAGTCTACTAGCTCATCATGAGCCTGGTATCACATATGCTTGAGATTGTACCTCTCTGATACTGGTCCACTGTTACATCTCCCTGTGCTAGAACTCATAAACAATTAATACTAATAGATGTTGAAGTGCAAAAACCCAAATATGTAAACCCAAATGTGCAAGGAACAGTGAAGAGTGGTAGATTGTACCAAGTCACCTCAAATGATAATTAAGTTCTTTTGCACTTGACATTAAAGAATATTCAAGTCTGATTCACAACAGGAGTTGAGTCTTTTCTGTATCACTGAGACTGTCATAATCTTCTTGAGCTCATGTCAGAACATATTTTTAAGTCTGAACACACATGGTCAGACATGCATATAGATACTGAGGTCGTAATTTTACTCATCAAGTTGCCACCTGAACCTGTATCTCCACTCCAGTGGGACACTCAAACCAATCCTGAGGGAACTCTCCCAGGTCCTCCCCAAAACCATGGATGGATTTGTGAAGAACTGTCTAAGTCTGCATGCTCATTTTACCCAAATCATCTTAGATTATGCTCATATGGTAGGATGTTAAAGACCAAGTTTTGAATCACCACTCAGCCTGATTTGAACTGAGATTTTAGGAGGATGGTGTCCTAGTCACCAGACTGAGGAAATTTAGGACAGTATCTACAGTGCACAAGGATCTCAGAACTGTCGCTCTGCCAGCCCTGGGGCACAGACTTAGAAGGATAGGCATTGGCAATCCAGGCTGAACAATCATACCAGGGCAACCCTAGAAGCAGGATTCCTCTCTGAAGGGTTTGTAGACTGGTCTGGTACTGCTCTGACTCTATTCTGGCACCAGTCCTGGGTATCTTGCATTCACTTCCATCTCTGTACTATGCATGCTAGTCTAGTCTTGTCAGGCCCAAAATCTCTGTTTGCCTTACTCAAGTTCTTCTATTTGGTCACTTATAACAGACTTCGGTACAAGGATTTAAACTTCTTTTTTCCACCTTCTATATTATGTCTTACAAACTAAAATAAAATCAAGTCTTGTCTTTTTTTTTTCCCCAAGTAAATAATTACATGTAGCAATCAGTCTTCTCTTTGTGACCATGTTACGTTTCCCAGCTGATCAGCAGGAAATCTGTTTGAAGACAACATAAGCATGACCCCACCATACTTGCTGCCATCAGTCTACCTCCCTTTCACCATGCCAGCTGGATTACTCTGAAGTGTCATTATATACACAAAGGAAGCAAAAGCAAGCCTGGCACTCAGAGCAGCTATCCAGTGGAGGACTAAAGCTTCAAAGCAGAATCTATTGCATACTGCAGTCAGCTGCTAAAACACTAATACAAAATATTATTAATGCAAGTGCCCTAAACTGAGCAATGACAGTGGCTGTTGTATATGGATTTATTTATCTTGTATGGATAAATAAATAGCAATAAAGAGAAATCAAAATACTTCAAGTTTACAAAGAAGCACTATACTATATGCTCCAGAAATACTAATATTTTTAGTAGTCATGACTGTGTTGGATCTGGGCTGTAATTTCACTTTCCCAGAATTTACAAAGTTGTAAGCTTGCTCACAGGCAGACAATGCCCAAATGAAAAAGGCTTAACTTTCAAACTGTGCTAAGCTCATCTGATATGATATCATCTTTTCCTAGTTAAAACACTGTGTGCTACCATTTGCAAATTTTGAAATGTGTGTTACCATGACTGCAGCAAACATTCTATTTTTAGATTCTGTTAATCTCTCATCTTAAAACATAGAACCGCAATTAATAACAGCAGCCAGTGTTCTTATTTCTTGTAACAGTGAAGCTATATTATTAAAGAATTACAGTCCACTCAGATGCACAAAAGTGTTTTTAGACACTTGTTGATGAAATTTTATGTCAAGGAAAGCCTTTTAACATGAAACTAATTTTCTGCACTATTTACTAACAAGACACAGTTCTCAGATTTAAAATTAAGAGGTGCTATTAATATTCAATTTGTAATTATCTTATTATGCAATGATAAATGTTCTAATTAGTTACCTAGGCAATAAACCACGATTTAACTAAATATACTAAAAAAATGACATTTAAAAAAGAATGAAGATTTTGATATTTAATTCCATATAAACATAGACAAGAATGCCCACATGTACATGCAAAAAGCTCTCATGATCCACTTCATCAAAATGAAGACAAATGTTCAGGAAGAGATAGCTTTGTTATCCTTTGAAATACTCCACTGTAATTCTTAGTAATAATTTCTACAATAGTCAATAATGGACTTTTGGAGAAAGAGTTTGAAAAATAAGGTAAAGAAAAGCTAATCCTCCAATCGGGAAAACAATATGCAAAATACATGTGCACCCTGAGATTCAGTTTGTGATATAGCGGTATTTTTTCTTTATTATTTTTCTCCCATTTCTTATTCTGTCTTTTGACCATTACAGACAATTAAACTGAAGACATCTTCCATATTTCTTTCGTAAGTAGTGATAAATAATTTAGAATCCTTTATTTTACCTTCATAATGAGAATATCTGCTTGTTGTTGTTTTTGTTTGGTTGGTTTTCGTTTTGTTTTGGTTGGTTGGGTTTGTGTTGGTTGGTTGGTTGGTTGGTTGGTTTGGTTTGGTTTGGTTTTTCTATTTGCATCACTTCACATTTATTGACATAGAATTTCACCTAAGATTTTGTTGCCTTGTTATTTTGTGTTACCTCTGCAACTTATTGCCAGTAGTTTCAGTTTAGTCTGTCTTGTATTATTTTCCATCAGCAGTCATCTTATATATTCAGAACACAATGGCTTGAGCAGCAGCTGTGAGGACTCAGCAGTTCCACAAGCAAGGCATAAAAGTCTAAAAATGTACATTCTAAAGGTGAGGGCTGTGTAATAAATGAGCCAAAAGGAAAAATTCAGTTTGGGTAACTTGTTATCCAGACTGTGTGGCAGGGATAGAAATTGATAGGCATTCTTCAAGTAGAGAAGAACTATTGAAGGACTATTTACAGTCCTCACTAATCTGTAGATGAATTATTTCTATGGCGAAGTTATGAAAGCTCCTGATGCAGCTGACATTGCTGACAACACGTATTTCATAGAAGCGTAGAATCATAGAACGTCTTGGGCTGGAAGGGACCTCTAAGGGTCATCTAATCCAACCCCCCTGCAGTAATCAGGGACATCCTCAAGTAGTTCAGGTTTCTCAGAGACTTATCAAGCCTGACCTTCAATGTCTCCAGGGATGGGGCCTTGACCACCTCCCTGGGTGGCAAGCTGTTCCTGTGTTCCACCACCCTCAGAGTAAAGAACTTCTTCCTAAAATCCAATCTATATCTACACTTCTCTAGTTCAAAACCACTGCCCCTCATCCTACCACTACATGCCCTTGTAAAGAGTCCCTCTCCAGCTTTCTTGTAGGCCCCCTTCAGGTACTGGAAGGCTGCTATAAGGTCTCCCCAGAGCCTTCTCTTCTCCAGGCTGAACAGCCCAAACTTCCTCATCCTGCCCTCTTAGGAGAGGTGTACCAGTGCTCTGATCATTTTCATGGCCCTCCTCTGGACCTGCTCCACCAGGTCCATGTCCTTTCTGTGTTGAGAGCTCCAGAGCTGAACACAGTACTCCAGGTGGGGTCTCACCAAAGCAGAAGAGCAGAATCACTTCTCTTGATCTACTGGCCACACTTCTTTTGATGCAGCCCAGGATGTGATTGGCCTTCTGAGCTGCAAGTGTGCACTGTCTGCTCATGTGTAGCTTCTCATCCACCAGAACCCCCAAGTCCTTTTCCACAGGGCTGCTCTCTATCACCTTATCCCCCAGCCTGTGTTGATAATGAGGATTGTTCCAACCCAGGTGTAGGATCCTGCACTTGGTCTTGTTGAACCTCATGAGGTTCACCTGGGCCCACTTCTGCAGCTTGTCCAGGTCCCTCTGGATGACATTCTGTCCCTCTGGTATATCGACCACACTACTCAGCTTGGTGTAATCTGTAAACCTGCTGATGGTGAACTTGATCCCACTGTCTATATCAGTGAGAATGTTAAACAGTACTGGTCACAGTATGGACCCCTGAGGGACACCACTTATCACTGATCTCCATCTGGATTTCAAGCCATTGACCAGTATCCTCTGGATGTGACCATCCAGCCAATTCCTCATCCACTGAGCAGTCCACCCATCAAATCCATATCTCTCCAACTTGGCGAGGAGGATGTTATGGGGGACCATGTCAAAAGCCTTGCAGAGGTCCAGACAGATGACATCCATAGCTCTTCCCCTGTCCATAGTTGTAGTCATTCCATTGTAGAAAGCCACTAGGTTGGTCAGACAGAATTTGCCCCTGGTGAAGCCATGCTGACCATCTCTGATCACATTCCTGTCCTCCATGTGCCTTATCAGACCTTCTAGAAGAATCTGCTCCATGATCTTCCCAAGCACAGAGGTGAGGCTGACAGGTCAGTAGTTCCTAGGATTCTCTTTTCTACATTTTATAAAAATGGGTGTAATGTGTCCCTTCTTCCAGTCACTAGGGACTTCATCTGACTGCTGGAACTTTTCGAATATAATGGAGAATGGCTTGGTGACTACCTCAACCAATTCTCTCAGGACTCCGGGATGCATCTCTTGTGGTTCCATAGACTTATGTATGTTCAGGTTCCACAGGTGGTTGAGAACCTGATCTTCAGTTACAGTGTGAAGAACTTTGTCCCCCTGGTCCCCACCTTGTGGTGTTTCCCTGATGTTTCCCTGTTGGCTCCTACTACGTCAGGAGCCCCTGGCTCATCTATGTGAGACTTTGGCTGTGCTGCTGTATCCCCAGCATGCCTCAGGGCAACAGTTTGAAGGCCCTTACTAACCCTTGTGTGTCATCCCCTAACTTGTCACAGGCAAGCCTGGTATTATTATCTGCCCCTCCTTCACACCTAGGTTTTTTCTATTTCCTCTGTTCAGTCATATATCATGACAAAGTTATTATCTTTGCTCTCACCTAATAAAAAAGCTGCTAAAAAATAACAATGCACAGAGAAAAAATATTTAAAAGATTTCTCCTTTGTTCCTTAACTTATTGCAGCTGATTACATTTATTGCTTATGCCAAGACCACTTGTTTTTTATACTTCCCATTTCTGTGCCATATACAGCAATGACCCAAGGGATTCATTCTCTTTAATCAAAGACATTTAAGTTACAAATCTCTGCAAGAGTATTTTGCTGTATAACACTGCATGGAACCTGCAAGAACTGTCATACAAGCAAAGGCATGAATCCTTTTTCTAATTTGTAGAAGTACTCCATGGAACTATTAGAGACACGGTACAAGAGACCAATCTAACAGATTTTGCAAGAGCTCAAGAAAGCAATACTAATAACAGAAGAAGAAGAGTTATAAACACCTATAGATTTGTCTAAGCCCTAGTGGGGTCTAAATACAGAGGAGGAAACAAAGTATTATCAAACACCAGAGCTTTACAAAGGTTCTCATTAGAAATTCCTGAGGGGATAGCGGCAAGGAGGGAAACTGTTTTAATAAAAATGTCATACACAATTGGAGGATTAAGCAGTAATAATTTTTCTTCTTTCACTGAAGAGATCAAATACTTGAAGAATTCAGAAATAATGTCAAATATCTGAACTTTACACATAAGATTTCTGTTCTGCATATTTCTTAAGTATACAAGATATAAATGCCATTATTAGTTAAATAAAGGTCAGGTCTGGGCTTCTATGTAGATAAAGCACTAAGTGCCATATCAAGCAGAACAGACAAGCCTTCTCCAGGAAATATCAGACAGGGAAGAAGGAGCAGTCTTTCTCTGAAGTGCAATATTTCAGGGAAATATCTTCTTCACATTCCTAAAATATTGCCTTTTTGTTGGGATTCTGTCCCATGCATACAGTGGGAAACTGACAGGTAACTGAACTATGGATACTTCCACTCTATTTTTATTGTAGCTCTAAATCATGTTAAAAGAATTACATGTGTTGTTTTATGACACTTTGTATCAGTTCTCCCATCTTGTTTCACAAGTAGAGCAGCGTGGCCTTGCTCTACTGACGTTGCATATCAGGTTGCTCAGGGAAAGCTAGTCCTCCAACAAACCCACATCTAGCTGTTCTTCTGACAGAGATGACTCATCTACACCATATCAACATCCTTGGATCCCAAACATTTCTTTCAGCAACCTTCACTTGCTATAGTTCCCTCAGTATTCTGTGGGCTAGATATACTCCAAAAAGCTGGTACTATCTGATGGAGAAAAAAAAAAAAAGAGAAAGAGATTTAGCTCTGGTTTCATGAACCATCAGCAAGAGAAGCACGTAGACTCAGTACCCAGCACTGGAACACCACTACAACACCTGTATGATGGCTAAATCCCGAGGAATTATTCATGCTGACTCATCAAGCTACAATGACCTAACTGCTTGTGGTATCTTGAGAAATGTCTCAGTCCATAGCAGCTGAGAATCATAGAAACATAGAATGGTAGAGGTAGAAAGGAACCTCTAGAGGTCATCATGTCCAACCCCCTGCCAGAGCAGGATCACCCAGGGCAGGCCATACAGGAACAGATCCAGGCAGGTTTTGAAAGTCTGTAGAGAAGGAGACTCCACAACCTCTCTGGGCAGCCTGTTCCGGTGCTCTGTCACTCTCACAGTAAAGAAGTTTTTTGTCATGTTGAGATGGAACTTCCTGTGTTGCAGTTATGTTTGTTGCCCCTCATCCTATCACAGGGAACCACTGAAAAGAGACTGTCCCCTTCTACTTTACACCCACCCTTAAGATATTTGAGAAAGCAAAGGCTGTAATGCTGCTTACAGTCCACAGGGTAAGTTTTTACTAGCAATTGTTGGCTCACCTTTTCATGCGCAAAGTGAGTACAATGGAATGACTTGAACCTATTGTAAAAGAATTAACAGTCTCCCTTAAGGTCAGCATTGTAGTTCTCCAGGCAGCACTGAGGAGTGTGGAAAATCATATGTTTTCCCTTCCTACAAAATACCGACATTTGAAGTCAGAGCTGAGAGGGACAAGGAAGAAGGGAATTGAAGAGCATAAGAGGAATAGAGAACAGTGGAGTCATAATGTAGTGCAGGGAATAGTTTATGGTCACACAGACTGAGGAATGTTTGTATTTGCACACTGCTACCTGCATCTCACCAAAATGCTCACTGAGCTCGGCTCCCATGTCACTTGTGGCTGTGGGGGCCTCCGCAGGGACTTTTAACTAGAACAATGAAGTAGACTACAAAACCATTTGTAGGTACAGGAGAAGGCCTCCAGAAAGCAAAGAAAGTGTAGTATTCCTCTCATACCTATGTGCCTGGTCTCCTTCAAGACCCTGAGGATGCAGCTATGATGAGAGCTGAATTTGTGAAAAAGTAATAAATATGGCAATGTTTCCAGTGCGGGAGTTTTATATGAAGGTATGAGTATGAAGGCTGGACTCACTTGGATGCACAAAGTCAAATCACAGTCAGGACTTTTCACCTAGCTTCATGGTACCTAGCGTCATGAAGCTCTAATTTTTGCCTCAAGAGTGCAGTTAGCAATGATGGTAGATGATGAATCTAGCCTCACATTTGTTCCTACATGTAATACTGCCTGGATTTCCTTGTACCCTTCCCAAGCTCGTGTTACTTTTAACAGCAGTGCAAGGGGATCATCAGGGACAGGGGACAGCTCCTTGTAGTTTCTTACTTGTTGTCAAGGAAGATGTGGCTCTTCCAGAAGCAGATAGCACTGGTTCTATCAGATATAAAGGAGCCAGAGGAGGGAGCAGTGTGCCGCACTTCATCTTGAGACAACTCTACCACTTCTCAAGGTTTCTGACAGTGAATATCAGAGATCATTATATCACTATATAAAGAAGGTGCAGACTCTGACAAACTTTTTTGCCATAGACTTTTTATGTCATAGATATTCTGCATCCAAGCAAAAGGATAGATTTGTCACTAAAATGGTGGCCATAGACAAAATCTGAGTCTGCTTTTGTACTGCACTTCCTTTCCTGTTACACAAAATAACAGTTACAAACCAGGAAGACAAAGAATTGATGCGATTACCAGTGTAACAATTCATTTCAGAGTGTCTGCATTTCTCTCATTTTGTCTCTCTGGGATTGTCTTGACTGGGAAGCACTGCTATTTATTATAAATCACTTAGGGACATGTCAGTTCCTGCTGTATTTCTCACTATGACTACCTATGAATAATTTCTTCCAGACAAATGCTCAGTTTATGGGGACTGATTTTGATGTAAAAAGTCATCCAGTTTTTCCAAACATACTTTTTCAAATTAGGCCTTGCAACTGAACACTTACTAAAGAATTCTGAGTGAGAAATTTTGCTTTTCTGTCTGACATTCTGTATCATTTTGGTCTAAGTGTAATTACTAATTACTTTGTATAATCAAATGAAAGTTTAATAACTACAGTATTTCATTTGGCTGTCTTATTTTAGACATCTAATTTATGTGCCTCTGGGTATAATTTCAGGAGATTCTAGTTTTGGAGGCAAAGACATCTTAAAAAAGCATGCTGCACTTCATCACCTCCTGAGCTGTGGTGGCCCAACACTGTGAAACTATGGTGTAAAACAGGTCACAGGACAATCTGTTAAATAAGGAGGACTAGTTATATTTAACCTAAATAACTTAATGTGTTCAATTGTTGCATAACCTTGTAAATCGAAGTAGGAAGTATTGATTTGGTTGGTGCAGGGGTATGGCCTGAAGGTTAGGAACTTTTTAATCTGGGCTTTCCTCAAAACATGTGTCTTGTAAAGTCCTCCAGAAGACTGGAGCCTCATTCTCTTGAATTCTCACATTTTTCAGTGAACCATGATAAATATTATTGTAGGATACATAACACAAGTCAAACTTGGTTACTTTCTAAAGGAAGCTCTTTCAGTTCACTGATGTTTTAAGAAGCCTAGGAAGAAAGGCATACTGTCAAGACACCTGGCTGAAACATCTATAATGCACCTGAATTTTAGGTCTTTAATGAATACTTTTAAAGTAGATGCGTACATTCCTCATACAGTCTATAGAAAAAGCCAAACAATAACTACTATCTATATCAACGGAGACAAGGTCTCATTGTGAGGGCTGCAGAGACATGTGTCTTTCTCCAACAGTTGGTCAGAGAAATACTTTCCCTAAGTCACTCTAGGCACCTAAAATTCTCATGAATTACAGACTACTTGTCTCCACTATGATCTTACTTCATCATCTAAATTAGGTACTGGCAGTGTCTTCTGCAAATGCTGCTGAGGACGTAAACTGGAAATAAAAAACAAAATCCTGAAATCAGTTATGCTCCTCATTTTTTGTCAGCTAAGTAACATCACTGCTCTGGGAGTCTTTAGCTGTTCATTTTGCTGCAGCTTTCAGTTCCCTTTTTCCCCAAAGGGATGGTGTAAAAGGATTTAATATGGCAGAGTGCCTGAGCCCAGAGAACTACACTCTGTACAGCTGATGTGACAGCCATGCTGTGTAAAGGAAAGGTCTGATCATTTTTCCTCTGGTCATCTGGAACATTCACTGAAAATACAGAGAAAAACTTGCAGAATTAAACCCTAATGCATTCATGCAGTGGAACTAATAAGAATATTAACACAACACATGTTTAAGCAGTCTAAATATTTTTTTTTTTCTCAAGTGGAACATGCTGTTGAACCTATGTGCAAAATCCCCCCCATCATCTCTGTACACAGTCCTTCACAGAAATCTATGAAATGCAATAGAGCTCTTTTTGGGCAATTTCACTGTCAGGGAAGAATGCAGGAAGGGTGGAACACCAGCTCTCTGATGGTGTAATTTTAGATTTTATTGTAATGCCTGCCAGTGAATATTTCACATGCAGAGATTACCAAAGCAAACTGTGAAAGGCCACAGCCTGCCCTGTAACCCTAAAAGGATGTTGGGCTTGGCTCTCTTCCAGGGCAGCAGGATGTGTGGCCTGGATTAGAACAAGAATATTCCTAACATTCATTGCTTTTTAATGATGTCATGCTTGCTAGCTATTGCAAGTCCTTTATCCTTTCCTCTGTAAAAGCTCTTCTAATACTACCAAAACTTCCTGATGAGAAAACATTTCAAAATAAGGCTGTAAGCATCACATCTATGCAATGATGAAAGTACAGAGCTGCTAAAATCATAGTTTATGGAAAGAGTAACTCAGCTTCATTGACTGTACTGTCATTACATGTGTATGTCAAATACTGTAAAATGAAGTCAATGATACATGCTAAGTGGTTATTTTAATGTTCCTGGTTTTATCAATAAAAAAAAATTTACATTGAAAAGTCTCATTTTGCTTTATACTTTATCTGAGCATGCAACACAGTGTTGAAAAAAAGTGAATGTTTCATTTACTATTGTGATCATTTTATTTCAGGGAGGATGTAATCATAAAATTACAAAATGAAACATGAATATTCACATTTTTTGATCATGTAAAGCATAATAGCTACCTCTTAACATGTTATATGAATTCCCGAAATAAACACGATTGTCAGTTGTGTTATTAATTATAATTGTGTTGATTAATTTTAAATGGCTTTTAGTCATTTTGAACCATCAGTTGCACAGTAGAACAAACTGGAGGTGGAAGCCCCAAAATAGTCTTACTTTGGTCATAAGAGTTTCTAGCAATGTTCCTACTGATCTCATCAAAACTAGTTTTTTAGTCAAAATACCTCATGGAAATAGATTTAAAATAAATTACCTCTGAAAGGTAATTTTATCTGCACTCATTCTAATGAAAGGACCTGCAGATGGGCCATCTTGCTCAGGAGCTGTGGTCTTTCTGGGATTGATTCCTACATGGTGCTTTCTTCCTGAAACAGGGTCTTTTTTGGGGCTGCCAAACAGGAGAAGAGCCACAGGAGGATCCTGCAGTGAGCAGAGCCAATGTGGCCACCCCTGACTCTCCATTGTGGCTTCCCAAGTGCAACCAGTCATTCTCATGCCCTGTGGACCAGGATGCACTGCATTGCTCTTGCCTCATCTGAATTTCTGTTGGGTAGAGGAAAGGTCCATTGACAGTTCTCTCCATCTCCACAGTACTGGCAAAGTTAAAAATTTTATAAGTGCGTATTTATGTTTTGAGCTTCACTGTCTCCTCACCTTTCCATGGCTACTTGGTCTTCTGTCACCCTCATGAAGCAGGTGCTGCCCCATCCTTCTGTCAGGACTTGCTTCTCACTAGAGCTGCTGGAAGGGCACCCACATGACCTGAGGCTGCTTGAATGGGCCTGATGTGCCTCCTGAGATGGCAGTCCTCACCTGGTACCTGTTTTCAAGGACCATAAAGGTATCCCTGCCAGTCCCTGGGAATCCTGTTGCAGTGATCAACCATCTTCTGACTGAAGAACATATTCCTAATGTCCAATCCTAACTTACCCTGGTGCAACATCATTTGATTTCCTCATGTCCTATCTCACTGGTCATCAGAGTAAGGAGATCAGCACCCTCCCCCTCTGCTGCCTTCCTAAAATTTAGTCAAGCTCAGTACCGACTAAGCATAGTCAGGTAAATCTTTCCCAGGAAGATGGGAGCTTTTTACTAAATCAGTTCATAGACTTTAACAATGTAGATCTGATATATATTTTTAAGTCTAACATAACTGGAACACCATACTTTGTACAAAATTATCTATGAGAAAGTTAACAGCATCAAAAGATTTTAAAAAGTATACACAAACAATCTCACAGTAAGAAATATATATGTTTGTGCATAAGACTGAAGGAGATTAAGGAAATAAAACTTGTTCAGATCATAGGAAATAGTCATGGCGATCCGCAAGGAGAACTAGAATTCTATACCTGGGGTGGGATAACTATGTACCTAGGTACAGGCAGAGAATATTTACCCTGCTGAAAATGACCCAGAGGTTATGGCAAGTGACCTACTGAATATAGCCAGCAATGTGCTCTCATCATAAGGCAGACGGCTTAATTGGCTACAACTACAGGAGTGTGATTAGTCAGTCAAGGAAAGTTAGTATCCCTCTCTGCCTGGCAGTGGTAAGGCTTCACTTGGAATACTGTGTTGTGTTTTGGGGCACCTAGTTCCAAAAAAGTTGTTCAGAAATTACATGGTCCAGCAGATAGCTATCTATATGACTGAGTACCTGTGAGCAAAACTTGAAGAAGTTTGGCTCCTTAAGCCGGGCAAAAGTGGAAGCCAAGATGATCTAATCAAGCCTACTATCTGGAGCCACAAATAAAGTGGACCTAAACATTTCTTTGTGGTAGCAGATGGTAAAACAAGGCACAAGAGCTACTTGCTGCAGTTTAGGAGGGTCAGGTTGTGCATTAGGAAAAAGTCCTTCACTTGGAGACTATGTCAGCAAGAGAACAGGTTACCAGTAGGTCCTCTGTCTGTCTTTTAAGGCTTCCAAGACTCATCTGGACAAATCTAGGGCTAACCCAACCCAGCATGGTGACTAATTCTGCTGTGAGAGAGAGGGAGGGAGTCTGGAGCAGACCTTCAGTTGCCACTCCTAGCCACCTTGTTGGCAATTCTGTGAATAACATGCACAGTCAGATCTGTAGTCCTTAATGTCATTTCTTTGGGAAGTATCCAATATCAGATGCCTTGGAGGACAACATAGAAAACCCTGATGCAGATAATTATGGAATGATTTGCTTCAAGCTAAAAGTTTATTGCAAGCATAATGAATTTCTAAGAATTTATTGTAAATGTCATTTGTAATAGGAATGGTAATATGTTGAAAACATTTTTAGCAGCCTCTTTTCATTTTAAACATATGAGCATTCCAGACCGAGGGTTTCCAGGAAAAAAAGTCTTTAAACATTAAATCCTGGTCTTAAACTCCCCACCAGAAATAGACGTTCTGATTCAGCTGATTCACTTTAAAGAAAAATAAAACCAAAAAAACCAACGAATCAACCAACCAAAAAAACCTGCCAAAAAACCACAAACAAAACCCCAACCAAACAAAAAAAACCCCACAACAACAACAACAAAAAACCACAAAAATACCCCAAACCAACCAACCAAAACAAAAACAAACAAACAAACAAAACCCAAACCCAAAACACAAAAGCTTCAATTGTAATCCAGCCCCTAAGGAGCATTTAGTAGCAATTAGAAAATTATTGCCACATCACAATCCTAGGAGTATGTCCTGAGGGAAAAGCTTTTGACAGAAGACCACCATTCCTCTGATCTTGCTGCCAAAAGGAGTAAGTACTACTTTCTCATTCACATGGAAGAAAATTGTTCTGGCCCACAAATGGTAAGCTTTTGTACTTAGACTCTAATACCTGGCTATCTGTCTACCCAGATATTTAAAAATTTTTTCACATAATATCACTCTGGAAGACAATAGCTTCAGGAAAGATACTGTAACTAATAAAATTTTCCTGTTTGTATTTCTCATTGCTCATGTAGATTTAGGAAATGGTCTAGTAAATATCACAGACAAATTCTGTCACTGATTCTAGGTATATAAAGTTCTAAAAACTGTAGATGAAAGCAGACTTGGCCACTGATAGGGGTAACAGTCTCATGTTTCTAATTATAGCTCAGAGAAACTCAGAGAGATAACAGATTATTCACACTTTAATATCCCATGGTCAGAAATGTCTGTTTCATTCATGATCATCTAATTTTTCCCATTTTAAAATCTTCCTGGAAGATTAATACTGTTTAAAAAAAAAATAATAATAAATGTGATCATCTAGTTGCAATTACAATTGTAGTGTTGAGGTTTTTGGGGGTTTGTTGTTTTTTTTTCTATTTGTTTGTTTGGGGTTTTGTTGTTGTTGTTTTGTTTTTCTTTTTTATTAGGTTGTTTAGGTTTTTATTATTATTTATTGATTTATTTATTTTGGGATGAGGAAACACAGTGTATGTGACCTGTCAAAGTCAAACAGGAAATGAGTAACCACTTCTGGAACAGAGCACAAAAAGGTCTCTTCATACAAAGTCCTGAGTTACATCTGTTCCTCTATCCCCCTGACTTGTATATCTGGAAAGATATAGGCATTTAAAATACTGCTTAAGGAGTAGATTTGACTACACTATTATCAATTTGTTCTACATTGCATTTTACCCTATTCACAAGTTGCTCAAGGTCTCACAGCTTAGATTTATAGGGGGACTTCTGACAAGTACATTGACACTAATGTGACAAACAGTAGAGGTGAATGTCAAGAGTTTCTTTCCAAAATAGCATCTTGACATATTTTCAGCTGAAAGAAATAGCTGTATTTCTCTTGAGCTGGACAGTCATTTAGGAGAAACTGCTGTCAGTATATTGATGCAATTAACTTACCTATGCTCACTCCAGGTAACTCCTGCTTTATGAGCTCGTTTTATGAAAAATTTGCCATATAAATCACCATTGCTGAAGTGGAACGATATCTTTGGCCAGAGCCAAGTATCCCTCTACAGAATATACACAGCGAGATATGAAGTAAGCGCATCACAGCCAGTTGCTTAGCAGGACAGAAGACATTATGAAAGCACATTTCAACCTTCAGTACAAGATTTGGCTGCTTTCAGCAACTGTTACTGTATTTTGAATGGAGGAAGCAGGGAAAAGTGAAGTATTTTACAGTGAAGTGGAAAAAACCTCAAGGAAGTCTTTCCATACTTTAAGTAAATATGTTTTAAAGTTTCAATTACAAAATTATGTTGGTAAAAGAAAGCTGGTACAAATGACAAGCAAAACTGGTATTTATACATTTTCTTTGCTTTCTGGCCATTTATGGGGTCAGGAGGATGTACTAGCATTAATTCAAAGGAGAAAAATAAATGTTGAAAATGGAAGTGGAGACCTATTTCTACAGACTTTTGCCTCTATTCCCAAGCACAAACATTCATTAAGGTATTCATCTCTCTCCTTGTTCTCATTATAAAACCACTAACAATTTAGCACTGGTGACTGCTTCCAGAGGTAAAATGGCTCAAGACTGGAGTATAAAGGGTAGAAGATATCATTTTTATTACTAGCAGACCTGCATGGTTGGAGCAGTGTCTGTCTGTGTTATGTCTGGCACTAAGACATGCTATTAATCATTCACCTCATAATCACCAAATTCACGCCCTTTGTTTCCTCTCTTCTAATGGATTCTTTTTCAGTTATGGATCTTCTGTTTATGCACAGAACACTGCAGCACTCATAAGTATGATCAAATAGTTTTTGAATTTAAATGCATGAGCTTCTTAAGGGAAATAGACTTTAATTCAGATACGCACGTTTATATCTTATAGGAAATGGACTTGACTATAATTGGGATTAGTGTAGGCCAGGCAGTTGGTTTTATGCATACCTAACAGTGTGAGGACAGAAAATTCAGCTCCAGACTCAATGGAATCTTAAAACTTTCTGTATCTTTACTCAAGCACCAAACCCCAGGAACACTGCTGTATGTAAGAACCTGCTTCAGGCAGTAGTGGGCAGTCTGTACAGTTAATATTGCTATAGATCTATATCAATTTTCTTTTAATTCGTTCCTCACCTCTGGCTTTCTGCTCTCCCTTCATTCCAGTTTGGGCATCTTCTCCACAAGCCAATGCTGTGCTACTCTGTAGGTGTTTCCTGTAGCCTATGGCATTCATGAAGTCTTTCTGGAGTGCATTTGGAAATAGAAAGCACATCAAGACTATTTAAAAATGGGACTAACTCAGATATTCTAAGAACTTCATTTTTCAAAGTCTGTCATTAAAAACTGAATAATATAATTAGTTACAATTGTCCAAGTAATTCTGTGTTCTTTAATGAAAATCTCATTGATTGTCTTATACTTGCCTTATAAGAACGCTTTTACCTGTTCCGACATTTGAAGTCTTTCTCTGGATAGAGTACCTACCCAAGAACGTTCACTTAAAAGCAAAAATGGGCTACACAGGGATCTGTTCCATGCCCCTGCATTCTCCAGCTCAGACTTCTTCCTGAATGTAAAGATTAACATTAAAGCATCAGTGTAGCTCACTGCCCTCCTCCCTTCCTGAAAAGGAAATTGTCACTTCCAACTATTTCAGAATGCTAATTCTGTAAAACAGCCATGCTACAGCATGGCAACAATGCACAGTTTATTCTGGGTGGTTTTTGAATTGCCTCTGACTCCTGCTCATTTCCCAATAATTACTGATAATTACACCACTCAAACCAAAATGAAACACAACAGACTCTTTCAAAGCTGTAGAAACAAAGTTTGTCCAGAAACTGACCTTCCCGTTTGGAGGTGAGAGGAAGTGTGCATGGAATTATATAGGAATGATGAGTTGCTTTCTAACTCATTTTGATAGAAATCAACAATCATAGACAGCAGGAAAACCAAGGCAGTAGCTTTAAGGAGCCCCAGGCAGTAAGCTATGTGCAGGCTTAGGTTTATTCAGTGGCTTTAGAAGCTGTCAATGTTCTGTCTCGCCTGTTATCTTAATATACTGCAACAATGGCAATGATAAACAATATACACTTAATATAAACCCTTCTTTGCTTGTTTATAGAAAGAGTTTCTTTGGTCAGCATATAACCATCTTTGAGGTCTTTTTAAGGATCATTGCCAGAGGGAAAAAGGGGGAAAAGGCTTCTGGGGGAGTTGAGGAAAACCTGCCAAGCCTCACTTACACAGCAAAACAGTTTTTATGACATTTCTCCTTTTTCTGCAGTCTGGTTTTACAACAAGTTTCAGCAAGACACTCAGAATCACAATCACTCTAAGTTTCAATCATCCTCATTTAAATTGCCCTGGCAGAAACAAGTGCCTTGTAACTGCTTTTGAACTGCAGTGTAAGAGTTTTGGCAGAAAGAGGCCTTGGACTTGAGATGCTGCATTCACATCCATATAAGAGCTGAGGCACAAAACAGCCTTGGAGCTATGATGCCGCATTCATCGTGGGGTACATGTGCAGGCATCAGTTGGGCCTTGGAGCTGTGACATTTGGGCAGACGCTCTGATGCTGTATTTTCTTCAGTTCAAGAAGTGATGGACAGAGAGACCTTGGATTTCAGACAGTAGACACAGACCAGTGTTTATGTGCATTGTTCACATGCACAAGTATTCTGTGAGCCACTGGAGTCCCAGAGTTCTCTCGAGCATTTAAAAAGCAAATCTAAATCCCTTTTGATATAAAGGTTGTACGGATAACTTTGAGATATTACTATACCACCTTTAAAGGCAATAGAAAGCAACCAGCTGAATTCCTCAGCTTTTCAAAAATAGCTCCACAGCTGGTTAGATTAATTTATTTTCCTTTTGGCATTCCTCCTCTGGAATCAGTAAGCATGATCAGCTGCTATCCACTGGAAGCACTATAGAAACAGATCTATTATTACTATTATTATTATTATTATTATTATTTTTCAATTGTAAATACCAACAATGTGCTGAATCACAGTTTGTCATACAGAGAGCAGATGGTTTATTATGAGGTTAACACTCTGAAGCTCAGAGATACTACATCTGATTTGCCAACACCATTACTCCTGCAAACTCTATGAAATAAATGATGAATACTGGATTAAGCATTGTCAATACTTAACCATTTTATTATGTCCAACGATGGCTAAGCTATATTTTATACTTCTGTGGAAGCTGTGCTGCTTGTCAAACAGAAGATATGGGCTTGATGCAGAAATAAGTGGAGATTTTTGATCTGTCTTATGCAGAAACTCAGAGAAGATGATTGTGATAGTCTCTGGTTCTAAATGAATGACCATGATTTTGGAGTTTTTCTGATTCTAAGAATTCTAAAAACCCTAAGTATGTAGAATTTTTAATATAGGTATGTCTAACTCTTCTGGTTGTAGGTCAAATATGGAAATAAGAATCTCAGAGTCACCAAAGGCCCCTCATAAACCTGTGAAATCCTCTTCCCTTCCCCCAATACACACACACAAACACACACAGAGTTATTTTTAACACAATTATCTTAAAACTAAAAATCAGGAAGAAAGGGCTCTCACTTAAACTTCTGCCTGACCACATAACTGTGTAGTAGGCATTAATTCCATTTAAGCAAAAATAGTCCAATGTCTGTAGAAGGATAGTATCAGCTTGATTTTGCTTAAGAGAATCAAATGTAATAATGAAAAAAATTCTTCTGTCAGTTAGCAGAGCAGTAATTTTATGCAGGATACAGTCAGTGTGCCAGCCTAGTAGGTTTTTGCTGAAATTTCACATTTAATATATAGTGGAAGAATAGAGGAGTCTCTAATTGGTGCTGACGTGTGCTGTTTATTCATCCACTAGAGAAAGGAAAAAATAACCAATAGGAATCACATTTGATGTCAGCACTGTATGCCAGGAAGAACAACGAAACTGTTAGAAATACATCATAGTGAAAAGAAGCAAAGAAGATATCTTCTCCAAAAGTCTCCAAATTATATCTACTGTGTATAAGATGCATGGCATGTGTTCCCAAAATATCATTTGTGATTCAAGATCTGGACTTCTCCTACATAACTTGACTTTTGGAATTTTGGAATATGACTTTTGGCAGTCTGGTGAAGTCCCCACTGGCTGGAAAAGGGGAAATATAATCCCCATATTCAAAAAGGGAAACGTGGATGAATCTGGGAACTATAGGCCAGTCAGTCTCACTTCTGTGCCTGGTAAGATCATGGAGTGGATCCTCCTGGAGACACTACTGAGGCAGATGAATAATGATGAAGCAATTGGATACAACCAACATGGCTTCACCAAGGGCAAATCATACCTGACTAACCTAGTGCCATTCTATGAGAAGGTCACAAAATCAATAGATGGGGGAAGAGCAACAGACATCATTTATTTGGACCTGAGCAAAGCCTTTGACACTGTCCTGCATGACATTCTGGTATCCAAGCTGGTGAAATATGGATTTGATGGATGGACAATTCAGTGGATAAAGAACTGGTTTGATGGCCGCTGCCAAAGAGTGGTTGTCAATGGGTCAGTATCCAAGTGGAGGCCAGTGACAAGTGGAGTCCCTCAAGGATCAGTACTGGGACCAGTCTTGTTTAACATCTTTGTCAGTGACATGGACAGTGGCATTGAGTGCACCCTCAGCAAGTTTGCCGACGACACCAAGCTGTGTGGGGCGGCTGACACGCT
>WUAM01000107.1:12857011-12881443 GCA_024336885.1 Actenoides hombroni
CTCCTGCCCTCTCCCTTTATAGTTGAGCTGACATCATATGGTATGGAATATCCCACTGGTCAGCTCAGGTCAGCTGTGTCCTCTCCCCCATCTTGCCCCCCCAGCCTCTGGTGCTGTGGGAGCACTGGCAGTCATAACACGGCTGTGTTATCAACACCCTCCAGTCCCCACTACTGCAGTATGAGGGCTGGATGGAGAAAAGCAGCTCAGCCAGACCCACTACATGCCACTTAAGTTGTATAGATAAAAAACAGAGAAAGATTTCTGTAAGTCTAGTGTCAAGACCCAATGCTGCAAGAATATTTTGCACATTACTAAACTGGGCACATGTGAAGAAGCCTTGCAGAGATTGCCTAGCTGCATTTGTAAAATCAGTCCTTAAAAAAGATGTAGTAAAGTGAGATGGAAGTACAAGTCAGAAACACCAAATAGTTGAGGTTAGAAGAGACCTCTGCAGATTGTCCGGTCCAATCCCCATGCTCAAAGCAGGGTGACCTACAATAGGTTACCTAAGGTTGGGTATGGTCAGGTTTTTAGCATATCCACAAATGGAGATTCCATTATCTTACTGAGCAATCTGTTGCAGTGTCTGGCCAGACTTATAGGAAAAAAAAAAGATTTTTTTTCTTGTATTTAAATAGAATTTTGTGTATTTCAATTGCTTCAAAGTCTGGCTCAATCTTCTTTACACCTTCCCATCAGGCATTTATACACACTGATAAGATCCCCCTCAGTCTTCTCCAGGCTGAACAGTTCCAGCTCTTCTCATATGAAAGACACTCCAGTCTCTTACTCATCTTTGTGGACCTGCACTGAACTCACTCCACTAAGTCCATGTCTATTTTGTCTTGGGAAGCCCAGAACTGCAGCTGTCCAGATGTGTCTCACCAGTGCAAAGCAGAGGGGAAAGATTCGCTTTCCTCATGCAGCCCAGGGTGCTGTTGGCAGCCCAGAGTGGTGCAAGAATGCATTGTTGGCATTTCATCTTTTTGTCCACCAGGACCTCAAAGTCCTTCACTGCGAAACTGCTTTCCCGCTGGACAGTCCCTAGCATACTCCTACATGGAGTTATTCCACCTCAGATACAGAACTTTGCATTTCCCTTTGCTGAATTCAATGAGATTCCTGTCAGCATGTTTCGCAGGTCTATCAATGCTGCCTGAATGCAAGCACACACCTTTGGTTATATCAAGCACTCCTCCCAGTTTTATATCATCTACAAACTTGCTGATGATGCACTCTGTCCCATCATCCAGGTCATTAAAGAAGATGTCAAACTGTACTGGCACAGAACAAAATGTCTTTGAATCCAAGAATAAGCATCTTCTCACCTCTTCAGAAAACCACAGCTGATGCTGTAACATGGGCTTTCCCCTGAAAGCTGAGACCTCAGTCCTTGGGTGGTTTCTTCCTTGGAGGGAAACCTCACTCTCTCAGCAGCAGACAGCCTTATAGCTTCAGTGTAGCTAGTTTGGTTTTGTTATTTGTAAGTGGATCTAAACAACTGGATTCTAACTCAAATCCCTCTGATCTCAAGATAATGACATTTGGTCTTAAGAAGATTTACATAGGAAGAGACTTTCTCAAAAAGGGAAATTATTATAAAAATAATCAAGGTAAAAAGAGATGGGGCTTTAGATAACTAAATCATCTCTATTTAACAGCCTTCCCAAATTGAGTCAGATGGAACTTTAGAGCATGAAATAAATATGCCTGTACATAGTTTCAAATGCCATCATTTTTAGTTCAACAGAGTAATTTCTGGAAGTATCTCTAACATGTTCATAATTTAAAGCATATCTACTTTTAGTATATGTGTTGTATAAATGTAGAAGATGAAAAGGAAAGGGTTAAGTAGAGAGTGTTGTGTGCCACAAGCAAATGCAGAATAAAGGGGGAAGTGTGGAAGGAGGTGTAGAAATACAAGTCTGTGTCTGTCAAAACACGAGAATCAGAAATGATTAGAGTCCAAATTACAAGTCTGTCTGTCATGAAGCATGATAGATTTAAAATACAGAAGAAGGCAAATGACAGTTAAAGAACAAGCTGGAAAAACTTTTGCCAAAAAAGAAAAATCACAAAAAAGTAGGCTGACACAGCCAATCAAATTAAGAGAGCTCTTCTTGGTGGAAAATTGCCTATTGTAGATGAAGATAAATAATTGTCTAGAGGAGAAACAGACAATGAACCTTAATGAACACTCTGAACATCACTGTTTACTGTATGAATCATTATCACTAAATCCAAAGCCAACTAGATTGGGAAGACTTTCAGAGATTATCTGAAATATTGTGTCCACCTGAACAGAAATTTTTTTTGATACAGCACTCACATCTGTGAAGGACAGATTTTTCTGCTAATGTTCCAGAATATATCATAATTAACTAACATTCTTTCAATTAAATGACACATAGGGTAGATATTTTAAAAGATGGGATATCCTAGAAGTTTATTTTCAGTGTGACTGGAAAGGACTCTCTCTTTATATCTGTATTTTATGTATGGCCTGACTTATAAAATATTCAGTTTGTCTTTCATCCAGTTTTCAGGCTTTGATGTAAAATAATATAATAAATATGTTTGTGGAACAAATACAAAAAAATATAAGGCTGAATGTCAGAATTCCATTTCTAGTTTATACTTCCCAAACTGAAAGAGTATTTGTTATTTTTCTTAAAACCCCAACTGTTAGAAACAAGAGGAAGTAGAATTTAGACTTTTGTTTAAAAAGATGTTTTAGACATCTAAGAGGGTGAACAGTCTGAAATTGTGAAACAAACCATGTAAATTACTTGGAAGCCAGAAAGGAAAGAGAAAAGAATTCAATATTCATTAAAAAACAAATCAAACCAAAAAAGACTCCACCTAAATAAAGTCAATCTTGAATAATTTTTTTAGGGCAAATCCATTATTTTCTGAACCTTGATTATCAATTTTGCAACATCTCATATCTAGGGCACTTCAGTAATATGGGGAAGATCATAGAGAAGTTATTGTTTTGAATTTTAAATAAAGCTCATAAATTTGAATTTGTGTCCCAATTCATATTCTAAATTTTGAGGTTTTCAGAGCTAAGATTTTGCTTTGCATTCAACCACTAATTTGTGTTGACGTATAAATAATGCTGAGTGGGAGAGTGGAGGGACAAGGAAGCAAACTCAATACTATCACTGCGTGTAATAAGTTTTCTATCAGACATCTAATTTAGCAGCCAACAACTTTCTTTTGTATATATACACTGCTGAGAAGAAGTAGCAAAGTTACTCCTTGGAGAACATGACAAACCAGCTTTCTTTTAGGCAATGTGTATAAGTGTAGATTTTTTGATCCTCTCTTGGTTGTGTCTGGATGTCTAACTTTAACCTCAAAGGATGTGCTTCCACTTTACCTGAACAAATAAAGTACTGAATATCCTTCAGAAACAGAGCTGCCAGAATTCCTATCACCTTGTTGAGTCTTATCTATTCTTGTAGTTGATGAATCAGTATATAATGATATTTGCTGAGGTTATATCATCCAATAAGCTATACATTTCAAATTTGCGCTCATCTAAACTAAGCTGAAGAAATAAGGCTGCATTTAATGAAAACTGGAGCAATTTAAGAAATGCTCTATTTATGTTGATTAGTAATGATCTTCCACTGCCCCTGATACTAGTTCTCCTCTAAAGCACTGAAAGAGCTAGCATCTGTAGCAGATGTCTTTTAAAGTTATACCAATAGTTATCACATATTCACACATAGTACAAAATGAAGCATTTGTGCCTAGAATGGCTTCAATTTGCCAATGTCTAACACCTTGCACATAAGGAAATCCTTTAACAATGGAGTGAAGTCCAAACTAAACACAGCAGAATTGTTTTGAAGGATGGCTCATTTCCTACTTCTGGCTCTTTACTGTTGATTATTTAAGCACTCATTTCACTTATAAATGGAAACTGAATCATAGTTCACTGCTGGAAAATTATTGGAAATCAGAGTCCATTCAAGTCACAGGCATGGCTATTTCCTCTCTGGACAGGAAGTCTATGCTCAAATGGTCCTTTTGGGAGCTCTGAATGATAAAAAGCCTGTTTCTAGCCTCTTTCAAGAAGATCTGTGTAGTGTTTTCATATTTCACTTAGGAGAAAAAAAGATAAATCAGGATGTCCCCTCCAAACATGGATGTTAGAGCAGGAAAAAGGAAAGGTGAATATACATTTTCTACTTGTCTAGACAGTATAAAGGCTGTTTGCAAACCTGGAATGAGACAGATCCTCTAGCTTCTCACTTTCTTAAAAAGAAGGTGAAGGATATTTGTGAAAAGTTCTAAAGTCCAAAGACTGTAGAGGAAGATTTTAAGTCATCCAAAGCTAGTAGTCTCAGTGAGTCTGAGAGCAGAAGCATCAGATTTAGATTGGAGAAACCTAGAGAAGACTGTGGCTGCTGATGGGATGGACATTACTTTTTATAAGTGATGCAGGACTGTAGATCAGATTATTTGAACCACAGCCATGCTAGTATCATATGCACAGAGTATCTGTTTTCTGTCATGAGGCACTTGATCAAATACTCACTTCCATGCCCTAGATGCCTACAATTGTCTAGACTCCTTCATTATCAGTGGAGAAAGATAGGCAATTCTTACAATACAGTTCTGTTCCTCTTCAATTAGAAGTCCCTAACAGGTCAGTTGAATCACATTTTAAATATACATTTTTTACAGAGCCACCTGTATCTTTAGAGAAGCCAATCAGTCTGGCTGTTCCTAGTTTTCTTCTCCTTCCCATGCCTGGACATGACTCCCAGGAGTATATATTTAATCATGTTCCATCACCTCCCCTGCACTGGTCACCTCCCTGGGGATGAGGATGGACTAGGACGTGGGTCTATAGGTCGGTTTAGCTTGGCAGGGCCCACAGCTGGACAGGGCAGAGCTGTGGAGAGCAGAAGACCAGCTCTCCTGTGGTGTTGCTGCAGTTGAGGCTGACAGACCCAGGGGCTGATATGGGGTCATGGGCTGTAGGCAGGTGCACAGATTCCAAGATCTGGAGGAAAAGTCATGACCAGGAGAGGAAATCTTGGCTATATAAGGTAATAGAAAGGGAGACAATAAGAATCATCTTTTTGATTGCTGTTTGGGAGAGAAGGTTGGATATACTTTGCAAATCAAAGTTATTTCTGTACTAAACCACCCTGCCATGGACGACTTGGCCACTCACCTGGTCCTGATGCCATTGATCCCTCCACAGTTTGAGTGGACAGAGAGAAGAGTGGTTGCATGTGCTGATCATCAGTGGTTCTCACGTGCCTCCCAAACAGTCATCACACTTTCCACATATGCGTGCACCCCAGGAAGAAAAGCAAAGAAAATGGTTATTCTAGTTTATATATCTGGTGGGTTTTTTAAATTTTTTATTCACCATTTGTGATGCAGTTCTGCAAAGCAGGTATAAAGAAGCTTCTATTGATGGTTTCTACAACATTATTCTGACAAGCACCTTGAACTAGGCAGTTATTTGCGTAATTTATTCTTGAGATTTACTTCCTGACCTTTCTACTTTCAGAGAGCAACATTTCCAAGAAAGGTTATATATTCCTGTATGGATAGTAGCATTCACTGCTTGATGTAGAAATAGTGGGTTTTAATGTAGGAGATACCATAACGTAAAAAGAATAAGTAAGCAGTAAGTAAGTACATGCTCTCAGGATTAGGTAGGAAGAATAGTTATAAAAAAAAATCTTCAAATATAATGACAAATCCTCCAAAGGGGCCATTGTGCCCATCCATAAAACTTAGACAAAGAAATGTGCTATTGTCAATATTAAGTTTGATTCTTTACATTACTGTACAGATTTTGTCTCAGAGTTAAATTCTACATAGTAGCTTGTACGGAGCTCTGTTTGGGATTTGTGATGAAACCAGCACTGATAACACAGGGGGCTTTTATTGCTGAGCAGCACTTAGAGTCAAGGCCTTTTCTGCTCCTCATGCTGCCCTGAGAGTGAGTAGGCTGGAAGTGCACAAGAGACTGGGAGGGGACACAGCCAGGACAGCTGACCCCAACTGATCAAAAGGATATTCCATACTATATGACATCATGCTCAGCAACAGAAGCTGGGGGAAGAAGGAAGAATGGGGGATACTCAGTGTTATGGTGTTTGTCTTCCTAAGTCACTGTTAGGCGTGATGGAGCCCTGCTTTCCTGAAGATGGCTGAACACCTGTGTGTCAATGGGAAGTAGAGAATTAATTCCTTGTTTGGCTTTGTTGGCATGCACAACTATTGTTTTACTTATTAAACTGTCTTTATCTCCTCCCATAAGTTTTCGCCATTGTACCCTTTCGATTCACTCCATTGTCCCAATGGTGGGGAAGTGAATGAGCAGCTGTGTGGGGCTGATCTGCCTACTGGGGTTAAACCACCATAATTACTAATATCCTGTATTTCCATACCTTCATCACAGTGCTCAGACATCTCAAGTGACATGGGATACTTGTTATAGCATGTGCAGAAACACTTCTATCATATCCTCCCTCCACACCTCCAGTTTAGGAATTTGTTGTTAAATATCAAGGAGATTAGTTTCAAACGTCAAAAGCAGATGTGAGGTATTGAGGAAAGCTTTTTTTTTTTTTTTTTTTTTCAAGAATTGTATAAACCTGCATTTCAGACACCTTAGGTAAAGAAATGAGAATCACTTCAAACAATCCCTGTTTTGCAAAGCTATTTAATATTCTAGACTACTGGTCTGCAGGCGTCCAAATGGAATGCTAATTATCCACTTTCTTCCCCAGCTAAAAGCTTCACAGAGGCTGACAGAAGGCACTAGACTGTTGAACAACAATACCATGCTTTCAGTGGGAAAGACAACTATAAAATGTTTCCTGCAGCCTAATTCTTCTAGCATCAGCTGATCCTTTACTAGTTCCTACTTGACATCAATTAATCTCTCCTCTCCAGCTTACTATTCCTGGGGGCCTTAGCTGATATTGCTTTACTTTATGCTGCATTTAAAATGGAGGTTGGGAGAACACATTTAGTCTCGAACACAGAAGAGTAATACATTTAAATTCCTCCTAATCTGATGAAATGTTCATTGCCCAGCAGAGGTATTTACAAGCTTGCTTGTAGTCCTGGTCAGAGCTAGAAGAGAACTAATTCTGTTCAGTGATTTTACTTTCCAGACAATTTTCATCTAACTAACTGCACTTTCTGGAGTTAAAGACATATTTTTGCAGACATGTCTGCCTCTAGCACTGATAATGCTTGATGTTTATAGTTACTACCAAGGATTAGCATGCAGAAGGTCTCTTCATACATGTGCTCCTATAGAAACCAAGGTCACTGTGTACCACATTAGGGTGCACCTATGGGTAGAAGTGGACAAGACAGGTGACCTAAACTGACAAAAAGGTATCCCATTCCATATATGTCATATTCAGTATAAACCTGTGGGATCACAGGACTTAAGACCTCTTCTTCAAAGGCTGCCGTCCAAGGAGGACTCTGTATGTTCTACTTTTACATGTTCCTGAATCCAGTTCCCACCTGCCGCTGAGTCCCATTTGAGACTTACCAAGTGCCTGTTCCACAGCATTAGTGGTGACAGTGAGATAATTGCCATCCATTGGGTTGGGTTTGATATTGGTTTTGTATATAATTTTATCTATGTCATTGAATTGTTACTATTTTCATTAAAGCTGGTTTAGTATAACAATCTATATGTCTCTCTCCCTTAAACCCTTTCTCTTCCCCTTTAGGAAAGAAGAGGTGTTAATAGGGACCATCTGTCACTCATTTAGTAGCCAGCCCAGCCCTAACCCTTGACACTAGTTCACTGGAATGTCTCCATCATCTTTTCCTCAAAACAAGTGGTGTCCCAGCTGAAAAACAGAGGGAAGCTCACCTCTTTCTGTCCATCAAGCTGAAGAGACACCAAGGCAATATAATGCATAATTTTTAAATGTGCCTCCCCATCTACAACACTTAGACACACAGAAGTCTATGATGTCAGAGGGATCCACCTAAGGGTACTGAAGGAGACAGCAGAAGTGCTCACCAAGACACTTTCCATCATTTATCAGCAGTCCTGACTATCTGGAGAGGTTCCAGTTGACTGAAGGCTAGCAAATGTGACCCCCATCTACAAGAAAGGTGAGAAGGAGGATCCAGGGAACTTCAGGCCTGTCAGGCTAACCTTGATGCCAGGGAAAATTATGGAGCAGATCATCTTGTGTGGCATCACCAAGCACACACAGGACAAGCAGGTGATCAGGCCAGTCAACATGGGTTTATGAAAGGCAGGTCTTGCTTGACTAACCTGATGTCCTTCTGTGACAAAGTGACTCACTTAGTGGATGAGGGAAAGGCTGTTTTTGTTTACCTGGGCTTTAGTAAAGCTTTTGACATTGTTTCCCACAGCATTCTTCTGGAGAAACTGATTGCTCATGGCCTGAAGGGGTGTACATGTTACTGGATGGCCAGGCACACAAAGTAGTGGTGAATGGAGTTAAAATCATTTGGCAGCCAGTCACAAGTGGTGTTCCCCAGCACTCAGTATTGGGGCCACTTCTGTTTAATATCAATGAAAGATTTATCAGTTATGTGGATGAGGGGATTGAGGGCATCCTCAGTAAGTTTGCAGACAACACCAAGTTAGGTGGGAGTGTTGGTCTTCTTGAGGATATGCAGAGGGATATGGGCAGACTGGATAGATGAGCCATGGCTACTGGTATGAGATTCAACAAGGCCAAGTGCCGGGTCCTGTATTTTGGTCACAACAACCCCAGGCAATGTTACAGGCTTGGGGAACAGTGGTTGGAAAGCTTCATAGCAGAAAAGGACTTGGGGATTCTGGTCAACAGCTGTCTGAATATGAGTCAGCAGTGTGTCCAGGTGACCAAGAAGGCCAAGAACATCCTGGCTTGTATCAGGAATAGTGTGGCCAGCAGGAGGAAGGAAGAGATTGTGCCCCTGTGCTTGGCACTGGTGAAGCCACTTCTCAAATACAGTGTTCAGTTTTGGGTCCCTCACTCCAAGAAAGACATTTAGGTGCTAGACTGTGTCCAACATGCAACGAATCTGGTGAAGGGTCTTACAGCGAAAGTGGTGGGCAAGTCTTACAACAAGTGGCTGAGGGTATTGTGGCTGTTTATCATCGAGAAAAAGAAGTTCAGGGGAGACCTTGTCACTCTCTACAACTGCCTGCAAGAAGGTTGTAGTGAGATGGGGGTTGGTCTGTTCTCACAAGTAACAAGTGGTAAGATGAGAAGAAATGGCCCCAAGTTGCACCAAGGGTGGTTTAGATTAGATATTAGGAAAAAAAGTCTTCACAGAAAGCATTGTAAAACACTGGAACAGGCTGCCTAGGGAAGTGGTAGTTGCACGGTGCATTTCCATCTGGAGCAGGTTTTCTTCACTCTTCTCTTCTGAATATTTCTGATCTTTGTAGTTCCATCTACTGTCTTAGTTCCTAAGTACAAGAGAAATGTCCACTGCTCAAAGTTTTTAAATAATCTTTTCCACACACAGTTTACTATGGAACATTTGCTTCCATAGGGCTCCTACTACCAATGTGCCCACATTCTTTCAGGTCTTTACACTTTCAGTCCCAAGTGGTATTTTTCCTCATTTACACTGATTCAGCTCTGCTGATTCCAAAAAATAAAAATATTATTTACACTTCATTTATATGTGCTCAGTAGGGAGAACTGGAACAACAGCTGAGAAACTGTGTTTTGTTTCCTGGCCAATATGGCACATATAAAAGTTGTGGAGCAGCAGCTGAAAGGCTGTGTTTTTAGTTTTGGGATCAATTTGACATCCTTTAGCAATTTTATTGGGCAGGAATTCAGAAGACTCTGATTCTTCCCCCACCCCAGACACCAATCTGATATCTTTCTATCTAAGTTTTTTGACACTTTTTGTCTGTGGAAATCAATAAACAAAATCTGAAAATAATTTTCTCTGTAAAAATAAGATATTCTGGAGATTTCTGATATAATTTTTGGCCAATGTATGACTTGAAAATCCAGGCTTTTTGTTTTCCCTTGCCTATATTATGCTACATTTATTACACTTCATTTTAAAATTGAATTCTTTTTCTTTTGAAATATGAATCTGAGAATGGATACATTTCAGACACATTTATAAGTG
Source organism: Actenoides hombroni (assembly GCA_024336885.1). Taxonomy (NCBI): domain Eukaryota; kingdom Metazoa; phylum Chordata; class Aves; order Coraciiformes; family Alcedinidae; genus Actenoides; species Actenoides hombroni. Next base: position 12,867,149 of record WUAM01000107.1, read on the forward strand.
AATAATTAGCAAAATGTTATTACAGAATTTGAAGGGTGATTGCTATTGGGAATTTTTGTTGTAAGGCCTCAGATATTTTTTATATGTTTGATCCCTTTAATGTAGTTTTTTATAAATCTGTCATTTAAGAAAAATGCCAAACAACAAATGTAACAGGAAGTCATTGTGTACCTAAAGCTAGTACCACTGATGATAATCCTCTGCACATTTCTTCTCTCCCAGCCACATTTAGTAGGCTGAGTATATTGCAGTTTCCATATCTAAAAGCCTTTGTCCAAGAAAGAATCTAATTCTAGGATAAGATATATAAAATGGACTTCCATTTATTAGGGACAGAGGTGATAATAATTTTAATTTTTTTGTTTATGTCAAGCAGTGCTTTATATCATGGTAATAACATCTCATGTTATTTGATATAGTCTAGACTAAAACATAAATGAGAAGATGACAGTGTGCAGATATGATTCGACACCTATTGCATCCCCATTTAAACCCATTGATAACTATGGGACTTGTATAAGGAAACGGATTATTTTGCACTGAATTACTTAGTAGTTTCTTTGATATGCTGAGGTTTTTTTAGTGCTATCAATTTGGGGGGTATATTGCTCAGCTAAGTACATAACCTGCCTTGCCCACATCCCAGTATATTCATTCCTATGTGCTTGCAACATATGCAGAGCAAAAGAGTGACATTAACAGTTCTCTTTGACTGCATTGATTTAATCTGCACTACCATTCTGTAGATAAAAGTGTTAAATTATTTCCAATATTTTTTTACTTCATTTACATGTTATGTCTCTGCAGAATCTTGACATATTCAACAAACATAAATCCAAAGATGCCTAAAAACTAGCGTTGACTACTATATGTGTGATAAAATCAAACATTTTTATCCTCCCTGAGGACAAAGCAGAAGGGTAAAAGATTTTCCCAGGCTCACATAGGAAATAAGCAATAGAATCAAAAGCCAATCCTGTGCTTGAACGAAGAGATCACACTCTTCCTTGAAACTCAAAACACAGTGAATAAAAAACCTCACCTTGCAGTCTCACATGACCTCAGGAACTGAAACTGTACATACTGTTTCTTTAATATATTCACCTGGATGAATATCCACAGAACACTGCTATAGTGGGTCAGGTCCTTTATCATGACTGAAAAGTTGCCTATGGGTGCCTGGGAATGAGCAGTAGCGCAGCAGTGGGATAAGCCTACATTACAACTTGATGCCACTGCACATTGAATGCTGGTTGCTAACAACTCTTCGCATGTGAGAGGACCATAGTTCAAATAATCAGCCTGAAGGAGGGGGAAACAGGATTGAAGGCTGTGTGATTAGAGGTCCATTACTTCTTCACATTGGGACAACCTGTCTGAGGTTTGATATACTGCTACTAGGACCACAGGCTTCCAATGACATAATACTAAATGTCCATTGTGCATGGAAACACTTCTTTCCAGTAATTCCTTTCTTGAGTATCATGAATTTTTACTGGGATTTCTCTCTAGGATCATTCTTGAATTAGACAAAATTCTTCATAGGGACTACAAGAATATCTTTTAAGATACTTTTATTCCATTACAATTCAATTTTAAAATCCTTTCCCCAGTTTAAAATGATAATAATTTTCCATGTGAGTTCCATTCAGTCCTCAAAGCTGTACATTAAAGTGCTGGTTCATAATTGTGGGCTTTTTTATTCCTTAGTCACTATTTTCCTTCTTTGCACTGCTTCATTTGTGCAATTTCACACAAAAAGATTATCCCATTGGCCTGTACCATCATTCAATTAATAAAAGAAAGTGAAAAAGTCAATGTAAAAAGTATCTATAAGCAAAATCACATTGATCTATGAACAAAGAAAATTTAATTTGAAAAAGCCTTTGTATTGCCTGGACAATTTTCATGTACCTTGGCTCACATTATATGTGTGTTTGTGTGAGTAAAATGAGAGGGAGAGAGAGAAGAACAAATATGTATTCTTACATTGCATAAAAGAAGAGGCAGTAAAAAGTATGTGCATGGTAATTAAAGACTCTTCTCAAAAATAGAGTTAGTCCCATGAAGATTACAAACTATTTTATTTTGGTCTTCGGTCCTTTGCATCCTATTGTTTATCAGGCAGGCTGGTGCAGGCAGATGGTTCTAACCTGTAGTACTCATCACACTAAGTCAGTTAGCTGAATCATGCATAAAATTGAATACAGATTACAGTTTTACCACTTGTGAGATCTGTCATTTGCATGTGGTTATTTTCTTTCCTTTCTATTGCTTATGCACATGGGCTATATGACACAGTGTATGCTGCACCATACATTTGGTCCTGACTTTCTAGAAAGAAGTGACCAAAGCAGACTCAAGGATCCCCATATCATGAAATCAATCAACATTTAAATAATCAAATTTAACCCAAATTCATTGATATATCTGATTTTGAGATATACAATTTCTTACCTTATGTTTGTTATGGATGATAAGATAATTTTTCTTCCACTAAGGCAAAAATTAATATATTCGTTGCAATCAAATGTTTCTTCTGGATTTTGCAAAAAGATCTGTATGTAGTTATTTGTGTGTGCATGAAGTACAATGATATATTTTTATTATTAAAAAACCAAAACTAAGCAAAACAAAACAGAAATTGAACTCTTCCTATGAACATTTTGTAGCAAAGAGCTCTCATCCCAATAGATCATTATAGAACAATTGCATAATAAAATTATACTTTTTTGTCTTCTTTACCAATTCAGTGGGGCAAGGAAGAACTGTAGCATAAATTCAAAAGTTAGTGTAGTATTTCCAGGTTAGAGATAGATTACACACAGGTTTTTTTAATATTGCTATGGAAGGTATAATTTCAAGACTGCCTTTTATTTCTAAGTGGGTGCTTTATTTATATTTAGGCACCCAATATTGAAAAATTTAGAAATCAATTTAAATTAAATCACGGATGGTAAAGTGAAAGCTTGCTACTGAAATTCCATGTTTATCCCCTTGCTAAATCAGGAATGTTTACTATGGTGATTTTCTTAAGTCTTATACAGTACTTTCTGTGTGCAAAATAATGAAGTTTACTACTTGCTGGACTCTGTTATTCTATATTCCTCTTCTGGAAGTCACACACTATGTGTCAGAACTGGACTATTCCCACCAGTGAATATTTAATTCTCTGTCAGTCAATGAAGGAAAACATGTGGGCCTGAATCCTTTTATTTAGTTTGAATAAAAGCAACGGCATTCATTTTAAGCAAAACTGGAGAAAGACACAGTTCTAAACATGAGCAACATGGGGGAGAGAGAAGAGGGAGAGACTGTTCACTTGCAATGGCCATTACCATGTCGCTTGAATCTGAGGACAAACAACTGACCAGGCTGGTCTAGAAGGGGGTGCTGCAAGCTCTTGAGTTCCCCATCACCTCACTCTTTAATCAGTTCAAGCTAACTAGACTCCTTTTTTCTCATCTGGCAGGTTTTAAGAGTTAGATGTGTTGATAGCAGTTGATAGCAGTTGACTTCGCCCCTGCTGCTGAACAGTTTTAACTGTAGTCAGTCAACTCTACTCTTTTGGATTTTTAATTTTTTTTTTTTTTTAAATGCAAGTAATTCTTGTCCTTGTGCAAAAGACTGGAATAAAGCCTGTATACCATTTACATCATAATTATATCCTGTTTGGAGGATATACATTGGGTGGGCCACTGAAAAGGAATAGTTTCATCCTAACAAGAAAGTATTAAAGATCTGACTCCTCAAATAAGTCTTTGTGTCTACTCCACTATTGGGAATGTCTTGCAACTATAATATGTGCTGACATATCAGTTACAATTTTAAAATTTTTTACACAATAGCAGATATTATGTCTGACTTACTGAAATTACTTATGGACAGTCCCAGCTCTCACCACAGGGAAAGTCCCTTTCTCATCCCTGTTGGAAGTCTGAAAATCTCTAAATGAAATCTCTATTAGACTCAAAAGTTGTTCTCACAATATCTTTCCTTTTAGCTACATTTCCCTACTAAAAAGTGTCAGAGCACAGGCACAGACACTTGTACACAGTCATTTGTATTTTCTTGTTAGAATAGTCCATTACATAGTCTTGGTCAGCTGGAACTCTTCCATATGATTCCTGGGAACAGTTTTGGGTTACCTCGTGATAAGGATCACTTTTGATAAGCGTTTTAGATGAAGATACCCTGCTCTAAAAACAAAGAGAGTTCAACAGTATGGACATGAACGGACTATGCCAGCTGGCCTTAGTTCAGAAAATGGGCCCTAGAGCTGTTTAGATGACTACTTCCAGTAGATGTAGTTTCTAGGTCCCATATTTATGTGTGTGTGTATATATATATAAATATGTATCTCAAATATACAGCCATTCTTGTAAACTATCTGGAAGACCAGTTAAATAGATTATACATTTTGTATGAATAAAGTGCTAAAGCATTAAATTTAAGTACTTAATTCAGGATACCAGAAATATATTTTGGACTAGGTTTCAGTTATTAATATGTCTTATCCTGCATTGTTGGTCTCTGTTTTGTTTAACTGAATATCCTAAAGAAATAAGATTTGCAAAAAAGAAAAGAAAATTTAATTCAGAATGGCCACTTTGCTGGCGTCTTAACATCTTTGTTAAAGTAGAGTTTAACCTTCATTTTTGAAAGACAGTGTCAATTTCATCATCCTAGAGAAGAAGGCCATTTCACTATCTCAAATTACAGTAGCATACTTCAGGAAGAGTTTAGACTATTATTGCATTAATTTAGTTCCTACACTCATTGTTAGCTCACTGTGATTATACAAAATGCTTTATAAGATGTAAAGGTGTAACTTCCTCAGTCAACAAAGGCCGCACAGATGTGTGTTTAGCAAGTACAACCATAAATTAAGAGTGTCTTAATGCAGTATCCTTTATAGATTTTAGATACTTCATTATGTGAAATGAAATATAAGACATATCCACATATGATGTTGAATTTTGGCCTTATGAAACAGGTATACCCCTTGAGAATGTGATAAATGTGTAAGATACAGGAAAGAAAAGAAAAAAAAAAAAAAGAGCAAACCTCTCAATCTCATATAGTTCTTCTACTCCATAGACAAAAAAACAGGGCACACGCAGGCCATAGTCTTTTTGCCTTTTTTAAGTTTAACGCAGCCTGAATTTTCTATCAGGATTGAAAAAATTTTAGTGTTTCTGGTATATTTTCTGAGCAAACTCTTGTGAAGCAGTAAACACTAGGAAGCCCAGAGTTCATTATATCTCTGGCAATGTCTAGGTTTTCTACGCTCACTCCAAGGTAGCTATCAAGATCTATTTTCAAGATAAGTTATTTAATTTCCTTCCCTAAATCTGTTTTCCAGGAAAGATACATGAACTGTTTTGAAAAAGGTTTTGATTTTTTCTTTTGAGAGAGCTTTCACTTCAACAGATCAGCCCCTGACATCTCAGGTTAAGCTATCTCAGCATAATCACTGATACTACAGGGTTTTCAGGAAGTGAAATGAGCACTGTGAAAGTTTCAGGTCAAATATTAATCTACCTGACAGTAGCATGTCTGGAAAGTTTCATCTTCAGCATTCCAATGATGCCTAAGTCCTTCCCACCTGCTGGGACAGCACCGATCCCAAATTATAAGGTAATTTAGAATTTAAAATTTGCATTTAAAAGTCTGTTCGAAGAAGGGATTTTATTTGCTTCCTGTAAGTTCATATACTTAGTAGTGAGCAAGGGCTGGAAGCTAAATTTTGGGTTGTTTGTTTGATTGGGTTTTTTTAAACTGTTTCTTAATTTGGTTTTACTGCTTCAAAGAAAAGCTGGATCTCAGATGCAAACTTCTCAAGTCAGTAAAAGGTATCATCTCTCTGTTCTTTGGTTGGGAAAAGGTAACAATCATTTAATCTAGGTACATGACATAAAATCGTAGAATTGTTCTGGTTGGAAGAGACCTTCAAGATCATCAAGTCCAAGCGTTAACCCAGCCCTGCCAGGTCATGTCCCTAAGCATCATGACTACACGTCTTTTAAATACCTCCAGGGATGGTGACTCCATCACTTCTCTGGACAGCATGTTGCAGTGAGTGACAACCCTTTCGGTGAAGAAACTTTTATTAATATCTAATTTAAACCTCCCCTAGTGCAACTCAAGGCCATCTCCTATTGTCTTATTGCATGCTACATGGGAGAACAGACCAACCCCCACCTCACTACAATCTCCTTTCAGGGATTGTTGTGGAGAGTGTTAAGGTCTACCCTGAGTCTCTTTTTCTCCAGGCTGAACAACTCCTGTTCCCTCAGCTCTCCTTGTAAAACTTCTCTAGACCCTTCACATTTTTGTACATTGGTGTAAAAGAATGCAACAGTAGTTATGCTGTTCCAAAACGTAGTTCCTCTTTAACAAAAAGTCAGGTAGAATTAAGAAAATTAATACTGTCTTGCATAATAGATACACTATCCCAAAGAAGTAGAATATTCTCATCATGAAAAGCTTCCCATGCAAAGAGCTCTATAAGAACTTCACCTATTTCTGGAAAATTCAAGGTCATTCAGTAAAAATTAAAAAAAAAATAAAAATATTCGCTGCTTCAGCACAAAAGAATAGCTGAAACACATTATGGGAAATGGAAAAGATAATTTTCTTACAACACAGAAATCCAGAACTGATGGATCACTTGTGAATACCATATCAGCCATTTCAATAAAGGTTAAAAAATGGATCAACTCCCAGCTAGTTCATACAAGCATAATGGAACATAACATATAAGATTCCCACACTCCATTCTCACAGGTATATGTGCAGACCTTTCCGTTCATTTTCTATATTGTCTTGTCATCCTATATAAACATGAAAAAATATATCTCCAGAATATAACCCAGATTAAGTTCTAAAATCTGTAAATCAATATGTAAGAATGCCTTAGCTTTAGCCGATGTATTTGCAAATGTGTACAGTAATCTAAATGTGTACACTAAGAGCTCCACTAGCTTTAAAGATAAAACAAGAGACATCTACACATGATATTGTCATTATCTTTGAGCTCATCATTGGAAGGATGTAAGGGTCTGAGTCAATTGGTCTATTTTACACTGAGATTAAACACAGTAAGTGTGCCAATTTTTTCCCAGTGACTATGAAGGGAGTAAAGATGACTAGCTAAAACCTGCCTACATCCTAGATAACTAAAACTAGCTGCTATGCTTCCCACACCAGAGATCTTGAATTAACCTTGTGGTCAAGCAACAAAAAAACTCAGTTTTCAGGATGTGTCTAAATTAAGGAAATAAACCTTCTGTACTGAGTAATATTTGAAATTGTAATGGGAAAAGAGAACACGAATGTTAGAATTGAAAGTGAACAAAGCTGAACTGGCTGAAAGAGAAGGAAGTACTGGTTAAAACTTTTGGGATGAAATGAGATATATAACATAGTTTCTCAAGGTCCTATTCTATGCTTAATTTCATTTATTCTATATAAAAATAGTTTGTGTGCATGACTAACAGACTAACTGGGCCTACCTATAAAAAACTGCACATTTTTGTACTAGGTGGTTCTTCATGGCACAGCAAGGAGGAAATCTGTGTCACATGGGTCAGCTCAGTTATCTCAGCCACCTCCATCACTGACAATACATTGGTTTCCTGGATTACCTCAGGCATATATGTAAGAGCTGTCACTTAATATTCATCCATCACCTCTGTCATTTCTGTCAGTCACCTCAGAAGGCCCAGAGAAGAACAAGAGGTGGGATGTAATTTCATCATCAAAAGTTATGTTCTAAAAAGTATTTTTCTATTAAATAAGTTTTCATCAACTTGAAACAGCAGAAGGCAAAAAAGACCTGAATATTCTTAATCAAGTAATGTCATGTGACTATAAGCAGGCAAAAATAATCCTAGTGCGCTTCAGGCAAAGTGATAGAAATAGAGATGTGTTGATGCCATTATATAAGGTGCTAGAAAATTTTCCTCTGAAATACTGGATCCAGTCCATGTTCAAGAACTGTGAATTTAAACTAGAACAAACTTGGAGGATAACCTTTATATAAAGCTGTAAAATAAAAGTGGAGATAATATATATGAAAAATCATAAATATCTGTAGGCACATATGGTGAAAATCATTAGGGACAAAAAGAGCTATTAAGCTAAAAGATACTGTTGGCACAGTAATAAAAAGGTTCAAAATGATCATGAATACTTTTAAACTGGAAGTTAGGAGATTTCTAATATCAGAAACAGCTTTTAAGCAGAAACAGGAGGGTGAGAAATCTTAGCCCATTTTATAATGAGTCTTGCAGCATTTAATAAACTGGTTTCAGTTACCTATAACAGCAATGAACAGGGCTTTATGACCCACTAAGTTTTTCTAACCCTATGCCCAAAGACGCAGAAGGCATTGGCAAAACAAATTCTTCTTGTTTATGTAAGTGGGAAGTTTCAGAAAACTTCTATAAGTATGAACACTGCCAATATGTTTACTTTCATTATATTAAATACATGCATTCATTGGTCACTGTTATTCTAAAAATCTGTTTATATACTTAACATTTTTTTCATTGTAACAGTAAAAGTACTGGTTTTCATTTATAGATAGGCTATAGCGTGCTTGGATGTCAGGTGCAATTTCTTCTTATTTCTATTTCATCACAATACAAAAAAGAAGGGAGAAATGCTTAGGCAGGTTTTGTTTGTTTGCTTTTGAGCTTGTCCCATATTTCTATCTGTTGAAACACAGTTTTATTCACTGGATTATTCCATCTTTTTTTCTGATAAAAGTAGTACTCAATATCTTTAGAGTTGAATACAATATGTTGTAGGTTTTAAACAGGTGCAGTATGTCACATAATTGATTCTATGTGTTTTGCTTAAGATAATTTTTGACAACATTGTTTTGCTTATTTATGTTTAATGAGGATTGAAGTTACTTTTTATAAAAATAAACTCAATAAAATTATTTATTATTACTGTAGAAATCATGTTAAAATTATCTTGTAACAAGTAAAAGTTCTTTAATTGCTTTTTTGTTGTTGCTTAATTTACATTGTTACTGTCAAACATTATGTTTTCCAGGTCTGGTTACATGTGTTAAGAGTAATACCCATGAAGTGTTATTAATAATTTCAATAACACTGAAGATAAGTTAATAATAATAATAACAATAATAATAGTCATTAGTCCTATGCATTAGCACAGTCTCATTTGTATCACTGCCTCCTACACTGATTTTCTCTTTCTTTTCCTTTCCAGTTATCCTTTGTGTCTGCAAGTATATTCCAAATTCAGTCTATACATACAGGTGGTTTAAGGTCACAAACTAAATGGTGAACCAGCTGAAATCAGTGGAAGGACTATGAATTTAATTTATATGCATCTCATTGAGGACAGGATTCTAAACAAATAACAAAATTGCTTTAGTAGTGATCTAGAAGACTGGGCTAACAGTATGGCTGGAGATGGTGGATGTCACTAACTAAAATGAGGATTTTAGTAAGCAGTGGTGCTTACTCCTGCGTTTGAGCAGGAAAACAGCATAAGCAACATCTGCTTTCTCAGATAACTCCTATCATCCTTTCTCTGAAAGAATAAAGTATATTGAAGATTTAGTAGCTGTGGAAAAGGCAAAAAGGTATTAGGTCACTTGGCCCAAATCCCAGATTATGTCAACTACTGCTCCTAGAAGAGAAGCCTGAATTCCCAGCTCTCAAAGCACCATGCCAACCATTGGGAAGCATAATTTCTTCCAAGCTTATTTAAAGAAAAGTAATCAAGAAAAGGAACTCAAGTTTTCAAATTCCAGAAAGAAAAGCTTTACTTTGTCTTGTAAATTTGAGGAAGTGTGTGCTGCAATTTTTGTGTATTTCAGGTCTAATTCTAGTTCTTATGCACTGAAAATTATAATACTTTACTGATGTTTGATTTTTACTGAAATAAAAAGCCCACTGTTGGGAAAGAATGAGTACTTTTTTTCATTACAAGGTATCAAGTTACTTTGCACCACTGTGCTGAAGTGTACATAAAAGCACCAAGTAATCAGTAAGAGTGTGTTCAGATATGCACTACTCAAACAAGTATGCCCATAAAAAATGTTGCCATGTACTAGCCCACACCCAGATGGTCATTACTGCCTTTTTTGCAGAAGTTATTACCCCTACTTCAATTTACTTGCAAGGACACTCGCATGAGCACTTTGTACCTTCTAAAGTAAGGGGCGATGAGCTGAAATATTTTGGATAATGGATCTTGGCAAATTCAGCTCATTAGGACTCAAGCAGAGCAGGCACCATCTACATATGAGCTGCAACTGTATCCAGAGCAGAAAGAAATAAACTGGTTGTTGTCTCCAACCAACACATCTAAACAATGCAGTGTCACAGAGTTTAATTCTTTAACAAATCTGTAAGACAAATTTAGATATTACAGATAGGAGAAGGCCAGGAGGACACCTTAACAGATCGTCTCCTCCCTTCCTATGCACAAATTGAAGAGCAGCTATTTCCACGTCATTCCTGACAGGTTCTGTTTTTCAAGAACTTTTCAAGAACTTTTTCAACTTGTTTTTTCAAGAACCTCCAGTGACAGAAACACAACCTGCCCAGGGAATGCATTCCAGTGCTGCACTAGCCTTTCTGCTAGGAGGTTTTTCCTGACATCTGATCTAATCTCCTTTGTGCTAATTAGAAATCCTTGTTGTAATCACGATACATTATTCAATTGGTCCACATCTCTCTTGAACTGTACACAAAATCAAATGTAACTACTCCAGCTGACACCTTAATAGTGCCAAATACAGCAAATCTTTCAGCTGAATTAGAGATAACACTCCTATTTACTTTTTTTCAGAAAAGCATAACATTCTTGACTCACGTCCAGCTTGTGAGCCACAGTAACTCTCAGATCTTTTTGTTTAGCCAGACATTTTTCAGTTTGTACTTGCAGAGAAGAATTTTTTTGCGTGTCCTTGTAGAACTGCATCTTTTTTCTCTATGTAGATTTTGAAAAGCCCTAGTAAGCTTGATCTAATATTATAGTTAGCCCTGCAATGGACCAAAGGCTGGACAGGAGATCTCCTTAAACCCCTTTCAACTGGAATAATTTTATGTTTCTCTTATGTTCTGAGATGATTTTGAACTTGAATTCTCTTCTCCAGTGTCCTTAAAGCTTTCTCAGCTTATGCCATTTACAATTTTAATAAAACTACTTTTTTTCTTTCCTTCTGATTATCACAAAAGCTTCACATGGTTTCCAACCCAAGACAGTCCCTGTAGTCCAAAACTGAATATATTCTTCCAGAGTGACTATGAACCACTGCTACTCACCAAGTGTGGTAATTGCCATGTGTTAGTAGCTTCACCAGTTTTACCATTCATCATAAGTTAGACATAACTGTAAGAAGTCTGAAACCTTCCCAGTGACACCATATGTTCAGCAGTGGCTTCATCTTCAGGATGCATGTGTTCTCTCCACAGACTTACCCTCTCACAGGTCTAACCAAACTACCGTCTAAATCCAGCTCTTTCACCCTCCCTTCCAGAGGTAAACGATGGCTTCTCATGTATTTAGTATTAATCCTGACACTACCATGAGTTCCCACATAGATGAGCAGCGGTATGAAGTAGTAGCCACTGGGCCAGATGAGCCTCAACAAGTTTTCCATGCCATCTTGGATTTAGAGTGCTGGCAGAGTATTTATCTCATGGGATGTCATCCAGTAATCACATGGATCACTTAACTCTCTCAGGAACCAACTACTAAGTAATTCTTGTATTTCATTTCCTCTTTGGAGCTCTGCACTGCATCTCATGACCTCTTGTTCCTTCACTACTGGAATTATTCCTCACTCATTCTCAGGATAGCATGCTGGTACCAGATTGCAGAAGAACACTGCATGGATGTAGACTCTCTGCCTCAAATAGAGACCATCAGAGTCTAAGAGCACCAGCTGTAGTCAGCTTCAAAAGCTCCTTTCCTCTTTTCTTTTGCATTCCCTATAGCTTCCCAGGGAACCGTATTTCTTCTAATTAGATCTGACAATCAGTGATTGCATTATATCCATCCAGCCTGGTGCACGGCATCTCCTGGTCTCTAAATCTCATTGCAGAAACGATGAATGGAACATTGAATCTTTAGAGTCATATGTTTTTTTTCATGACTCAGCTGCTACAGATTCATGCAAGCCCATCAGTTCCTAGGTTTTACACCAAAATGATGGCCTTGGTTCTCAAAGTGGATCAGTTCTTCCCTCCCTGTACCACAGCAGTAGAATTCTAGGAAGAAGGAAGTGATTTCTAAGGATAAAGACATCTCTGGTTTGGCTGGGAGATGAAGGTCTGAGAATATGTCAGAAAACTTCACTGAATACCTTTTACTTTATACTGAGAAAAATTCCTCATTCATGAACTTTCCCTCATCCAAAAGTCCATTTTTTCACTTTGAACGCAGTTTCTAAAGACTTTGGAAAATATTTCACTATTGATAATAAGTGTCTAAATAATGGAGAACAACACAGCTATATGGATAGATACGTAGTTGGTTAGGATGCATAGATATGTTAGTTGTAGGGTGGAGAGGAAAAAAGTTACAAGCTTTGTTACTGTGGGTAAATCCAGTCCAAAGCTCTCATAGACAAAATGAGAGAAGAAACCACAGGTTTTAATAGTGCCAGCGTGGCTTTGTAGCCACTGCTCAGATGATATCCTAGATATATGTGATACTGGACTGAGATTAATTGTACCAAAGATGTCTTTCAAAAAATCAAAAAATCAAAACTGCTGAATGAGAACCTAGTTGTACATGTAGTTTCTTTCTAGAAGGACTTATGGCTGTTCAGGCAGCATGCAGCATTCAGAGAACATTGTTAATTAAAGAAGAAAGTGGGTATTAATGATGTGGATCTTTACAAACCCCCATCTCTGAATGCTGCTAATTTCTGTTTCTGCTATTAAAAACAAAACAAAACAACAATAACAAAAAGAAGGCCACAAAAACATCAATTTGAAAGATCTCTAACATACTACAAAGGAAAATTCACCTCCAACCTTACAGAACTCTCATTAACTCTCTTAATCTGGAAAAGGTCACATAATGGTACAGTTAGTGTTATCTTTTTTCCATCAGCTGAAGTGACTTTACATATGACATGAGATTGTCTTCACTGAGGTTTGCTTAAGAAGTCAAACGCAGCCATCAGAATTCAAAGATTATGATCTTCAAAATGTGAAGACTGTAATCTTTTGAGAATTATATAAGTACCTGTTATTTCCTCACAGTATAATTTGGGACATTTTGAGTTAAGTGTTCTCAAGAAGATTTGTAAAACCTGCTCTAAAACTCAGTAACATTCAACCACATGCACATGGAGAAGAACAATGTGTTTATTTGTTATGGCAAATAAAATAAAATAAAATAGAAAACTGTTGGCATTAGAAGGTCTTTAATTCTTGTTTTTTATCCCTCCCTTCCTAAATCCTAGGATCAGCCAAACCTGTGTGTGTTTTTTTCTAAGCTGAGTGACCACATTGTAAACCTAACCTCGTCAACATGCTGTAAATGGTTTGAATTAATTAATTTCCTCTGGAAATCTGTTGTATCCTGTATCCTGCTTTAACCCCCTATGAAGAAGGCCCAACATGGAAGTATCAGTTAGCACCATAAGCACAGCTCAGTGACAACTTACTTTGTTGTTAATGAAAAATGGTTACTGTTCCATGCGGAAGCCTATTGATGTTAATATATCCAATGCTCTTGTGAGCTAACATCTGGTCTGTGTTAGATGTTAATTCTAATTCTCAGTCAATATTTTTGGACACTGCTACTGTTGGCAATTTATTGATATTACCTGGGTGTTCTGCAAAGCACATTTATTTTGCAATAATTCATTAGTATTACTTCCACTTATTTCATCATGTTGGTAGGGTTTGTAAAGACCCATATCATTAATACCCACTTTCTTCTTTAAGCCCTGTTTGAATCTCTTAAACGTTACCATTTGAAGCACACCATCACTTTTTATGTGTATATTCGGTGCTCAAATCTGTCAAGATGTGGTAATAGGAGTATATAAAAAGAAGACTTCCCCACCCTCCAACAAACATTATGCAAGTAAGCCTTAGTGGTCCACATCAGAGGAATAAGGGGAATGGAGAGAGAAGAAATAGCCACACTATTGAAGTTTAATTACTTGACAGTAATGTCTGTATTTGAAAGGTAGTGCCACCAATGGCTGATTGTTGCTGATTCCCCTGTCTTCTTCCTGCCCTGATAGATTTTGAATATAAAATAACAAAAAAAAATAATTAT
>WUAM01000107.1:12881543-12948220 GCA_024336885.1 Actenoides hombroni
TTTATTAAATAGTAAGGAAAGAGCTGCCATCTACCAGACATTTGTAAATAAAACTATATTGGAATCCATGTTGATGATATTACAAATGATAAAATGTTAATAAGAATGTACGGATATTTCAAGAAATAGGGAACTTAATTGATAAAACAGAAGAATTGAACCACTTAAGTAAAGCAAGGCCAGAGTGAAGAGCCTGTCAGGCAAATAGGACCATTTGATAGATAAAGCAACAAGGGAAGACAGAACTCAGGTTAGGAGCAATTAGGTTGAAATAATTTTCCATATGGACAATTGGAATTAAGTGGACAAAGAAGAAGAGACAGAAAGGCAGAAGAGTTCATAAACTCAGACAAGAGAAGGCAGAGAATGAGAGCAAAAGGCAAGGAGTAACCCACTGAAGAGGGTAACAATAAGGAGAAAAAAAAAAGACTGGCATTAGTAAAAAGCCTTAATTATCTATTTGCTAATATTAGAGGGCATTACTTTACATCTTTAGCATTTTAATGTGGGAATGATGGGAGTGAGGTGTGTACTGTAAATGTAGTTCATTAGAATGGAGGCTGTAGTTTGCAATACATTGTTAAGCAATGAGGAGATCTTAAACATCCACTTTTATAAAGAATCCTTGGTTGCTATGGAGGCAGTTTCAAAAGTCCTTTGTTACAATATGTGTTTTCTGCTAATAAAAAGAGGTCACACATTTTTGGCTCAAATATGATAACCCAGAATGAAAAGAAAAAAAAATCACCGAAGGGGTGGAGGATTAGAAAGTCAGGCAAAAACATGCTGCCCATAGGGAAAAGACAGTCTGTAACTAAGGAAAAAGGAGACAGGTAGAAAACAGAGAGTCTACATTTTAAGAATAGTTTCCACTTTTTACTGGTTATCTATTTGCAGAATTAGAACAAATTACATAGGGAAGGTAAGGGCATGGCTGCTCCCGCAGCTAGAAAATGAGACCTATGCAAACCAAAGAGAAACTGAAAGCTTTGGAATAACCCATCTATCTGTTCCAGGAGGCATCATTTTTACACTCTTCAGAAACGTGTCTGAGCAGTTTTCAAGCAAAGAGAAACAGGCAGGTCATCCCAAGGTCTTTCCCTGTTTTTACTCCTCAGTAACAAGGGACTGTCTTTAGCATTAGTCTACAGTTCGGGCATTTGTGGCTTAAAAGAAAGGAGAGAGGAAGTTTTGGGATTGTTTTTTAAGGTTTTTTTTAATGGATTAGAGACCCCTAGTTGTGAGATCACCAGTGAAAATCTGCCTTGTCAGTTTTATACTGGATAAGATGCATTGCTTCTGGGGACCACTGCTATGACAAAAGGCCTTGCATAGTTAGCATGAACTGGAGGGTCTATTGCTGAAGACCATCTATGTTGGAACAGGGATGGTCTAGGGATGTTCTCTAAGCCAGCCAAAGTTGACGTGAACATATTGTACTTCTGTTAGTGCTACAACCCCATTGTGTGCTTGCATCTGAGGCTTGGGAGGAGGGGCACAGACTACTGCGAATGGGGCCCATGTGGGTGGATTGGAGCTGGAGAGCATATGTGAAAAGCAGATGTGGTGTGTGTTCCTGAGCAGAGCAGAGTGTGACAGCAGGGGCTTGGGAAAGAAGTCTCTGTAATGGCTGTGTTAAGATATTTTAATAAAGAAGTTACCTAGTGTAAATAAATCCATATGTTTTGTAATCCATAGTCTCATTCTGTTTCAGCATCTGGCAATGTGGGGATTTAGCAGTGATAGAATTAATGGTATAACTTCCTATTATATTTAATGGGGGGTGGAAAACTATTAATGACTTATTTTAAATGACAGTTTCGAGAATAACCTTCATTAAGGAAGGCTCACAATTAAAGGAGATTATGCTTGCTAAAAGCCAGAAGGAATTACTCTAACCAACAAGAACAACGTGGAAGAGGGATTCATAGGGTCAAATAGTTTGCAACTGAGTGTGTCTTAAAACTAGGAAGGCTCAAATCTTGTTATTGATTTGGGAAAGAAGGGAGATATTTTGATATCCTGTTTTCTGTGTAAAAAATACCTTTTATCTGTCTTTCATTTACCTTTTACCAATCTTTTCCTACCCTCTTGATTACCTCTCCCACAATCAAGAAGTGACTTTGTCAAAAAATAGCAAGGGATGGATGTGGAACAGGTGTTGGTTTTTTACTAAAAAATACTGACAAAAAAATGTTTCTAATTTGCTTGCTTTCGCAGTGAAATTTTCAGAAGAAATAAATAACCAGTTGTATCTTCAGTATTTATGGACAGATTGGGTCAAGTAGCTTGTATACAGACTTACTGTTTGCCTCTAGTTCTTACTCCATAAAATACTGAACTTTTATTTCAAGAAAACAAGGTACAGCTTCTAGGTGAGCACTGTCGAGATATTGTTTCATTTTTTTTAAAAAACACCTCTCTTTAAAACATAGACTGAAGGGACCACTGAAGAGAAAACTGAAAATTACCCCTTTTTAATCATTAGGAGTCTGACCTTGAATATTCAAACATGCTCTTTTCCCCGTGACTTTTTTCTTGCTTTGAAATTGCGTTCACTGCTACTAATAATTTTCTTAAACTTGACTTTGCTTTAGATTATGTGGATTACATATTAAATACCACTGAGAATGTTTTGAAAGCATGTAAGTTCCTAACAGTAATGATAGTTGCAATAGTGCTTTATCATGCTCAAGAAGTCCTGTGACCCTTCTTCAAAGGGCGTGGTACACTGCCAAAGAGATTTAAATAATGTTGTCCAAAAAGATGTTTATCACTTCTTTAGCTGTCTGAATGTCCTTGCCGATAAAAGTGTTCTGCAAAAATAAAAGTGATAAAAGTGTTCTCAGTCAGTTTGTTCCCAATTTCACACATCTGTTGCATTGCTAAGGGGAAAAAGCATCTACACAGTTAATAAAAAACAGAAATGTGAACATTTGTAGCTTTCTTATCACTACAATAACTGCTTGCATTCTTGGAAATTACAGTTGCCAATGGGGCACAAAGATGCCCAGCTATTTTCTACCCTTGTTTTTGTCCCTTCAGGAAGAGGAGTGTCAGGACTTTCCCCACTGGCTGGTTTTCAGGAGGGTGGGGTTAGGGAAATGATAAAGGGAGTGAAAAGTTAACTTGTTTGTTCAGTTTTGTTGCTAGTAGCTAGCCCCAGGGGAGACAGATGTGTTGGTAGCTAGAGCTTTGGCCATGTAAGACAACCCTACATTTAAAGAAAAGCTCTTGTTCCTCACTCAGCCAGGTACCCCGGAGTCTTCAGTAGGTAAAACCCAAATGTATTACATGCTGCTTCAAATCTTAAATTCAAGCTAGCTTGATTTTCCCCAGAAAAAAAAAAAAATAAAAAATGCAGTCCTACAAGATTTCTGAAAAAAAGAATTATTTCTGTTCCTCATCTCCCCACCCAAGAACGGCCTGGTGGAGGCAGTGGCCATGCTCAAGGCTCAACACAGCTCTCCCATGCTCCATGCGGGCTGGTGTGGACTGAAGGACCCACAGGCACCCAGGAGCAGATGCCAGATGGATCTGAGGTGTAGGCTCCTTAATGGCCCCTGTCCTGTTGGTAGATTAGCGTGGCTGAATGCCACCATATGCCTCCCTGCCCCAACAAATCCCCTTCACTCTCCTGGTGCACATATACAAACAATTTCCCAAGCAACCTGCTGGGCAGGAAAATCTCTGTCTTTGCGTTGGCTCCCCTAATGAGACCTGGTCTATCTGGTGTTTTGCTGTATGCACAAGAGCCTGAAAACACATTGGCTTGCTGTCACTTTATTTATACTCTCCTATTTCCATCCTTTCAGGCTCTGCTGATCCCCTGATTTGGCCTCAGAGATAGTGATGAGGGGTATGAGGTATTCACCTTCTCCCAAGATGGAGAAAATTGTCCAGAGCTATGCAACTTTCTCTGGTGTTCCTGGAACATTGCATTCTCTCCAGTGGTTAAGTTGTATGGGAAAAATTGTGTAGCTTGCTTACACGTTCAGATTTGGCTGAAAATTTGATACCCTGGGTCATACTAGCAACGACAGTTGTATGCTTGTTTTTTACCTTTCTGTAGTATGGGTCATCATTTCCTATCTAGAATCATTTAGAGGGTTTAATGAGTCCCAGTATCTTCTCAGGCAGTGGTAGTCACCATTCACTCTCCACTTTATATGACACTTTGTCACTGCAGCTTTTGGTCTCATAGTACAGATCTTCAACATCTGTCATAGCGTGCTGAAGAGGGGTTTGCAGAGACATAAAAAGTACGATCATCCTAAATAAGCCATCTCCTGAATGGCTTCCTGTAGCTGTTAAGGTCTGGACTTGCTGACATAGGTGGTGTCTTCCAGTCCTAGTGCAACAAAAGTAGAAAAACAGGGCCGAAATTTGAAATATTAATGTTATTATTTAAGTGTTGTGGTACAGTAGCAGAATTATGTTATACAGAGAAACAACAAACCACACATTTGTTAATAGCTTTTAAGACACCTACCCCCCCCAAACAGGATTCATCTCACCTGTGAACTCAGTTACACTGAAATCATTATCACCTTGTTCATCACTGATGACAAATGAAGGAAAAATTGGACATGCTCTTAATTTAGTTTTCTCAGTAAGGTGTTTGCATCCACATCTTTCTGCATGCTAGTTCTGCCACGCTTCTAATGAAGAGTCTTTCCATCCTTCCAAAAATCTAACTAATACACAATGCCATGTCTACCCCTGCTAGACAGAACTAAGCCATGTTCCTCAAACAACGTCGCTGGAGTAATGCTAAAATTTCTACTTTTTACGTGAACAGTTTTACCTAAGAAGAACCAAAAGACGCTTTCTACTGCTTCTTTATCTTGTAGCTTTGGGAAAAAATAAAACCCAAACAACCAAAAAAACCCACATTAAATTTGCTTCTTCTGTTCTTCTGTACAAATGCATTTTCCTATAACATTTTTACTGTTATGCCCTAGGGAGAAGTCTTAACAGAATTCAAATATTTATATGTTTATTATCCCCTGCACATGTATTTTCCATTAGCATCAATGGAATTTAAATGTGTATATATGGAAAGGAAAACAAACAGTTAATGATTTAAGTGAGAGAAAAAGAAACACAGGGGCCCCAGAAAACAAGTTAGCTGTAGAGGGGAGGAAAATTATTTTCCTGAAATAATTATACATAATAGTAATGGAAAAGGCCTGATGGACTTGGATCATCTCTCTCTGCCCTCTGCAGGAAAGGGATTGTATCTATGTTTGTCTCTCATTCTTTGTATGCAATCTCTCAGAGACCATTAGTGACAGAGAATCAAGTGTCTTCAGAGTCTTATCACTAGCAACTAATTACCATGGCTGTCAAGAAATGTTTTCCTGATGTGCAACTTTACAAGAAAGAGAACTGCTTCCTCAGCTCAGAAAATACATGGAGAGTTATTTCTGCACTTAACTGTGACAGAGAGAAAGCAAAGAGGTAGTACTAAGTGGTCATGGAATCATACAGTATCTCAAGTTGGAAAGGGTTCTTATGGGTTCATCACAATGTTCCCAGAAGAAGTACTTCTCCACAGGTCATCCTATTTCAGAGTGACCACAATGAGGAACTTTGGAGTATTACAAAAAAACACAGCTTTGCTTTAATTTATGTCCCTGTGGAAACAAATCAAAAATAAAGAAGTCAGTCTCATAATGAAAGACTGTATGTTTTTTGTCCAAAAATCCCAAATAAACAAAGAAATAACATAAATGACTACTGAGTAAAAATTAGTTTACTGTTCCACTGTTTTGATGAAACCAGTGGAACAGTAAAGTTTGAGATGCTGGAATTTTAGACAGGTGTTCTGGCCACTTCCACAGGAAGAAAATCAGCTAACAGAACAATACAGCAGTATTTTTATCTTCCACAGTGGTCCTTCTAACTTTTCATATAGTGTATCCTGATGTCTTATTTAAACCACTGACAACTAGATGCACTTTAACAGACAGAGCACTGAAGCTGCTGGTGCCCAGGCGTCCCCCAGTACTGCATTACTGATGTTATCAGTGTACCCAAGCAGCTAATCATCACCAGTACACAGTTTTGGTAAACTGGCTACTCTGACACAGATTATAGCTTCTCAAATGACCATGGAAAAGACACTAAGCACAAAACATCTGAAAATACTCATGTTCATCTATTCTCTGTGAACACCTTTTAGAGGAATTAACTATTTTGTCTGGTGACAGGCATTTCCACAAAAGTGAAGGTATGTGAGGTACATATATCACTACATCGACCTTTGGGAAAGGTTGTTTCTTCTAGACAGACTTCTCTTTTAGCTTCCGACGTGGTTACTCAGGAACATATTCTGAGCTATGGTAAAAGCCAAGACAAGTTTTCCATACTGTAAATTTAGTTAAATTCTTACTACCTTGTAATTTTACAGCAATGGCCAAACAGTGTATTTCTCTCTTTTCATTAAACTTACAGTAAAAATGTTAGGGAAACTTAAATGAAAGAGGTAACTGACTCATTTCGGGAATAGTCACTGACCTATATACTCAGAGGAATAAGAGAGCTTTGATGTCAGGTTAGGAATAGAGTGGTGCATTTGACTGTCTAAGCTCAGAAGGACAGAAAAAAGTTGAGCCTTGGTGGATTAATACGATTAGGTATCTTAACAGTTATATCCCTGGGATGATCATTATCCTTTATTCACTTCTTAAATTCATTATTATCTTTCCACAATGGAACATATTGAGGTTTCCATATTATATTTCTAAATTGTTCTTGGAGGAATGAAACAGAATACAGACATTCATAACAAATGAGAACTGATAATTAAAAATAAATACTTCAATAATTACAAGGCGGTTCAATTAAAGTAACAAGGAGAAACAATTATGATTGATCCATTCAAAGTCATAGTTTATTTTTACAAATTGGATTTGAATTCTGTCTAGTTAGGCACAGGCAAATGATCTCAAGGTTGTACGCATCAGATAAAGAATCTGTGTGATTGATTACTTGCATTCAATCTTCACTTATTTTCAAGACAGAGCTGATGTTAATATCCAACTTTGCACCAGTTATTTTGCTAAGATTTTTTTCTGAGATCTGGGATTTTTTTCCATTTTCAGTGGGTAGATTTATTGCCTATCAGTCAGACTCTATGAATAAATATATGCAATGAAGCAAGCAAAAATCTTGCAAAGATGGAAGCATGGGAAGGCAAAGAAAAAAAAGTTCCTACTAGTTTTTTAATTGGAGAACATTTACAAGGAAGACCAATGGACAAAAATAGACTGCTGCCAGAATTATAAAGCCTGGAATACTCAGAGTACTGATTATTTCATTAATGATCCAACATCTTCATAAAGTGTTTGTTCACAGACCATTTCATGTACTTCTTTCACAGCTAAAGAGTAACTGGAATAAAAGAAATTTAGAATGATATGAAGTAGTCATTGCACCATCTGATTTGTGGAATTAAGGATGCTGGACTAGATTCCTTCCCTTCTTTATATGTTGACTGAGAAGAGTCACACATCTCAGAAGAGCAGTGAGAAACCCCCACATGCTGAGAAAGAAGCTGCTTAGAAATCCCAGTTTCTGGAATTACAGCCTACTTTGAGCTCCTTAGGCCACCTCTAAGAGACCTCTTGATGTATCTGAAACCAAAGACAAGGATTCTCTCTGGAAAAATACCAGGTACCATCTAAAGCAACAAAACACAGCTACAGTTTACCCTTTAAAACATGACTAGGCGTCACTACCAAGTTTTTCTGTAAGATTCTGTTCTTCTCTGTGGGAGAACCTTTAGGCAGTTTCCTTCTGGAAAGAAACAGTTATTCTAGCACTCCACTGGGTAGAAACAATATTCTGCAATTTTTGTAATTAATATAGGCCATTGTCTAGGAAAGTAGGTAAGTTAAGCAGTTATTTTTCTCTTAGCAAAGTAAAAAAAAATCTTGAACATATTTTGTATTGATGCAAAAACATTGTTATGACATCATGTCAGGAAAAATGTAAAATATGTAAAAATAAATCCCAGTTGTGAGGTATCACTTTTTTCTACTGCAAAGAACTTTCATTGTCTTCTACTTATTAGCAGTATATTAACGCAAGAAGATAAAGTTCAATATATTTTCCTATTTACTTATCTTTGTGAGATCATTACTACTAAGTCTTTCAAAAATAATTACTGAAAATCAATTGTCTATAACTGAACTAAGAGACTGTACATTTAAAGGTATTTTGGGAAATGAAATTATTTGACTTGTAGCATTTGTGCTCATTTGGTCAATAAAAGCTTTTTTTTATACTACATCTTTACCTGTTAGTCTTTTTTAAGTCCTTTTCTTCTTTCATCACAGAGGAAATATGAGATAAAGTGTTCATATACAATTTTCAGAAGGAGTTTTTGCAGGATCATTTGTCAGGCACAATGAATGGAGTATTTCATTCCATTAAGTGAAAGGATTCTTAATTGATACTTGAGAGGAATTCTTTTGACAAGAAAAGGTCTTTACAAAGTTATCCTATTCTATCTTGAATATTATTCAGTTTAGTGATGCTAAATAACAGAATATAAACTAAGACGTATTTTCATGTAGGTCTGAGGAAGTAGTAATTTCTGTAGGAGTTAAGTACCTTGTTAGATGTCTTTCAAAACAGAAACATAAAGGAAGCAACACTAATAGGGAATGCGTAGAAATGTTAGACTGCTAGTCCTTCCTGCTTCCAATCCCACCATGCTTCAAAGTCCATCTGAATGACTTCAAATAAACTATTATCTTTTCTTTGCTATATAGAACATGATAACTAACGTGTTTCATATGTTTCTTTTCCTTTTTTTTTTTTTTAAATTCCCCTTATTGGTGTTTTTTAATAGATCCATATCTATAGCAGGATGAATGAAAATCCTCTTTATTTTATAATTCATTTCATTTACACAGTACAGCTGACATTGCAAAGTTATTTTAAATCAGAGAAATTAAAAACACAAGACTTCAGAAGATGCCAAGAGATCGCCTAGTCCATCCGGTTTTCTAGGACGCAGAAGAATATGTACACTAAAGTGATGAAAATTATTGAAAAACCTTGCTGATTATCCCCAAATCCTCATAGCAGAAGTCAACTTTGTGGGCATGTTGATCCTACTAATTTCTTAGTGTCAGGAATTGAGTTAGCCATCTGTCCCTTACTCTGAGGTCACTGCCATCCTTGGCAAGATTTCAAAACTCTTGCCAAGTTTTTTCCTATTTTTTCCCTCACTGCTTCCTCTTCAGACTCAAGGATATAATTTGTGTAGGCCTGGAGGAGCTCTGTCCTCTGTCCGCTTAAAAGAGCTGTAATTGCCTTTCAATATTTTGCTACCTCTGCCCTCAGGAAATTTCCTGTGGTCCTCTTTAGATTACAAAAGGTCTTCCAGTAAGTTGACCTGCTGATGACAGTTCTCATTTTCTATCTTGCCCTCTGATCCTTCATTCTCATGCACTTCATCCTATTTTAAGCTGGGTTTCAGTAAAGCTCGCTTCCTAGCCTTCTTCCTTACCTGTCTCCCTCTTTCATTTGTCTTTTGTTTGTCATAAACCGTGTTTCAGGTTTTTAGTGGGAATACTTCTCTTCATTGAAAGCTGCTTTTGTCCCTTTTCACCCTGCCATCACAGTAACAGCCAGGCGGATGGGGGGGCAGTAGAATTGCTCAGCTTGCTAAGCTGAGTTTTCCCTCTGTTATTAAGACTATTATCTAGACTAGCTCTTTACTGATTCAGAAAACAGTAAAACAGATATTTCCAGAAATACAAATATGTACTTGTATACCAAAATTCTACTGCCTACCATATTCATACCTAAGAATCCAGTTCAGAAGGAAGAAGTTAATATGCTGCTGAAATACTGTCACCACCTGCAGCACACTGTTCTGCAGCTACTAAAAATTGCATATTATTATAGGGCAGAGTGGGAAGAAGAACTTTTTAACTCTCTGCACTTAGAGGGTTTTTAAAGAGCTAGGACATATTTACCCCATCTGAAACTTTATGAGTTTATTATCAACAAAATGCTCAGGACTAATTAATGATGAGAGCTCTGTTAATTAGCCCTATGTAAATTATTTTTTGTTTAGTAAATTCTGCTATTCTTGTGTTGGGTGAAGATGCAAAGGACATATCCACTTCTGTGTCTCTCTGCATACCTATGCAGTCCTGGACACCTTCATGTTTTCATGGTCAAATGCTTCATATATGATATGCAATTACCCCTATTTTACTGGAGGAGAAGAGATAATTCAGAGATATGCTCAAACTACATAAAGTGTCAGTCAAAATATTATATCTGTTGTAGCTACAGATAAAAAAACACAAAGAAGTTGCTATCAGCAGACACTTCTGTGTAGGTAGGAAGTGAGTTTTTGATGGATAAGTAAAACCAATGAAGCACTCCATGGAAGATTAATGCTATTCAAGTTCACTCACCCTGCCTGAGAAATCTCAGGTTTTAATCAAGTAGCCCATATAGCTCACATTTTTGAATGTGTAGTCTGTGTGGTCCTACATGTATTAATACTGGATCAAAGCACTTCCAATTCACCTGCTGTAAAAATTCAGCTTGAATCATGTATCACTACAGAATCACATCACTGCTGAATTAGCCAGCATATATGGTATAATGTTTATATTGGTTTTATGTTGGGTATCTGAAAACAGGTGATACCTGCCATGGTTGAAGTAAGAGACATGTGTAGATTGTTTTTGACCTGGGATTAATTCTGATGGAACAGTACACACACACAAACAAAATAAACTGTTTGTTTCAGCACTTCTAGAGATTCTATTTCAAGTATTTCACATAGTTACAGCAGTCACATATCACTTTTTTTTTTCTTTCCCATTGTCTTCTGAATTCTGTTACAAATTCGGGCCCATTAAAGTTTGTCTGCCTACAGAAATATTTAAGAGATGCTCAGATATATCCAATGTCTTTTTGTGCTTCATTTCACTGCCCATTTCCATTGCAGTTGAAGCTTTTACTTAAAAATCAGTTAAGGCCTTATCAGACCTCATGGCATTCCCTGGCACTCTGCTTTTTTGAAACAATTCTACCCTTGGGTTCATTTGGGGCACTTTCTTCCTTGGTTTCAAGGCTTCTTGGCAGCATGCAGGAAACGAATATTTTGACTTCTGAAATGAGGACAAGGCACTTTGAAGGGGAAGGAGCAGGGCCAGGACAGAAAACTGGGAAGAATCCAAGCAATTTAAGTCTCCTACTCCCACTGCTTCTCTCTTGTTGCTGCAAAAACACGATCCCTTACTCAGTGACAGCACCAAAAGAGCAGAAGGCTGTGCAGGTAGGAGGCAGTGACTGGTTATTGAAGCAATGCACTGCATGTCCTCATCTGCCATCTCAGGCAGTCTGTCACTGTTCATTGGGCTACTGCTTACCTATGACTACATAAGCACTGTTGGTTGGGCTCAAGCTATTATTCTTTCTCAATGAAAGGGCTTTGTGAAAATTACCACCTCCCTCACAAAGTTGCAGGTTCCACCACTGAATGTTTCCTCTAAGTACGTCTAAATCACTCATAAGCATTTTGACAACCTGTGGCATCATATGAATATCATAACGCAGAAGGTTCGTATTACAAGCCCTGTAGGTGAGAACTGCTGATTCTAAAATAGTCTTACAAAATGCTTATGCAACCTGATTTTATTTGACTTGTATCATCTTTTCCACACAAATACCCTGGTTTGGATATTTAGTTAATAGTTACTGTTATAGTTCGGGAAAACTGCTGCTTCAGGATAAAAAATGTATTTGCAGCTCTCTTCTCTGAACAGTGATATTCCACAGCATGCTAATACATGTACAAGAATTACACTGACGCTGTAAGCCCTGTTGCCAGGATACTTTTGCAAGACATTTTTCTTTGACTGTCAGTTAAAAATGGTGTGAAATAGCTGTTATTTGAAGTATTTCAAACTACCATTCACCCATAATGCTTTAAGTAGCACAATAGCTAGAAAGCATGAAGTGGAACATCAAAATCTATATGAACAATGCTTACTATTAATATTATACCTACAGGATGATTTCAAATCCCTCAGTGAGCTGAGAAAGAGAGGTATGACCCCTGAAGTACAATCGCTTTCAAAATTCCCATGCACTAATTCTGTCTCCCACCATCTGCTTTATAGGACTGTGTTTTCATATAAAATGGAGTTTAAGTCTTGTAGATTACAAAGAAGAAATAGGACTCAGCTACACAACCCATTATGTACCTATTATGTAAGGCAGGAGTAGAACTCACAAACCATTTTTCCCACAAAAAAAGTACATTTTTTAACACAATGTCAAAATTTCTCAACATGCTTTGCACTAAGCTCTTCAGTGAGCTGCCAGGAGTCACAACGTTCAAGATCTCAGAAACTGTCTGATCATCATGAATCTCAAAAGCTCTGCTGCTATCTGATAGTATAAGCTAAAGTACCAAGAGCAGCTACACCTATATCACATAGAGAAAAAAGTGCATTGTACAAGGGAGAGCTATGGGCAAAGGCAAGAGATGGGCTGAATGCCTTGTGCTGAACATCACTCTCCAGTGAATTGCAAAGTGATACACAAATCCCAAGGAAGCTTGGCTGACAATGGTTGCAAAATCTGAGATTTAGACAACAACAAAACCCAAGAGGATATAATTTCTCTGGCTAGTTTATCTTCAGCATGTAAGAGAGCAATCCCTGTTGCATTGATCCCTCTCTAGTCACAGACTTTTTACCTTGTTACTGCAAGCACCTGAAGAGCTTGGATTATGACAGGAGAAACTGTGGGTTAAGGAAAGCATTTAACATTGTGTAACAGCTCTAACTGCTTTACATAGCTCTTAAGCATGGATACAAATGTGCTGTGTGAGCTTACTGTCATTATCTGTAAAGTCACATTTGAGCAGTCTGGTTAACTGAAAAGGTGTGTGGTATCTTTTTCATCCTCCTTGCTGGCTCCAAAAGTAAAGAGATACAAAATCACTGCACCTTTACCTTTAGTCTGATACCTAAAATACCATTCTGCTGGCTTCAGCCAAGAGATCACAACTCAGTCTGCTGACGTGGTGTAAAAGTGAGTTGGAAAACTCTGTGTAAACAAGTTATCCATGTGTATAACAGAAAATCTGGGGAGCTTGTGCACACATGACAACTATATGAACGTTAATCCACAGAATGATGACAAAAGGAAAAAGAAAAAAAGCAAAAGGTAAACACAGGATTAAATTAATTTTTATTTTTTCTTTTAAATATTTAAAACAGGATACAGAGTATAAGGACAGGAACTATTGAAGTAATCCTGACATCACAGACACTGCAATGATGCAGTTTTTAATGTGGATTCTCATCCCCAAGGGCTCTAAGACTTGATGGATGTTCAGTAGTGCCCAGTAGTTTTTCCTTACATGTAAAACACACCATGAGAGCCAAGTCCTGCCTGCCTTTGTGCTCTGTTCCAGTTTAGAGCACATAGGCCGAACCACATTTTCCTCTGAGACCTGGTGACTTTCTGACAGCAGTGAATGATCCTTACTTGTGTCAAAACATAAAGAATGTCAAAACTGGAGGAGGCAACATCCAGTGAGATTACATGCAGTGTATCTGCATGACTGGGCAGATGATGCCATCTCTCTGTTCTGGTCAAGGTTGGCCACTTACAGTGCAAGCACCTGGCAAAATTACTAAAGACACTGAATAAGATTCCAGTTCATGAGCCCTTTTCTGCATGGTATTCACTCCATATATACCACGATTCTTATCTCTAAAGACATGAGTGAAAATTGGTTTTGGAAGACACTAGACATTCATTGCTGCCCTGATTTTTCTGTTTTTCTTTCCAGATGAACCAATCCTAGACATATCACTGCAACCAACTGGTGAAACCAAGGAACTTCTTGATACGAGTGAATGTGCATGTTTACACTTCATTTAGCAAGGACTTTATTCTGTCAGTCAGCCTGTTCAACACAGTGACCGTGAATAAATCCACTGCAATTAAGCATACAGTTGCCATTTTTGCATAATGTGAGATCATAATATTGGTTGCAAACCTATGCGTAGAAAAATAGACCATTCCTGAATCCCTGAATACAACAGGATCAAAACCCCATACTTTCTTTCTTGATAGTCATGCTCCCTTCCACGTGCTTTTCCCTAAGAAAAAAACTCTTTCATCCTTGGATTCCTTGTAGTTCCAGGTACACTATCCTCTTCTTCTGTGACCCATGAATCTGGCCACATCCTTCTATCATATGCAGTCATGAACAATTCCACCAATGCATGTCCCCAGTAGTGAAGAGATCAAGAATGGATCTTCTGTCCTCTCATTTTTTTCCAACCACAACTTCCCTCACAGGCCAATGTATATTTAGTTGTTCTAAGATTTATTCCCACCTAATGTGATAAGCACATCCATTAACTCCAGAGATTTCTGTGATTGCCTATAGGTCATGAATACACTTTTCAGGATGCTGTCAAAATATTTCAGCATCAGACTGTCATTACACACAGGATGGCTGGCATTTTAAAGTCATCTTTCTCCCTTTTTTAATCCATGCCCATTGTACAAGGATTCTTTCTCTCAAGTTTGGTATTTACAGTGTGTGTTTAAGGTTGTGATCTGTGGTGCAATGTTGAGCTGGGGGCCAATCACCTATAGTGTGCCCCAAGGGTTGATACTGGAGCTAATATTGTTTAACATCCTCATTCATGGCCTGGAGGTTGGAACAGAGTTTGCAGATGACACAGAACTGGGACAAGTGGCTGATACACCATGTGTATCTCAACAGGATGCAGAAATGGACAAAAAGGAATATAATGAAGTTCAAAAAAGGGAGGTGCTGAGTCCTCCACCTGGGGAAGAAGAATCACATTCACCAAGGTGGTAGCTGCCTGAATTGAAAGCAGATTTGCAGACAAGGACCCATGGGTCCTAGTGAACAATTAAGTTAGTCATGAGTCATCAATGTGTCCTTGTAGCAAAGAAGGACAAGAACATCCTGGGTTATGTGAGAAAAAGCATTGCCAGAAGGTTGAGGCAGATGATCCTTCCCCTCTACTCCACACTGGTCAGACACACCTGGAGTGCTGCATCCAGTTCAGGTTTCCCCAATACAAGGGAGTCATGGACATAATGGAGACAGTCCAGTGAAGGGCTTGGATCATCTCTCCTATGAGGAAAGTCTGACAGAGCTGGGACTGTTGAGCCTGGAGAAGAGAAGGCTCAGGACAGGATCTCATTGAGGTATTTGAATGCCTGACGAGTCAAGTAAAAGAAAGAACCAGACTCTTCTCAGTGCTCAGTGAAAGGGCAAGCAACAATGTGCACAAACTGTGTTATTTATGTTTAAACACGAGAAAAAACACTTTTACTACGTGAGCAGAACAGACACAAGAACAGGTTATTGAGAGACGCTGTGAAGTCTCAATTCTTGGAGATATTCAGAAGCCAACTGGACACGGCCCTAGTTGGCCCTGTGTGGAGCAGGGAGCTTGGATTTAATGACTTAATTGACTTCCCACATCATCTTCCTGAAAAAACTGGCTGCTCATGGCTTGGATGGGCATACTCTTCAATGAATGAAAAACTGGTTGGCTGGCCAGGCTCAAAGAGTCATGGTGAATGTAGTTAAATCCAGTTGGTGGCCAGTCACAAGTGGTGTTACCCAGGGCTCAGTATTGGGGCTTGTTTTGTTTAACATCTTTATCAATAATCTGGATGAGGGGATCAAGTGCATGCTCACTCAGTGAGTTCACAGATGACATCAAGTTAGGTGGGAGTGTTGAACTGCTTGAGGGTAGGGAGGCTCTACAGAGGGATCTGGTTTGATGGGCCGAGGCCAATGGTATCAGGTTCAACAAAGCCAAGTGCCAGGTCCTGGACTTGGGTCACAACAACCTCATGCAATGCTACAGGCTTGGCAAACAGTGGCTGAAAGCTGTGTGTTGGAAAAGGATCTGAGGTGTTCATTGACAGTCAGCTGAACATGAGCCAGCAGTGTGCCCAGGTGCCCAAGAACGTGAAAACCATCCTTGCTTGTGTCAGGAATAGTGTGGCCAGTAGGACTAGGGAAGAGATTGTGCCTCTGTATTTGGCACTGGTGAGGCTGCACCTCGTATACTATGTTCAGTTTTGGACCTCTAACTCCAGAAGACCATTGAGGTGCTGGAGCATGCCCAAAGAATGGCAACAAAGGTCATGAAGGGCATAGAAAAAAAATCTTATGAGGAGCAGCTGAGGGACCTGGGGTTGTTTACTCTGAAAAAAAGAGGTTGATGGGGAAATGTTATCACTCTCTACAACCACCTGAAAGGAGTCTCAAAGGAGTCTCCTGTTGTCTCAAAAATATAATATGCAAATGTTTGATCTCTACTCCATAAAGATATTAATAAAATGAATTTGTGTTTGACTAATCTCTAATATATGCTAGTGCTTGAAGAGTTAATTACCAAACATGGTGGAAGGAAGAATGTTACATTATATAGAATTTTATACCACTTGGGGAGACTAACAGAAAAATGAAACAATTCTGCCTATGTAAGCAGATGGCATGCAACACAGGCAGAGCTCATGCGGATTCTTATTCAAACCCTCATCAAAAATCATATTTCATACACAAGTAATTTTTGAGGAAATTATTTGCTGTGTTCTCTGACATACATATATAAATATCTGTCTTTTAAGGATTTCTGCTTCTAATAACATGAATTTGTTTGGTTTCTGCATAACTCTTTTCTGTAATTATCCAAACTGTCTAGGTGTTTATAATAACTATAAGAAGTTCTACCCAGGGTGAAGACAAATTGGTCAGGAAAAATCTTCATTTTACTCTTAAGTCCTACCTTGTCTCAGTGTCAAACTTCTGGGTTTTTTTTACCTTACCCTTCCAGCTCTCCCTTCAACCCATATGCACGTCTCATGCCTCTGCCATCATCTTAACTTTCACCTTACATCTGTTATCATTATCTAGTGATCAGAGAATCCCCATTTTAACTCTCAAGTTACCACTTAGCAGGGTTTTTTAATATTTTAAAGTAAATTTTTTTTATTTCAAAATATGCAACAAAGCACAGCATTTTTGCAAAAACTGTGGATACTCTGTCACCAGATGTATTCAAGGCCAGGATGGATGGGGCTTTTAGCAACCTGCTCTAGTGGGAGGTGTCCCTGCCCATGCCACGGGGGTTGGAACGAGATGATCTTTAAGGTCCCTTCCAACACAAACATTTCTATGATTCCATGATTTTCCCATGCACAGTCATCCATTTCATCCTTGAATATACCCTTTGTGAAGGACTTTTCATGTCATGTTTCAAGAATTTCAGACACTATTGGTTCACAAAATTTTTAAATTATAGAAAATTAAAACATTCAGGTAACAACTTTTATCTGTTTTGAGTATGCAATCAAGGAAATAACAGACAGAAATTAAGTCAATTAACTGTATAATGATTAAGAAAATTTACATTTGTATAAATAGTCTTCATGGAAATTTTATGAGTAATTTTCACCATTGTAGTCATTTTATTTAAGGAAAGAATAATGTCAGATAAGTGTCTCCAAAGTATCTTTGGAATATTACCTGTGTTATAAATATTATTATATAAATCAAATGTGTGTTTCTCTGAGGAACACATCTGGTCATGAAACTTAAATTCCAGTAGCACTGCCACCACAATAATTCACTCCAATGATGGGAGGAAATCAATATCAATCAAATGGGGAACTGCAAGTAAATATTCTTCAGATCGTTTCTGATGCTGATATTCTGTGTCATCTTCTGTAAAGTCATTGAGCTAGTTTTAGTAACGATAAAGAAGAGATTATGATACTTTCTTCACAGGGGAGTTATGAGGATGTTTATGAACTGCTTTGTATCTGCAGGAAGAAAGTCACTGTGCAAGTAAAAAATACCAATAACTTCTTACGGTTTCTAATATAAATAACTGATCCACTTGTTTATTTCTATAAGGCAGATAATTACTCATTCATCCTTTATGGGATATAAAGTAATTTCTGTGTTAAACAGTAGAATTTAGTTCTTACAGATATTTTGAAATGTATCAATATAGAAAAGGTGGGGGAAGGGAGGAAGAGGACTGCTCCCACCATCAAAGTATATCCTTTGCACATTCCTGGCACTACATCAAGGTTAAGTTAAAAGCAGCACTTGAAGGCAGTTGCATGTGGTAGATTGTACAACAAGGCTCATTAGCCAATGGTGAGTCTCATGTAAAGGTCTTTAATGTGGTACAATGGCATTTTTCAGCCTCTTTTAAAAGGGAAAAAGTTAATAATGTGAAAGTTTTATTACTTTTATTCTTTTGAAGAAGTGCCTTTCTGTAGTGAAACATCGTGGCTAGTTACAGCAAAAGCTCAGGGAATTTCCTTCACTCTGGGAATGACTGTAATTATACAAGGGGAAGGGACCACAGCAGTAAACTGGCAACATACCAAGGTCTTAACCCCTGAGACAGGAGGTGGAGAAATAGGTGTTAGCAGTCTTACACAAGTCCTTAAAGCATAAACATATGGCAAATCCATTACCTAAACTACAAAGAATGGAATCTTGCTAATAAACCTATTTACTAGGTTAAATAAATACTGAAAGTGTTTAAAAAAGGCGAGCTGTGTGACTTTTTAAAATCAAACATTTTTCACTTGTCAGAATTTGTTGTTGGGAATCTGTGAAACATGATGGCCCTTCCAACCCCATGAACACACACAGTCATGTTCTTCCCCCCCGCCCCAGCTCAGTGCTCACCACCACCACATGAAACCAACAGCATTTACTTGTGAACTGCCTGTGCCACCGTCTGCCCTGACACAGCTTTCCATCACCCAACTTAGCTGCTGGCACTCACCATGAAAAATAA
Organism: Actenoides hombroni; assembly: GCA_024336885.1. NCBI lineage: Eukaryota > Metazoa > Chordata > Aves > Coraciiformes > Alcedinidae > Actenoides > Actenoides hombroni. The sequence goes on from WUAM01000107.1 coordinate 12,900,431, forward strand.
AACATAGGTGGGATTCAAGCATATTTATCACTTCGTTGTCCAGCCCTGTGCTCTATGGCATGTTTGATTTTATCCAACATAAATAAGGTCTAATTTCAGAAGCAATGATATTCAGTAGGAAGAAAAAATACAAATCTTCAGTGTCTTTAAAGTGGCATACTGCCAGTAGCTCTAGCAGTAGCTCCAGTGAATATTTTTTCACCACCCTTCTTAGAAGAATGTTATAAGACAGATAAAGGGCGCCAAAGCTAATGAAAACTGTGTTTTACTGAAGTGATGCTAAACTGAATATTGCTTTGCCAAATAATTGCCTTCTGCAAAAAGTGGGAACAGGATATCCAGCAATACATTTAAAAGCCTCTCACAGTGATTTCATGGATTTATAGAAAAGAGGTGGCATTGATCTAAGGCCAGCTGAAGTCAATGGGCTGATTCCCTGCTAAATTCCCTGCCCCTTGAAACTAGGTGGTGCACATACTTATGTGAGATGGCAGTGTGGTAGTTTTACAATCAGGTGTCTCGTCATTGGGGTGGCTACTCAGTGCCCACCTTCTCTCCTGCAGAATTCACATGAATTTGCCCTCTAATTTACCAGCCTGTGAAAGGTACTCCATTCCTGCTGCTGGTGAGTGACATGCTTATGATTCAATTTTGTTTTGCATCAATTTCAAACAAAATATCATTCAGGAACAAAAGGAAAAAGAAGTTTTTAAATTTCATGTGCCTCAGGAAATTCAGTGATACTTGGTCATTAGTTTGACTGAAATCCATCTAAATGTATACCCAGACACAAGCCACTTGTTCTCAAGCAGTGTTTATGGCTAAGGAAGCAAGGTGGGAGATCTATTACTTTTGCCCACACTCCCCATCAAACCTCCCTCTGTAAATACACAGTCAAACATTAACGATGACCCTCATCTGCTTCAGGTTCATTAGTGGAGATTCCTGTGCCTACATGGAATGCCACTGACATCTAGCACAGAGCCCTAGTGCTAGCAAAGTGGAAAGTATCAGATTTAAAAGCACTGAATTATTGTAATTTAAAAATGTATTATTGCAGAAGATAGGTAACAAGCTGCAATTTAAAGAAAGTGCTTCAAATTATGCAGTTATAATAGTTTTATTTGGAAAAAAAGAAAAAGGCCAGTATAAAGTTGCAGTTGTAACCATTAGTTATGTGATTTTGAAGAGTGGCAATATATAAATAGTTGCCTTGTGGTAATTTTATGTTAAGAGTAATCTATTGTTTAACAAATGCTGAGAGAAAATTATTTGGTTTTGTAATAAAAATATATCAAAGCACAAAACAATCTATGCAGATTATAAGGCTCATTCTTTTAAACAGTGCCATTATTTGTGATTAACTCTTATTCAGCTGCTGATGTGACTTTCTGTATTAACTGACAACATCAATATTGCACTGCGCTCAAAAAACCCCAGGTAAATAAGGAAACCAAGGGAATGTTTTAACTAATGCCATTCCAGAAGCATTTAAATATTTTACACATATGAGTGCACCAGGAGCACTACAGATACAGGCTGGTATTGGATGAGATATTTATTTCCATTTTGAAGTTATTTCAATATTGCAGAACAGAATAACACATATAGAGAAAACTTTGGAGAAGGTGTATCAGAAAGCTCTTCTTTGATTTTCTCTACATTCATCTTTTTTTTTTTTATTTGGCAAAATTTGCCACTTTTTTAGCCATCACAGATTCTTGATGCACACAAAATAATCCCTGCAACTGGATACAGAACTATGAAGGGTGATAAGTGAGTATCAGGAGTTATGCAGATGGTATCAAAGCAGCTAAAAAAAAGAAGTATTCTGCATATTTTTCATATGACATAATCACAGAATTGTCAGGACTGGAAACATAATGCTGTGGATCTTGCTGATCTGGCTGGGAAGGCAGAACAGCCTTCACTGTTTTCAAATGATCCTGAGCATATATCTAGCATCTGAGAGTACTGATGGAGAGAAAAGGTCACACAAGCCCTTCTTTTTACCACATCTCCCTCCAAATGTGCACAGGGTGATAGCAGTCATTTGCTCAGCAGTCATTTGAAATCATCATTTCATCTAGGCACAGAAGGTTGGGAAAACTCTGGCCAAACACAGACATTTGCACCTGAACTAGTCAGGTAATAAAATAGAGTGTGATTCACCCAAAGATTAGAAAGTGATGAATTGCTTGCCGAAATGCTAGTCTCTGTGGACTATAAAAAGAGCCAGTGTGGGTAGCCCAGAGGTAACCATCTCTATCACAGATTTCTAAAGGTTTCATGAATCTTTCCTAGAGCATGGAACAACAGACTGTGTTACCATGAAGTCTCATGAGAGCCTGGGGTGTAGTAGAAATGAATCTCCTCTCTCTCAAGAGATGGTTTCCCATAGGCAATGCCTACAGTAAGCTGATGCAGCAGAATCCCCTGCTTGTCTCAAGTCATGGAAACAGGCAGCAGAAGTAGCCCTGATGCTTTCTTTTACACAGGGCTAACAGCCCTGTTGGGACAAACAGATGAACAAAAAATGGACACACTAATGCATTTAGTTCAGGGTTTGTCTGTAGATTATTGCAACCACAACTAAAATCACTGGCAGTACCTCTACGAGCTAAATATCCCATACAGAAATGCCATGAAAGTCTCAGTGTTATTATGCAGTAAGTTAAAGCCAGATGTATGTTGCAACAGATCTCTTTCAGGCACAAAGTATAAAACCTTGAAACAGCAGTTTAGTTGAGTGATCCACAAAGTCCTCACATAACCAATAAATCACAGAGGAACTTGCAAGGTTTTTGTATTTTATACTAAGCAAGAATTGGATAAAACCAGAAATACTGAGGAAATTACTGGAACCCTAAAACTTTCTTCCCTCAGCAAAGTAACCTAATAATTTGCTTGCAAAGCTAACCCACCTCTTGCTTCCCCTTCTTACTCACATAAGATGTAAAAGCCAGTCATCTCAGAGCCTCAGAAAGCTCTGTAGTCACTCAGGTCTTGTGTGAAAGGCATGCAGCTCTGCTTCACCTGGCTATACACGAAAATATATATGAAATAGCTGCCTGCACTCTAAGAGATGTCTTATTGTAAGACTTTGTTGTGTTGGGGTTTGTTTGTTTGTTGTTGTTTTTTCTTTTAATTTAGCCTTCGGAGACATCTAAGTCATGGCTGCACGTAGGCATCTGAGCCCAAGATGAAACACCAAACTTCACAAGCATCCCTCTTTTTGACATTTCTTGGATGCCATAGTCAATAATTCCACTGCCAGCAGAACAGCTATTTCACAGGACACTGTCCAGTTTGATGTGCTGGCTGTTCAGGCCTATCTATCTCCTCATGTTCATTGTACTTTGAACTATGACGTCTGAGTCAGATTGGTGAACTGTATGCCTGGAGTGAGCACCAAAACATCAGGAGTGGCAGCAATAAGTAATGGCATGTGGAAGTTTCAGAGGGATATTCTAGATCACTCACCAACTCTTTTCTTTCTCAAAGGCAGAGGTTATTTTCCTTCATGAGACATCTATGAGGCAAGCTAAATAATAGCAATAAGCCTAATGCCTGTAAGGATAGGACTTTGGGGAACCTAAGTGGGTTGAGCCAATTCCTTTTTTTTTTGTGTAAAGCCTGGCTGTGATGTGTCCCAGTCTACTCCATGCTGCAGCAGGTTCTCACACTCATCACACAAGAATGGGGGCTCCCAGAAGCACAGTGGGCTGCAGAAAACCCTCTTTCTTCAGTGACTATGCACAGCAGTTCTGAGGTACTGAGCTACTTAGGTATCCAAAGGTAGATATGAAACTGTCTATTCCTGGTGCCTTGGTGAAAGAGTGACTGGAGGCAAACATCACATGCAACAGTCATTTAGAGGTTAACCTTAATCTATGCATTGCAGTAGGTAGTTGTTGATTTTCTTCTCAGATTGTTTTCACAAGTGCTTTCTAGTTGGGTACCAGAGCCACTTTTTTTTCTCCAGTTTCTATACAAACCCCAGAGCGCTCATCTCTTTGGATGCCAGGGTTGACAAATCACCACTGTCATCAGCCACTGCTGCACGCAATTTTCTGAGAAAGAAAATATGTTTTTCTAGAACAAACAATTACAAAGGATTATTTGTTTAAACAGTTCACATTATTCAGAAGGAATGATGATATTAATAAATTCAAATATAGTTGTTTGTATATACCAAACAGTATATACTTCTTTTCTGAAGGCACCTGTGCCACTGTATGCAATCAGTTGTGGTGATACATAGCATGTGCTAGTGAAGCAGAAATGTTTCTTTATTGTGAATTGAAGCAAAATAGCATAAGAAGATCAAATTGTATGTTAAATATTTCTGGTAGATTTTAGGGGTTTTTTTTAGGATTGCTTTTGTTTTCTGCAGTTACATGAGTCTAAAATCTGATTGTGAAAAAAAAAATAAATCTATACTCAATTTTCTTCCTTGGTTAACTCTGTTAGGGACAGTGAAGTTAAAACAGAGAATGTATTTATCCAAGCATTCTTATTATTCCAGTACAGATGGTTTCAGTGAGAAAGAATACATATAAATCATAAAGTCAACTGATGTTAGAGCAACCCTATTAGTACACATCTTAAGCATTAAAAGAAAGAAAAACAACTACAATGTCTTGGTTCCTGCATTCCTTGCAAATACAATGCTCTTGCTTCTTTGCACTGTGTGTTTCGGATATATGAGGAATACACAACTGGATCCTTAAAATAAAAATTATAATCATGTCTGTGAATGCCATTTTAAAACAAGAAAACACACTCCATCAGTCACAGGCAGTTAGAGGCACAGTCAATCTAAGGACATAGAATTTTTCCAGTCATGTGTTGGTTTTTAATGGGCGAAACTTACTATTCAATTACATTGTTATACAAGAGTGGCAAAGCAGATTTAGGTGTTAATTTTTCAAAACAAATATAGCTCTGCATTTTCCACTTCTGTTCATGTGCTTGATTAAACATATTTATAAATAGTTCCCCTCATCTCCCTTACAAATGCTTTGTGTTCATAGAGAGAAGCTGGTTCATAGCACAGGAACGAATACTGGAATGAAACTGAGATGCAAAATTGAAGCAAAGATTCTTTAAGACAGAAAATTCAGAGCACTAGATGATCTCCAGAGGTCCCTTTCTAACCTCTACCATTCCATGTGATTCTCTGTGTGAGTTGAGGTCAGGAGTTTGGCTTTTAGGTTCACTGTTCCATTTTCTTACTCAGTGTACCAGACTGCTACATAATTCAGGCAGAAGAGTCTCTTGAGATTGATTTTTATTGTCCCTTATTTCATAGCCTGAGTATTTGTCAAAAACCACCTTGTGCTCCTATGAGGAAATGAGTAGGTGCTGTAATAGGAACAAGTCTTAAGCTTTAATTGGTATGATAGAACCACTGATAACATGTACCACTCAGTAGGTTTCTAACAACAATAATGAAAGCCATTGCATCTTTGTTACCTTTTTACAAATGATCATCAATTAAAATAGCAATGATCAAAATTCCAGATAAATTCCTGACTCCCAGAGGAGAAGTTTGTGTTGCAATTCTACATGTTTTCACAATCCATTGATGGAAGTATCCATACAGCACAAATTACTCCCAAAGTCCTAGCGTGCCAGATTTAGCAACTAAATTTTTTGGTGCCTTCACTCTGCATTCATAACTGGAGATTTAAAAGAATCCATTTTCAGAGGTGCTGAACAGCTACTGACCCTACTGATAATAGTTTATTCAAGAAAGTCTTTTTGGATTCGATAAAAAATTAGCTTTTTGTTCCCTTTCTTCAGGTGCAGCTCAGGAGGTTGTCCACCTTCTAGCTATGGCTTGAACTAGCTGTGAATTATCCCTGTCTAAAAGCTATCATTCTCCTTGGCTTTTAGCACAAATGCTTCTCTTGCTGTTTCAGTCTGCTAAAACCAAGTTCAGTAACTGAATGTAATAAGATTAAGGGTGTATAATAAATAATACACTGCAGTTTTATGACACAAAGCATTATTGCAAGTATAATTTCTACCAAGACATGGAATTTGATATTGCAAATGAATGTACAGTAAGTTCTTTGTGTAAATTAGGACCTGTGTGCATTCCTTATAAAATGTCAGCAATTAAAATGAAAAGGCAACATGTATAGCAGCTTGATGTTGTTTTTTTCCTAGCAAGCTGGATTAAAAGGAGTATAACATATTTGGCAAAGAAAATCTAACCAGCTTTAGAAGACTGTGTAATCCAATTGCTAATAAATGATTTGTGACTGTTTTCTTGGCATTCCATAAAATACACAAACAGCTTCCAGTGTAGGCTAAGAGTAAAACGGGAAATTAATGTATATTACAGCAATATGTGAAAAGCTACAAATTACTTTACAAAGGGATAAACTTCAGAACTACTCTGTTATTACTGAAGCTAACTTCCATCCACTCCAGTATGAAGCTTTGACTCAGTAAAGATCATGGGATTTGACTCTAGAAAGATTTGCTATTGCACTAATGTTAATTCAGTGGAAGGATTTTTCCATCAGAAAGGTGTTCTGCAAAATTCATATTTCTAAGTCCTTTTTCAAGAAATGCTCCATAGAACTTTTTTTCTGCCCTTGTAATAAACATTGCCAAATACACCGGTAAGAAAAATCTACCACCTACTGTTACAAAAGAAAAGCGGGAGGGGGGAAAATGGGTGGCTGATGAAGAGAAGATGGGTGGACACAGCTGGTGTTCAGTGCCCTATTGTCACTGTAAGTAGTAGAGTATGAGGTCATGTTGGCCATTAGTCTGAACAGTATGAGATTTCTTATATTCCTATGGAATATTTCAGATGCAATCGATAGATAGCAAGATGGCATAACATAGTGACCATGTCAGGGATGAATGTGAAAAGTTGAAGATGCTATTTATAGTACAAAGACAATGTGTTATTTCAAGCTTTGTATGGAACAATCTGTGCCTACAAAAACATACAGACTTTGCATGAACAAGAATGCTGTATTTGAGATATGTAAGATTACTCTCCTGGACAACCATAAATTTAAAACAGATTCATTTTCATTATTTCGGGCAGCCGAATGGATTATTTTATCACTCTTCTACCAGAAGTCCATGATCTCAGAAAACCTCCAAAATCTGGGAAAGAGCAATGGCAAGATCTCACTGAATCGTAGGGGTTGGAAGGGACCTCTAAAGATTGTCTAGCCCAACCTCCCTGCCAGAGCAGATCATACAGGAACAAGTTCAGGTGGCTTTTGAATGTCTCCAGAGACATAGATTCCACCACCTCCCTGGACAGCCTGTTCCAGTGCTCTGTTACCCTCACGATGAAGAAGTATTTCCTCACATTGAGGAAATACCTCCTGTTTTCCAGTTTATGGCCATTGCCCCTAGTCCTGTTACTAGACACACCTGAGAAGAGCCCAGTCCCATCTTCCTGACACCCACCCTTTAGATATTTATAAGCATCTCCCCTCAGCATCCTCTTCTCCAAGTGAAACAGACCCAGCTCTCTCAGCCTTTCCTAATATGATAGGTGCTCCAGGCCCTTAATCATCTAGTGGCCCTGCACTGGACCCTCTCCAGTAGTTCCTTGTTCTTCTTGAACCAGGGATCCCAGAACTAGACACAGAAGAGAGTAGAAGGGGAGGAGAATCTCTCTCTACTTATGGGCCAAGCTCTTCCTAATGCATCCCAGGATGCCATTGGCCTTCTTGGCTACGAGGGCTCATGGTCATCCTGTTGTCCACTAGGACTCCCAGGTCCTTTTCCCAAGAGCTGATTTAGCCCTACATGCAGAAATTGCAAGAGAAACCAGAACCCAGAACCCATCCCAGAACCCATTATTTGAACAGAAGTCACAGAAGTCTTGAAAGCTCCTAAGCACTCTGAAATGAGCCCTCACTGTATCTAGTAGTAAAACAACTTGCCCCACAGTTCCTGAGATCTCAACTTCTTCTCAAATTAATGTATTATCTGACTTGGAAGACAACTAGATGTGACAGCCAACAGAAAACAGTGGTTAATGACCATGTAAAAAAAAAAAATTAAAAAAAATGACAGCATTCAATTTCCATCTCTGACGAACAACATTCTGCTGCTCAGAGTCATGGGTGAACATCAGGGACCTTTCCTAAAAACTCAGTATAACATTTCAACATCTTCACATGTTTAGTTCTGTGGGCAGTGCAAAAATAAATGAAGTCCCGCTACGCTGTATGCAATGAAACTGTAAGAAATCACAGAGACAGAGTTCTGGGGCAGCAGTGCTGTTACTGGTCACTAACAGTGTTTGAGACAATACAACATATTGGGACAGAAGCACCTTATACCTATACACAGTATAGATTCATTTGTTGATAACTATCTTAATTTTCTCATTGCAGATATCCCAATATCTGAAATAAGTAAAACGATAGCAAAACTTGACATTTTCCTTAGTTTTTCCCTCCGTTTGATCTTTGTTACTCGGCATGGGGAAGAAAACAATTAGGGTATAACACCATTATATGCAGAAGGCAAACTGTTCTGTGTTTTATAGATAATACGCAATCCCACTATTAGATTTATATGGGAGAGAAGAGAATATAAATGTATATACTTTACACTGACACTGGACGTTTACATTGGAACCATCCACATACATTCATAGCCATAACTACAGACAAAGTACACTTGTTCTTTCCATATCTGTAAATTCCAATCAATACTTTGGAATTATATATTTAATACATATGATATATATTCTATATTTCAAAAACATTGCCTGCTAAAGCAAGTATATTACCACACTGTAAAAGCAGTAGAAAAAAGGAACATTTCTAAATAAGTATAAAAACTAATCAGTATCAGAGCTTAATATCTGAACGCTTACATTCAGCTAAGCTTATATCATTAAATGTTCCTATTCTGGTATCTAGACCAACCATGAATAATAGGTTTTAACCAGTCTTACTAGTTTTAGCCAGTGCTTAAGATTTTAGCCTGTCTATTCCATAGTAAATAGCTATCAAATATTTTTCTGTGATGCTTCATTTTAGCTGTATTTATTAATTGTTTAGATAATTGCAATTGTAAATGGAATGCTTCACTGATTCTGTAATTAAGGAGTCTGAATTTGAAATAATTTATTAGGTCTTAATTTATGTGCTGTGAAATCTGTTAGATCATTTGCGAGTCAGTCTGTTGTCTAGAATAAAGGCATTGCTACAAAGGGATTTTAGGGTGAGGGTCACCAGCATAATCAGAAACATACTCAGCCTGGCCTCCAGCTAAAGATTATATGCTTTTAAGTGTATTTCTGTTTTGCAAAATGGCCTTTTGAAGACTTAGCCATTTCAACACAATTCCTTTTTTCTATATAAAAAGAGAAAAAGCAATTATTTTGCACTGTTGTTTGACTTCCCTCCACCACCACCCTTTCCCCTAGATATAGATGACCCAGCTGATCAAGTGTGAGAAGTACATAGCTCTCTGGTCTAACTTGTCTGAACCTCTGGAATGAAATCTTCAAAGTTAGGAGCAAAAGTTGGCATTAAGACTAAGCAGGGATTTGATTAAAGATTTGGATTTACCCACACAATAAATTGAGCCAAACCAATTCTTGTCTTGTACAAAGGCACACTTATGTTTTCTGTAATGTAGGGAAGGAAGTGACATTGGTTGGCTTTCAATTGTAATTTACTGTATTCATCCATATGCTTATTGTAACACAGAGGATTTGTCAGTACGACCATTATAAAAACAGGACTGGGGCTTTTCTGCTGCTAAGCTCAGCTGTTACACATGATATTTGACTGAAATCTCAAAGCTTGTCTGCTTGTACATGCCACTCTGAAATTGAAACCTTATACTGAGACTGTCTTTAGAAATTTACATGTAGGGAGGCTTAAGGGAAAAAAGTGGGGCTGCTGAATATGTTGCTTTGGACAGGATTTATCTGACCAAATACATACGTCTATATGTCAATATATAAACATCCTCAGATGTCTATATTATAGACATATGTATAAGATAGTATTTTGATTAATCATGTCCTACAGAACCAAAGAAGAAAAGAGGTGTGATTTATTAATCCAAATTCATCAACTATAAAGTGAGATAGATGATGTGATAGGCACACATAAGAGTACATGTAAGAAGGGAATTAAAGGTGACCAAAGTGTAGACATCTAAAGTGAAGTGAAGTGAATTTCACCCCCATCATTATGGTAGACTGGAATGACCTGAAGTTTAATGCTTTAAAGGTACTTTTATCCTAATAATGACCTTTTTAGGATTTTTTTTTCATTGTTAATGTATGTTCTTTTAATAGCCAAGGAATTTATCCTCCATTAATCTCATCTACAAATACTTTGTCTCCAGACAAAGATGGAACTTACCATAGTTGGATCTATGACCATAGTATTGGAATTTGCATATTCAGCTTCACTGTCTTCATTGTAAAAAATAAACTTAAAATACAGAACATGTGCAAGAGTGAGTGTTTCACTTTTTTTATTCCAAAATTAGCTCTTCACATGCTTACTTACACTCATGACCTACTCAACCTTCTTTTACTCTATAGCAGATATTCAGAGGAAGCACTTGATGGACAACAACTATCCATGAATATCAATGCTTCAATAAGAAGTAACAAGCAAATTGTTTTCTGTCAGGAGTTTTTTCACAGAGCTAAAACCAATTGGAGTAGAATATTAGGAAAAGAAGGAAAATGTGTGTAATAGTAATATCAGAAGGTAAAAAGCAGAGGGAAAGATATAACTAATAAATGTGAAAAATAATTTATAATGAAAAACAAAGAATAAATAAAAACATTTAAGTTAATTTTATTTGTGCAGTCATTTAAAATTTCACTCAAATACACATCAGCTCCTGGTTATATTAAATAGTTTCCACCAAAACCAGTGAGATAATAATGAAAAGTGTAATTTCTCTCTTAAGCTAAGTGAGACAGCTTTGGTTTCAGTGCAATCTGCAAGCAGTGAACTTTTCTTCTGTAGGAGCTCTAAGCTTAGTTCCTAAAAGGATATCTGAGAATGCAAGCATAAGTGAAATATTAAGAAGTACAAAAACAACTGTTCTTCACATCATTAGATTCCAAAGATTTATTTTATGAGAATAACAAAAGCAAATCAGAAAAAAATATGGCTTGTTGGTAGCAGTTGTCATAAGTGTCATTTTGGAGCTTGTGATTCACAAATTAATTAATTTTACAAATCATTCTTTAATCATGATTTACTCTTTTGCCATTGTCTCTTTTAATGTTACCTACTTTTAGAACATCTAAGCAAACCTATCTGCACAACACCAAAAGCTGAAGCAACAGTATGGATTCCCTCAGGGACAATAAAATGCTTATGAGAAAACAAAAATAATAATTATTTTTTACGTGCTTGCTGTAATTCCCTACTTGACCTGCTGCTTTCTGCCCTGTTACCATATTACCTGGATTCCCAGGAGTTTTCCAACTCTCAGCCAATAATCCTTACACAGGAGGAGGAGGAGAAAGAGGGAGTGTTACACGTCTGTGAGAATCTTTGCAGTTTGCTGCCACTGAGTGAATTGGAACAATTAAGCTTTGAGGAAGTGATTTATACACACACATCCATCACATATAACCTGCTCTGCTCTGTTAACTCTGTTTGATCTCTGGAGGGTTGAGTAGATTAGGGAGGGTCTTCACACAGAGGTTTCATTAACAGCCAATTGGTTAACCTGGCATGACTCCTGATTGTGCATTTGGATACTTTAAAGTGGGAATAAAAAAAGGGGGGTGTGTGAGTGAGAATTTAATTGGTATTATTTCCCAGTTCAGGAAACACAAATCATGCTGTTAGAGAGAATTTTCTTCCTATTTCCTTGATTTTTTTTTGATTTTTTTTTATAGCCAGTATAGAAAACAGAATTGAGGATTACAGCCCTTCAAAAACACTGATCATAATATGTCAATTTGGGCAGCATGAAGTACATTGGTAATGAAAGAACACATTAAATATACAATCATAAGCCACAAAAAGTTGGATATTACCATTCAATTTAATGAGATAGGAAATGCAGGCCAGGCAGTTGCACTTTTTAAATATACCAGATGACTGGGTCTCCTCTTACTATCATCTGTTTGTCTCTTTGGAAGGTGGGGGAAGAATCTGATCAAGTCAAATGGTTGATATTATTGTAAAATAAAGAACAAAGTCAGAATCACATAATATGACTATTATTATTGATTGGAAATGTTGAGATATTAGAAGCATACAGTTTTGGAACAGAATAACTGGAGTTGCATCAGTGAATTCCCATGCAAGCACACAGCACTCTGTTTCCCTATGGTTTACAGAAGAGAAATATACTATTGATGAAAGGATTAAATTTAATACTTCACGAAATCCCTAGAAATCAAATGGATAGTTTCAAACCAGCAAAGTGCTCACTATAGATTTACAGCTAATAAACTGATGAAAGCTCATGAAAATTCCAAGTTTCTTATCAGATTGAAGAACTTGGAAGAAAATAGACAATTAGCAGTAATTTTGGGGAAATGTGGAAAAAGTTGACAGAGAAACTATGGGGGTTTATTAGTTGTAACTATGACAACAGGATGGAAAAATTTGGCAATGGCTATTAATATTTATTTCAATAACATCACAAAGTTCTGGTGCTACCTTCTATACAAGCTGTCATAATCTATGAATAATGAAATATTTATCCGTTATTAATACTAACAGTCCACTGTGTCTCAGACCCTGTCTCTATCTCATTCTCTCACCCCCCACATCCTAGATGTCCAGGAAACCAGATGTGCTCTGTAACATGCCTTGATATTTAAACCATAACAGACTATTTAGTACAAAGTTTTGGAAATTTACTCTCTTTCATATTAAGGTTACAATTCAAGCCTCAGTGGCATTTGCAAATGTGGTAATAACATACTAGAGAAGGAGATTGCTGGAAGGAAAGACTAGATTTAGGGCTTCATGGATGAAAAGCAGCAACCTTAACTGATTACAGAATTTTATTGGTAGTCAGATGCTTTTCCTACTGAATAGTTTTCCTTATTTCCTTTACCTTTCATTACCTTTCTCCTTTAAGCCTTTGTAAGAAAAATACAACAGTCCTATCATCAGCTTCCCAACATGAGCAGCCCCTTTTCCATGATGGCAAGGATATGAGCACAGCTACTGCCTTATATGATCAAACTAGAGATTCTTCTAATCCAATAGAAACCAGAATTTTTTTTATCCATTACAATGTTTTTATTAATGTTAAGAATAACTTCTCGGTATGTATATTATCCATACACAGACATCCTATGCGTCCTTATACTCTTTATATCTTGAATTTTCCTCTATTTTCTATTATCATGAATTCCACAGTGTCAGCAGCAACCTCTTTCCCTGATAATGTCCTTTGACTTCATGAAAAGCACCGTACAAACAGTATTTGTTTGCCTGTTTGTTTCCTGTAATGAAACTGAGCTTTCCAGGATGATTAAGATGAACAGAAGCTATGTCAGTACATCTTTGGAGATTTTATTGCCAGAAGAAGGAATGCCTCCTTTGACCTCCCCTGGCTATAGCGGACTTTGGATCTAGCCCCTTAGGAAATGGAAAGTCATGAAATAATGGGGATTATTTTCATTATGAAGGTACCAAAGTCAAATACTGAGTTGTATGTATTTCTGGTAGAACCCAAGCCTTTTGTTACCTTGTTTTAACCTGACATTTTTTAGTGGTTTATACAAGGGTTCAACACACTGTGTTGAAAAGGGGATTGATGTAGACATGGAAGCAATCAAGTGAAGCAGCAAATGCCGCAGCCCATTTCAAAAGCATTCCTTTTCCAGGCCATCAGCCGCAGCAGCAGCACGGGAAGCCTTCCCTGGTTTTACCGCTACTGAGCGGCAGCTTGATGGTGTTTATGTATTGTGGGACCCCACTGGCAAAGAGACCTGCAGCTCTGGAGCACCAGAAGTGACATTAAGAGAAATGGGTACAATTGACAATGGAGCTGTTCACGGCACTAAGGCCGCGAGCCCATCAAACATCCCCTCTATCATGTTTATTGCTCATTACTCAGCTTTAAAGAGGTTTTTTTTATCCTGAAGAATTTAACTGAAATATTTCCTTGCCTGATATTTTTCTTATTCAGCAAATGAACATCAAGTTTGACAGACATCTGTGGGTCTATTAGTTCATAGGTTACATTTATCTTAAAACAATGCTACAAGGCTTATACAACTCTTCAGCGCAGGCTGTCAAACACGTTTGTCCTCCCCACTACACTGACTGAAACTGTTGTGTCACTGGGCTCTCTGTATCTCCTTTTCAGGTCTATTAGGGTCCCTTAGCTTACACTTTGTCTGCAAGTTATTTGATGCTGAAACCATACAGAGATTTGTGTCTTTTTTTTGTGGCCTCCAGGTGAGCCTATAACACCATAAATGTAATATTTACCTCAAAATTCATCCTCTTTCACTCTCGTCCTCTGACACAGCAGCTCTAGTGCTAAGCCTGGGATGCTACAGTGATTTCCATGTCAAATGGATGTCAAGCATAGGAAGAGGATTTTGCTTGATCCTACAAGGCGAAAAATATCAATAACATTAGTCAAAAGGTAGAAGAGTTTCCCAAATATTTCCAAAATATATTAATGAAAAAATCTCCCATCAAGTTCAGTTGATGATGATGACAAAAAAAAATAAATAGTAACTCACAAAGATATTAAAAAGTGGCTCCTAAAAGCAGACATTGGCATGTCCAAATAACTTAGATTTAAAGGTTTCAGAGACAGCATGTGAAGGAACTCTGAACCTTTAATGTTGATTTTTCAATACATCACAGAACACCAGAGATGTTGCATAGAGCTGAATGTTGTGCCAGTATTGTAAAAGGGCAAATAAGACAACCTGGGTAATTATAGGCCTGTCACACTGACATCGATCCCTAGCAGAACAGCTGGCCAATACAAGACTTGATTGATAAATTAAAGGAGGATAATATAATTAATGCTTATCAACATGGGTTTGCATCAAGCTAAACTGGTATCTTTTATGATGAAACTACAAGTTCAGTTAAAAAGGGAATAAAGGAGAATTCATATATTTAGACCTCCTTAGGGCATTGATTTTGCAATCCCTGGTTTATTCATTAACTAAGAAACTATCCTGACACAGCATAGCACATACCAGCAAAACTATGCGATTGACAGGTCTCCAAACATAACTGCAAATGGATGTGCAACATTGAGAATGTAGGGGTTTTGGTTTTTTTGGGGGGGATCCCCACAAGTTATTTGTATCAAAAACCTGTAAAAATCCACTTTATAAATATACCTGTATTCACATATGTATGAATCCATCAGGATTAGTAACTAATTAAGAGAAGGACAAAGTGGTACAAGCCACCTCATAACCTGACCATAAAGAAGCACTTTGATCCTAAATTTGGCCACCATAGTAGTATTTTTGCAAATAATCACCATTTCTAGGTTACAACCTCAAACAGTCTCTGGAAGCAAAAAGAAAGGGCAGGGTGGGAGCAGGGAGAGAGACAGAGAATGAGAGAAGTATCAGTGAATTACCAGCTGAGCTCAACTTGACAGCATGATTCTCTACTTGAACGGGCAAATACGAACACTGGGCACAGAAAGAGTATGTTCCTGAAGAATATCATATAGAACAGCATTTCCTAGATAAGATTTACATTTCTTTGCTTTTACATTTTAGTCAGACCCTTAACTTTATTTACATGGATTTTTTTGATTGTATCTATAAAATAAGTGTTAATATAAACAGCATCATTATCCTACATTGTGAGAAGCGTAAAAGTATATGAAAGTAATAGATTCCTTAACATAAAAGAGGATTAATATGTATGAATTGAATTTTTCTGTATTCTCTGAACTCACATTTCATGGAGAGACCAAATTTATAGATAGGGAAAATCCCTCATGCAGTTTCAACTTCATAGGAGCTTAACATAGAAACATGAAGTGTGTGTGGTCCAAGAAGCACCACTGTAAATTAAATTTCAAGATGAAGAACGTTAGACCATTAGAGAGTATTGCTTGAAGGAGTGATTTTTATTTTCTCTTTTAATTGAATGTTATAACTTAACTTTTAGACCTGAGAGTTTGGGCTGTTCTGTGCTGTTTCAGAAAGCTTCAGTGCATGTTATGCAGTAAAGCTTTTTAGATGTATGTTTAGCAACATAGCATGCAATTTAAGTTAAAGAATGACCACTTTTTGTCATCAGCATATGAGTATTTTCTGGATTTCTGTGACAAACCTTCCGTCAAAAAAAATGCACTGCTAAAGACAAAAGCATTTAAAATTGATTTTCATTAGCAAATTTTACCAAAAACAACAAAAAAACCCCCCAAACCCACAACAAACCAACCAAACAGAAACAAAATACAAAAAACAAAACCCCAACAAAAACAATCCCCTATATTTGTAGGAAAAAACCCACTACAACACAAATTACCAGTATTACACAGCCCTTTTGTGGTATCTCCATGATCCTAATGCCACTTATCTATAATGCACAGTAGCACTCAAAGACTCTTTAAAAAGTGATCATCCAGACTGTGCCTTAGTCTTTGAAATAGACTTTTGAACAGTTATTTCTGTCTTTTTCTCCAGTTCTTATGTAGAAAGAGAGCTGGATCCAATAGTCATGTTGCTTTACTGCTCTCTTTCAGCAAGTCAGCAGGCATGGGACTTTGTTTGGCTACAATTCCTTACCTAAGAAATAATTTAATTCAAATGAAGTGACAGCAAGGTAGTGTTGAGGCCAATTAAACAGCCCAAAGATAATTTTTGAAGTTTGCCATTTTGAAAACATTTCCATATATATATATAGGTATAATTAAAAATAAAATCCAGTACAATAGCAGAAAATGGTGTCTAAAGAAGAGTGGTGGCTATAATTCTTTGTGAGGGTCTCTCTCCCAGACAGGCTGCAATGTCATCCCAGCTAACATATGGTAGCAGTCAAGCACGTAACCTATCTGAGAGTCTTAGTGGCAATACAAACAGGCTACATCCACCCACTCTTCATTAAGGACATATCAATGTACACTTTGTTGATAAAAATCAGCATTTCTACAATTTCACCCAACCTGTCCAGAAGATTTTTTTCAATTGGCATGAAGCATGATTAATCCAGTTAGGAGCCATCCAGGTTGATCTTTTGTTCCTAATCTGTCAGTCTGGATACATCATAAAACACCACTTGCTTACTCTGACGTCAGCTATTCGTTTTGAATCAGAGACTGAGGGAAAATGTTGAAAACAGTATCAGAGATAGTATTTACTAGAATGGTAATACCATTGAGAAGAACATGAGTCAAAGCAGTCAGGTCCTGAATGCAGTTGCCTGCAGCTTCTTGTTTTGTTCTCTGCGTCAGCACTTGAACTGTAACGAGCTTCAGTTGAAGGCTAAAGCATCTATGAATCAAAGCTGTTCTTGAAAATTTTATTTGGAGTTTGACCTTGAAAATATTATTTTCCTTGGTACTTATGTATGTATTTCTTTCATGACACCTGCATATTATAATTAAACCCTGGTTAAAGAAAAAAGGAACGGAATCAAAAAAAAAAAAAGAAAAGAATATACCAACAACAGTCATCAATTTAAAAAACAAAACAAAAAACTTAAAACAAAAAAAACTAAAAAGTGTGAAAACATTTTAAAATAACATCTCTTACCACTCATGTGTTTACTCCCAAACTTATGTACTTCGGAACACAAGTTATTTGGAGAAGAAAATAAAAATAATAATTAAAAAGAAAGTAGATCAGCCTTGCAACCTTTTTCAACATACGACCTTTTCAACATACAAACTGTGCAAATTTGTCCTTTGCCATAAGAGAAAACATAAACCAAAACACAGTCCTTGGGCCAGTCCTTGGCTGTGTGGCAGTTCGCTCCTTAGCACAAGAAGGAACTTACTGAGTCTTCCAAACATAGAGCAACCTCTGTCAGCTGCAACCACACACGCAGCCAGCCAGCTAACCCTCAATGTAGGTATTCCCGTAAGTTCTTGTCAAAGTGCACAAGTAGTGTTATCACCTACAATTGACTATGGAGCTTCAATTATGCTGGTAAATTTAGCAATAATTACATATATTTGCCACCATTCAGAAATTACCTCTCAGGGCATGAAATCTGTTTATACTCATTTCCAACAAATTCAGAGTTCCGTGTGTTTGCTCAGCTATGTGGGTTCATTTGACCGTAACTATCTCATTAGTTACATGAAACATTTGATGAAAAAGTATCTTGATCTACTCCATTTCTGAAAGAAACCAGTGTATGTAAAGGACAGGGGTTTTTGTCACAGAAAGATAAAAAAAAAAATCTCTCTCCTTCTGATACAACAGAAGTTTCTTGCACAAAAAAAAAATTATTTCCACTGGTATAGGAAATAGGTTTTGTATTAGAGCGACTTCTCAGAAAAATCCTGGATTATCTTAACTTCGTTCCTTTCTTCATTATGCTTACTACTTGTCTACCTCAACCTTCCTGCTTATTCCTTTAAAATAATGTCTGTGAGCCTAAAAGCTCATACAATTCCCTTTTTGGGAGGGCAGTGAGAAAATCAAGCCATTCTTGACTTACATCAGAAGGCATCACCATGCTTTGAGAAAGCACTCAACTGACACAGAGGCAATACAAGAGTTTTAGAAAAATAAAGCTGACTTTGCCATGTGATCTCCCAATTCTTCTGCCTTCATCAAATAATGATCTACAGTAACCTGCTGCTGCTCTTAATTTCACCTCTTTATTAGGTCTCATGTTAGCAAGTTTCCTCAGAGGAACATTGTCCTGCCATACCCCTGCTGCTTTAGTCTCCAAGTATCTTCCCTCCTCCCTTGTGCACATCCCCTACACCACAAGAAGGGGAGAACACCACCACAGCACCTGGTACATGCAGATGCACCAACCATTTATCCAAAGGGAAGGCTGAAATGACATAGCTCATAGGCTAACATTAGAGGGAAAGGGAGTGCACACATAAACAACGCCCATTGTGTGAACATCACTGCATTAGACTAAGCTCTAGCTGGGCCACCCTTGCCCGCTGTTGGTCCCCCCCTCCCCCCCCCCCCTTTTTTTTTTCTTATTAAAGTAATAGATTAAGTTATTAAAACTAAAGCAAATTCCTCACATTGACTCCATAAAATGAAACATGAATAATACCTTCTGCTACAAAACTTTGCAGAATAAAACTTTTTAAACACCCTGTGTGGCAAACAAAATGTGAGTGCTTGCTGCTGCTCTCACAGAAAGCATCTCACTATATAGCAAAGCAAAAATCACGGGTATTACTGGAAATTGTTTCTCAGCAGAAGCACCTTTGGAAATTAACTCATTCTGCTCAATAACTTTCTCCACATCAAACACTTGTCAAGAGTATTGCAGCTGCTCTCAGAAAAAATAACCACCTCTGCAAGATGTAATTTATCTATGAAGGTTAATTAGTTTAATGCAGGAAATAGTCTACTGAAGTTAAGGATTTCTTCTTTACACAAATTAGATACTTGAGTTTGGTAAATATTACTTGAGAAAGAACGGCTTTTAGATATAATACTTTGCACAACAGAGCATCACTATGTACGAGAGGGAATAAAATCCCACAGGTTCTAACTGCATTAGCAGTTTAAGCTTCTTATTAAACACTTAGGAGAACTGGAATGGCCTGATTTGGGGGATAGAATTGCTTCCTGCTTACTTTTGTTACACTCTGTTTTGTTCAGTACAAACATAATCTGAACCAGAACACAGCTGAAGTTGGGATTTGTGAATGAGCTGCAGAGACTGACATCTTGCTGAGATACAGATGCTTCAGTGAGAGGATTTTTCATCATGGCATATCAAACCACATTATTTTAATTTCTTTAGACAATAGCAGTATGCAAGAGAATAAAGAGAATTTATATTTGTTGCATATCGATTTGCATAATCAAGACTATCATACACATTTAAGACTGATCTCTAAAGCTCATAACCTTAAAACCACAGCTTATTTGGGCATCACAAACTTAATTACCCGAAATCATGTCACTTATGGAAACACTTATTTTGAAGATTATTTTCAAACTGGCAATTTAAGTCTCAGTCAGGATTTGATTTGTATTCCTTCTTTAAATATAGGGAGCTTACATTTCTTTCCCATCTTACCCAGATACATTTTCTCCCCAGCCCCTGGTTGATTTTCAAGAGCTGTAAACTGAAAGCGACCATGAAAACAATTCTGTTGATATAGGACTAAAAGTTAACTCACTTTTCATCAGCAGGGTAACAGGAGAGACAACTGGAAGCACACATGGTCTGACAAGTAAAAAGGCCACTTTATCAGATGTCTTCTCAGAAGAAGAGATGACTTTTAAGAGGGTATTATACAGGCTTGATGAAAACATTTCATATACAAACCCCTATTTCTGATTGTTTCGGTAGCTTGTGCAGTGTTTATTTGGACAGTTTCCCAGGGATTTCCTGCTTTATTAAGCAGACTGCATCCTGGAGGATAGCATTTACATAAGTTACCTACATGATTAAATGAAATAAGTAAAACACATGGAGGAAGCCCCTGATACCACAGGCAGTATACTAAAAAAGAGACAAGTTTAATAGGGAAAGATTAACAACAAAATTTTTCCTTCTTTACCTATAAAGACTATTTTTAAGCCATCAGGAATAGCTGTTTACAGATACATACCAGAAAAATTAAAGCTTAGTAAGAGATACAGAAAAATTAGGTGTATTTACCATATACTAAAAATGACTGTGTTTTAGAAGCTTGGACTAAATGAAATCCCTAGTGTAAAAGCAACCTGGCAACAATGTCTGTTGGCAAAACTCCTAACTAGAGTTTGGGTTATGGGCAGAAGAATCCAGATTTTATATATATATATTTAACAGATTTTAAATTCTTTTCTTATTGTTTATTTTTGTTAGAAATACCACTAGAGAACAGTACTTTGAGGTGAGACTTTCTTTTTGTAAAGCTTACTTCTTTTTAACCATTTCAGCCAAATACTGCTTAAACTCTCATTATAAGGGAGTGAAGAGCAATTTAAGCTCTTAAGGGAAAAGCAATTTAACTTTTTTTTTTTTAAAAAAAAGGTTAAAACTCAATAAAAACCCACCCAAGCCTATCATTGTACTTGGTACAGAGCTGCTTAAAACATAGCTGTATACTACTACATCGTAACAAATTCTCTGCTTCCTATTTTGAAGAACTTAATTTTAAAATACCATTATTGTTCAGAGAAACTAAATGTCATAACCAAAAGTTCACAAAAATTATTACAATAGAACACATTGTTTAAAACCTAAATAACAGCCACACTTAATACTGATAACATACCAGATAGTCATAAATGACAACAAAAGTAATTTTGATATAATGCCTAATGCTTTTTGTTATCTCTCATGTTACTCTTTGTAAGTCATACAATAAATTAAACTAATTCCAGCACAGTCACAGCTATGGTTAAAAGGATGCTGGTTCTCAGATCTATAGGATGGCATTAATCAATACCACCCAAATCACTCATTGAGCTTTTGGTATTGTAACAACCAGTTAACAGAAGTCATCTCTGGACAATTCTACATTTCAGTGCTATCAAAAGATAGTAAACAAAGTGAGACTGCAGTGACAACACAGGTTTGTGAAATATGAATACTATGACATTTCCATGCATGTCAAAATTTTTTAATTAAACTTTGTAATATACATAGGATGGTTCAAGTTGTCTAAACTTTGTCTCTTGATGCTGTTCAGATGCTCCAGGCTACCTGAACTTTCTGTACAGCACTAGCAGGTACATCGTAGCACCTACATGAGGGAGGCCCGCAACTTTCTGGAGTGGCAGTGTACCCCATCACCCACAATGGTATTAGTTTAATGTTAACTAGACACAACTGAATTCCAGCAATCTGTTCTCAATTTATCAGTTAGCTGTTTCTCTTTTTAATTTTTCTGCCAAATATTAGATCAAGCAAATCCCTTCAGGACAAGAGAAATATTCTGCTATATGCCTTAGGCACTCCAGTAAGCAGCGGTGCTCAGTAACACAGGATATGCTTCATGAATGTGATTTTTAAGTTCTCCAATAATAACAACCAATAGGAAAGACTATTTCATTCATGTCCTGAGCATCATGAAACAGCCTTTAATAAATCATTGCTGCAAAGAAATTACAAAAGTTCTTGCCAGTCTTGGCTGACATTCGGATCACTGCATCCCTTTACATCAGTTTCTTCATCTGTGGATGCAGCCACTTCTGTAAGAAACCAGTAACTACAGACAAAAGGCACAGGATGCAAAGTGTTTTCTGAAAATACAAAGTGATTAAGAGCTCACTCATCATTCACAGTATGGGTTAGTAACTGCAACTAGTAGCAGCTCTGCAAAGCAGCAACTTTGCTTTCAAGCAACCTGTCAAAGTAGTACTATTGTTAGGAGGCTTCCTTACACAAGCCATAGGTTTTCTTCTCCCTCACCCTTGTATTACTTCATTTTGTCTGTTGGCAAGTGTAATTGCAGTTATAAAGAGTTGTTCTAAGTGCCCCTAGCTTTTACACTACAAACAGAGGTACAAGGCAGAAGGGTACGCACTCCTTGGTAAAGCTCACCCTTTGAGCTCACCACCCCATTTTTTGCCTTTCTGACATTTATCTGATCTATTTGAGATGCAGTTATTTTGCTAACTGGTTTAAGCAGGAGCCCAGCTCATTGCATTAAACGGATATCCACATATGGTAGTGACCACAAGCCAATTACCTCTTCAAATAGACCAGGCACGTTTATTTGTATGTGTGATTCCATAAACATGAGAAGACTGGAGTATAAGTTTCTGTTGCCAGCAGCAATTTTGTGTGCTTTCACAGTAGCAAAACAGAACCATACTTAAAGCATAAGACACCAGTGAACTCCTGCCTTTGGAGTATACTAAAAGG
The DNA here is from genome assembly GCA_024336885.1 of Actenoides hombroni. Taxonomy (NCBI): domain Eukaryota; kingdom Metazoa; phylum Chordata; class Aves; order Coraciiformes; family Alcedinidae; genus Actenoides; species Actenoides hombroni. Next base: position 12,923,401 of record WUAM01000107.1, read on the forward strand.
GGGCCCCAGCTCAGCAGTTTGGATGCTGAGTGGCAAACACCATCTGTATCCTTTTCCCTTCCATAAAAGGAACCTTTATAGCAGTGTAAAGGAAAACAAAGAAAGATTACTACCAGTAGTTATAAATACTCAAATGAATGGTTAATCATCCAATAAGAATGTGAATTCTCTTACGACATTGTACAAGCAAATCAGTCAAAAATACAAAGCCATCGAACAGGGGTGAGCCAATAAGCAAGTGAAAAACTAAAAAAGCCAACCAAAAATCTCTCCATATCCCAAATTTACAGCTGTTATTACAACGTAATTTGGGGGAAAAAAAAAGCGCTTAAAATTAGAATTTTTATTCTGCACATTTTACTTGGGCTAAACTTGAATTTCCCATATTTTCCCCTTTTTAGTGAGAAAAGCTGAAGCACAGTAAGCATGCCTATGTGGTATTTGCATACAGATTTCTAAAGCCAGTAAATTGCAACAAATACTGCTGGGGGCGCTCACAAAAGCCTGTTTCTTGGTGCTGTTTTCAGTTAGTCAGACCTAGAAATCAACACTGAGAAGAAAAATAAATGCAGTTTTGACATGTACGGTAGCAAGAATTAGCATTGTATCCAGGAAAGGAACAAACCATTTACAACAGAAGTTAGTTCATTAACAATCCTAATAGTTTAAACTGCACATTTATTCAAGCTGTGACAAGAAAGTCAGCCAGTAAAGCAAGGACCCTTCACCATGAGTTTTTGCTCCACATGCACAGTTCTAACAGTTTTAAGTTCTCTTTGTTCAGGAGTTAGTTTGTTTCTAAGAAGGAAAAAAAAAAAAAAAAAAAAAGAATAGGGAGAATCTAACTGATCCTGTTGGAAGCAGTAGGCTGGTGTACTACCGGCCCCAACAGCCATACATGAATCACCAGCACCACCAAGAGGTAGTCAGTGGTTAGTCATCTAACAAAAACCACATTTGGAACACCCACCTTCCCAGTCATACACATGTAGTACACATATGTATAAAGGCACACAACTAGGTATTTTATTTCAATGATTTTTTTTTCTCTTTCCTATCACATGGAATATTCCCAATAACTAGATCTACAATATCACCTAATTCCAAGAAATTCTGTTATTACTTATCTGTTGACTTGAACTTCCAAACCTGAAAACAGCTTCGTATCTTGACTATGGATGAGAAAAAGACAGTTAAAGCTTCTAATTGGAATTATGCGTGTCTAACTACATATGGCTTAGCACTGTTACATGTAAAAGCGTGTGTGTTCTGAATTAAAACCAGTAAGACAGTGAACAACTAGGGACAACTGTAATTTGGTATAATTCCATGTAGTGGTCAGGGTTTGGGTTTTTTTTTTGTTTTTGGGTTTTTTTTAAGATTTGTTTGTTTTAAATAACCTTACTCACTTTCTAGAGAAATGTGATGTTTTCCAGAGTGTTCATTCTTCTAGTATTTTAAGCTGGCAGTCTAACTGCAAGTAATATAAAAGCCTGAGACCAGATCTCTTAAAACAACTGGAAGTAGTTTATGTGCCATTCAATCTAAATACTCTTCCTACAGATTCCTCATTAAGGCAGCATGGATTTCCTGTTTTGTGCTAGATACAGTTGAGTTCTTGACATCTCAGTCAACCTTTAAAGCTTTCCAACCAGAAACTCTTCCCCCTGGCTCTATCACACTGCAATGTTCAAAGGCACATCAGCAAAACCCTCCTGAAAACAAGTATACATTATGCTGTTCTAGTAATTTCAGCTCCTACATCAAGGAATTACAAGTTTTAAATAGGTATTGACATGCCTAAGGCTATACACCTAAAGTGACTTTCATTTTTAGGACTAAAAAAAGCCATGATAAATAATCACAATTTGTAATCATTCACTCAGGTTGGTTACCCAAAAACTGATCTTGAAAGGTATCAAGAGTTTGAACATGTAGCAGATTTAGAATAAATGTTACTCTCTCAGAAAAAGATGAATGCTGGTGAGATTTTTATTCCATTCATCCACCATCTTCCTTCTGATTTAGAGGTCATCCCTGATTAAAAATATAGTATGTCCAATTTAAACTGCATAAAACTCTCATCTGGTTTTTTCAGGCATCTGAAATTATTTTAGGCATTGCAGTAAATGGTCAATAGATTTCAGTACTCTTGTCTGACAAGAGAAGACCAATACAACAAAAGGTAGAACTTTTACTAAGTTCTAATAAGCACCCCATGTGCCCTCCCCTTCTGCCTCCCCCAGTTTTTGAAGTATCTGAAAGGTATTAAAGGAAGGATTCCATGACCAGTTTACTGTGACTGTGTGGTGTTACCTGCTCTTAGATTTAATACTTTAAATACGTAATATTTGTTAAACAAATTTATTATAATAGCTAGAAGTCTCAGTCTGCCCTCTCCAAGTAACGCTAAAAGAAGAAGTTTATTTGTTCAACCTGAGCTTAATCTGGCTTTCACTGGTTTCTGCAAGGAGACAGTGTGTTGTAACTAGAAGTCTTCATGAAGAAGGCAAAAGGTTACTTTCATTCTGGGTTGTCAGGCATTCCCAATAACCTTTGATAATTTAGGTGACAATTTGCAGGCAAAGTCACTGAACTTTAACTAGAGGAGTCACTAGAGCAAATAGGAAGCTAAAAAAAATTCCCAATTTGACAGTAACTTCATCTGAGCAAATTCAACCTGCATGAAAGCAGCACAAGAGGCATTAAGTATTTCAACTTACACTGCTCCACGGAAAAGCTTTTCCTGAAGATTTATGAGCTGCTTTGATAGTGAAGTGTTACTTTTCTATGAACTCAGGAGTACTGTAGAATTCTTTGTACAGGATCAATTTTAGAAATTTAAGACACAAACTTTAAGAAGTCTAGTATTACAGAATTAAAATGCAGTTATTGGCCCAGGGTTTTAGGATAACCAAGAGCTTCAAATATATACTTCAGGAAATGTTGTTTTCTTTAATATCTGACATATAAACAGCTGTCCAAATACAGATTCATCTTTAAAAAGCCCAGCAGTAAAGATTACAGTACACAGCTAGTTAAGTAATTTTAACATACATTCTGCAAAGAAAAAGAATTAATCTCCTTCTTCCAGATTTGCTTAACTATACTTGCATTTTCAGTAAACCAAAAAGCTATGCAAAGAATGATTCTGCAAAGTAATCCTCAAGGCAAGGCAAAAGAACAGCAAAAGAACGCATTTAATCTTTGACTTGTTTTATTTTATCAAGACAAGAGCTAATACAGAGTTAACAAGGCTGAACATGCTGCTCATCACGCAAGAAGTATATTTAATTTTAATCCTTTTCTAACTACTGCTACTCAGAGACAGTGTGGGATTTTTTGTATTTGCAGAGTAGAACATTTATTAACTCAAGCCTTGTCTCAAGTGTGGCACAATCAGAATGTTCTGAACAGCTGGTTAGGAAGATAGCCAAGATGCAAGAAAGATGTCTGAGCCTCCTTTTCAAGGGCAGCCAACTCTTGTACTGTAGGTGCCAGAATATCCACGTGGCCTTTATACAGTCCACCTGCCAAAAGAGATCCAATCTAAACGACGGGTTCAAAGCCATTTTTCAGCAGAACCAATAATGCTCACAGTCATTCAAGAAGTTCAAGTAACTTTGTAACTTGTTAAAGCCAAGCACAAATAAAACAAAACACAACTACAGGCACACAGGTGCTTTGGTCATCTGTAACAATATAACAAATGAAGCTGCATGTAACAAATGCAGAGGACAGCAAAGAAATAGCAGGTTTGGGGTTGGTTTTTTTTTGTTTTGTTTTTTGGGTTTTTTTTGTTTGTTTGTTTTTTGTTTTGTTTTTTTTTAAGTGTGTCATTCTGCGTTCTGCACAGCAAAGCATTGCACAGCAAGGTAACTCAAGAGTAGTTAATTACTTACCACCCAGAGCTCTTTTCTGCCCATATGTAACTTTCCCATCAAAATCATCTACTGGGACTTTTATGTCTGGTTCAACTTGGGCAATAGTGCAGTTTAAGTGTTCTTCAATCTCTCCCAGCAACTAAAGAAAAAATTGTACAAAAAAAATTTAAAATCTTCAAATACTCTTATAGTCCAAAACTTCAGTCAGACTGGGGTTCTGAACAGTCACATTCAAATAGTTTCAACAGGAACTGTACACAGAAAACAATTTGGTTGCAGGCACCAGAGACTAACATCTTTGCATAAACAGACTATACAAATTAATTTCCAATCTCAGGATGTTCTTACCTTACCTAACAACTTGTATTTTACATACTACCTTACTTACGTGAGTGGTGCTACTTTATAAAAAAAAGCTCACAGTCCAAGCTTATTTTACCACAGATGATATACATCACTCATCTTTCTTTAATGGAGAAAGGAGCAAAGTGCTGTGAATTTAACAATCATTTGTACTTGGTATACAAATCCCAGTGAAAACGTAGTTAAGTGACATGCTATTTCCACATTACAGGAACAAGAGTTTTAAGTTACTTACACTTTGCAACACATCACCTAAACAAAGACATGTAGCTAACATCCTGCAACTTTTAAGAGCATTTGATAGGAAGACTGTAGAGAAGCTGAAAATAAGACTCCAACAGAATTGGCTGAGCATGTTCAAGTAAACTTTTATAATTAAAGTAGTAACTTTGAAAGTGCAACTTTCAATGTTCTTGAATTTCTTACGGAATAAAAGGTTATAGACACCTCAAAACTAGCTTTGTATTTCATAAAGTCATAAAATCATTCTGGTTTGAAGAGACTTGCAAGATCAAGTCCAAGCATTAACCCAGCCCTGATAGGTCACCACTAAACCATGTCCCTAAGCACCACATCTACAGGTCTTTTAAATACCTCCAGAGATGGTGACTCCACCATTTCCCTGTTCCAAAGCTTGACAACCCTTCCTGTGAAGAAATATTTCCTAATATCTAATCTAAACCTCCCCTGGTGCAACGTGAGGGCATTTCCTCATCTTATCGATCACTACATGGGAGAAGAGACTGACCTCCACTTTGCTTCAGCCTCCTTTCATGTAGTTGTAGAGAGCAACAATAAGGTCTTTCCTGAGCCTCCTTTTCTCTAGGCTGAACAACTCTACTACACAGCTAAAATGACTTTTAGAGGACTAGAACATTCTGGTGAAGCAAAATGTTTACCTGCATCTCGTTGTACCATATGGTACAACCTCCTTCTTCCTTCAGTCTAGTATTGTAACACCCTTTTCCACGACTACTGCATACATGATACCAAACCTAGAAATAAAGAACAATTTCTAAACTTTGTGAAACAGTTTACTACATTGATTTTGGTTAGTCATATCATGAAAAACAATTCAGATATTCCCTCTCAATTAAGCAAGAACAAACAAGCAGTTTTCCAATGCAGACTTTAATAAAGTCGGATATCAGCTGTGGATAGAACTTCAGTAAATAATGTCTGTTCATTTTCGCTTTGGAGTATAATAATTACCTTTTCTTTCTCTTTTGCCACAAGGGAGATTGCCAAACCCATCCTGAAATAAAGTGAGAGAGAAGAAAAATATATAAAAAAAATAATGTATTTCAGCAACTACTGACAACTTATGAAACAACACAAAAAATAATCACAAAAATATGGTGACTACCCTGAACACACATACCTCTCAGCTCTGCCTACTCTCCCAATTCGATGAACGTAGTTCTGTTTTTCATCAGGGAGCGTGACGTTGATAACTGTAGAAGACAGACACAATCCACAGAAAATACAAGATTTTTTATTTTTATTTTTTTAAAATATATGGGCTAAGGTCACAGACCAGACATCCAAATTAATATTACTTTGATTGCTGCAATCCCTTTCCTTAGCCCATAGACACACTACGTTCTATTACAGCCGTTACAGGTGTCATTACCTGCAATACTGACACTTAAGGCTTCCACTATAAAACAGCTTTCTCCATGATTACTTTTTGACAAGAATAGAAAAAATAAAGAGTGCCCATCAATGCAGAACATCATCAGTTATTTGAGAAAGTATGGTGAACAATCAAAGTTAAAGTTGCCTAATTTAAGCCTTTAACATCTACAACTTAAAAATGAAGCAGTAAGTAATAGATCTATTTTAACCTGTTGTCAGGATTGCAATATATTGAAGCCATATGCAGCTCATTACTTCAGTTTAAAAGTTATGCCTTACCATAGGGAACACCATGAATATCAATTCCTCTAGCAGCAACATCTGTGCAGATCAAGAAACGGACATCTCCTCTCTACAAAAACATAGTTGTAAAGAAGTGTTGTGCTAAATAAACCAAACCTCAGGCAATCAAACAGTAGTCCTTCATATTTACTTCACCTTTAAGTGTCTCTGTACACTATAGAGTACTTCAAATAAAGCTCTTCCACAGTGCAACAGTGCTTTTTGAACATGAAAAAGCTCAGTCAAATTAAATCCATATTTCTTTCCTCAACAGCATAAGGCAAGTATAAATCTATGAATCACTTAATTAAAAACCAAACTGTCTAATAGTTAAGAAACTTTTTTTTCCCAATATTCAAGCACCAAGAACTCTAAACAGCAATGTAATCTGTTACAGAGCTGAACTTAAATTTAGGCTTTATTTAAAAGTAAGCCCATCTATCCTCTCAATGAAAACTCAAAGGTCATATTGACTGCCAGTATAGATTTCCACCCACAGAAATTGTGCCTCACAGAATTTTAGGAAGTGGGTCATATAGCATTTGAACTTAATTTGATTTAAATGGAGAACTAGCAACTCAAATTGACATATGATCTCAGATATAGGGAAGTAAGGTAAAGGCCTTCACAAATCTGCTGCATCACCTTAAATCTTTCCAGGTTTTGCTTTCTTTCTTGAGGTTTTCTGTCACCATGCAGACAGACACATGAGAACTGATGTCCCTTCCTATCAGGACCTGAAAGGGTTGTTATGCATTAATATCATCATATATAAGTTAAGACACAATACCATACAAAACTGGAAAAAAAGTACGTTTTGTGGGCAAAAGTCTCAACACAGAAGAATTTCACTTAATTTACTACCAATTAACATACAGTTCCAATGACTGATACAGGCATTGGGGAAAAACAAGACCAACAATTAAACAAACACCTTTCCTCTCCGAAGGACTTCCAAGTCTAAACTTCCTTTGTCTGTGTCCAGCTTTCTCCTCTCACATTCCCCTCTCAGTGTCCCCCTGTGTCTTCTCTCATTTCTCCTTACTCCTTATGTCAGTGCTTTTGTATAGGCACATTTCTTTCTGTGTCTGCTGCCCATAGCAACTGTAACTTTTTCTTACATACATTTCAGCAAAAGCACCATATACTCTCCTCACAGGTTCAAGTTTTGGCGCATGATGGGTTGTTTCCAGCTATTGTGGAGATGTCTGGAATAAGCATAGGGGAGTTCATTGCCTGTTCCCACAAAGGACATCCCTGCAGTTCCCTGCTACCAAACCCTGACTTTTATGCCCAGTCAGTATGTCAAAAGACTTAACCATGAATTTATTTGTGTGGTGTCCGAATAGCAGTGACCTCTACTATACAAATTGGGTTTTGAAATAAATAGGAAAGTGAGCAAAATAAGGTTTTTGTGAAAAATACTACCTCCGCCCTGTTGGATGAAGTACTGCTCCAAATTATCACAATCTAGTTTAGTCCTGCAGAAAATAATGGCTTGGTCCATCTTGTGTTCCTTGATTGCCCGAACAGTGTATTCTCCTTTTAGAATTTTAATAGCTTCAGACCACATTTCTAAGTAAAAGTAAAGAAGTCATTTCACTCAAATTGTTTAAAAACATGATGAGCCTTTGAAGAGCATACATTTAAAGTTTTCTCTAGCCTTTCAGCAGACAGTTAAACTTCTATTAGGAGAGCAAGTGAGCTAGACCTTCAGTTTTTAATTCTCCCCATCACATGCTCCCCTGCTCCAAAAAAAGAACAAAACTACTAAGGAGTTTCAAGTTACTTATATATACCAACAATCACTTGTTGATTACCTACCTGCAAAAAATATATTCAAGTCTTTTTCGCTTCCCCCTAATTACAGAAACAAGTTGTTCTTCACAACTACAAAAATGTACAAATAAAAATTTGGAGGAATGTGACTGAAGGCCATTATCTACTACAATTTAGCTTTCCTTCATAACATTTACAAAGGGTTATTTCACAAGCTATTGCTTAACTGGTGTTGCTGATTACCTGGAGTGTTAGCACCGGGTCGTGTATTGTCCTTTGCATGTACTTCATCAGTCTATGAAATAAACAAACTCCAAATCATTAGTTCATACTTCACATAGGAAGTAATTAACTCCATTAACTTACAATTAGCAAGAAGCTAAATGTTTAAAAAGTAATGTTAGAGTTCTGTTCTCCCAAACTAATCTAACTAAAGAAAAGTCTTGAGTGTAAGCACATGAAACTTGTCTTTTTATGAATAATAAAATGATTTACGTAGACATCAAATAGGAACAATCTATGAACAAAGTGAGGAATTAAAAACAACAAAAAAACCCCCACAAAACAAATCAACAAAATCACCAAACCGTAAAACACCACACTATAAATATGAAATCAGACAAACAGTTGTTCTTGACCTTTTTCTCTATGCTAGGCTGAATCAGATATAAACCTAAAACCCAAGAGAATTAAATTCATCCTAAGACTTAAAAGTCTCTAACAGATCTAACAAAGGGAGGTTCCAGAGATAACAAGGAACTGTCTAAGTGTTGCTCAGAATGAAATACAGTCCCAGGTTATTCAGAATTCAAAACCTAAGGACTTCAGCAATAACCACCACCTTCTCTTCTCAACTATTCTCAAACAATTTGAGATGAAATCCATTCTTGTAAAAATTGCTTGCCTTGCACTGTTTAGAGACAAAACTACTTTACAGAATGATCTACACTAGAAGGTTTACTTCCTCCTGATCAGTAAAAGACAGTTAATAACTACAGTTAAGCCACAGACCATTAGCTGTGAAATTAGTGAAAAAAAAAAAAGGCAGTAATGCTGTTGTTCTCTACTACAAGTAAGAATGTTACTCTATCATCTTCCTCTAACATGTTTTTAAGATTGAGCTGTTCAGAAACATCGCTTATGACATCACCAATGTTAACTACCATGGAGCAAACCATTTCAGATACGCTAAGCTGTTTCAACAACTGGCAAAGATGCTACAGCATTAGCCCCCAGTTCTGAAGGTTATTAACTTAATTATGAACAAATAATCTTAGTTTTCATTTACAGACCACTTACCCTGATATGATTCTTGCCAAGCCTTTCCCAGAGTTTGTCAGCTTTTGGATTTACAGGCACAACTACATGGTGTACAGTTTCAGGGACAGAATCTTCTCCTTTCAAATCAACCCAGGTGGGAAAATGCATGATCTTTTCAGACAGTTTTTTCACATCAAAAGAATGTAGTGTTGCAGAGCACACGATCACCTGAGAAGAAAAAAGGCCATATGGATACCAAGGAAGATCAGATTTTTCCCAGCAAAAAAAGGTCAGAGTAGAACTGGAAGAATGTTAAGCAGCTGAATAGAACAAGAGGAGTCCTTAATTGACTTTACTTATCAGAGAAATCACCCAGCTGATGAGAGTCAAAGGACAGAAGAAGTTAACTATTCTCTTACAAAAATACAATCATTTAAGAAGAAAGCAGAACTTCTGAGAGTTAATGAATCAAGATTTAGAGCATTAGAAATGATGCATGTAATTAATAATTTTTCAGATAAATTTATATCTAAACAACTCAAATACTGCTAAACACTGGGCTTCCAGATCATGGAATCTAAAAATAATATTCGCAAGCAATTACTGAACCCCATGAACAAGCGTTTGTTTTGGACTAGAAGTATAATAAACTCTACTTCAAAGAAGCATGCTCCATGCAAGTCAAAAACTGAAAGCAGTGCATACCACACATACAACATGTGTCCCCCTCAAACAAACAAAACACAAATCACCACAAAAAAACCCAAAACAAACCACAAGACCAAAAAAAACACCCCACCAAAAAACCCACAACAACAAAAGAACAACAAAATCACAAACTAATTTTATACCTGAAGTCTCTTTCCATCTGAAGTTATCTGAGGAATTTGACTGTGGATCCTGTTTATGAAATCTGAATAACCTTGGAGGAGAAGGCCATCCTACATGGGAATAAAATAAAAGAAAAAACCTTCAATTCTTATTTCTCATTTCTCAGGATACAGCTCAGTTAAATAAAGAACACACTTGTAATCTCAGAAGTTCTCTCTATTACTTAGCTAGACAGGTCAGTGCCTGGCTGGGATACTATTACTAAACAGGAGAAGAAAAAAAAGTCAAAGATTGGAGCATTTACAAGTACAGCTGCTGTACTTCACAAGTAACTGACCATCTGTCTCAGCAGCTTCTCCTAGCTAATACCCCAAGGCCTTCCATCTTTGTCATTATTCAGTTGTACTATAACAGATCAGAGGGAGAGACACTCATTTCACAGCATACTGACTACAACATTCATTGGCCTCAAGACCTGCTGGGTAATTAAAAATGCTTATCTCGTCTTTTGTCCTTGGAAGTTCCCTGTACAGGGACAAGTTTCACAGAATTGCTATGGCTGGAAAAGACCTTTAAGATCATCAAGCCCTACTGTTATCTAATTCTACCAGGGCCACTACTACACCATATCCTTAAGCACCATACCTAGACAGCTTTAAAATACATCCAGGGATGGTGATTCAACCACTTCCCTGGGCAGCCTGTTCCAGTCTTTGATAACCCTTTCGGTATAGAAGTTTTTCCTAATGCCCAACATAAACCTCCCCAGGTGCAACTTCATGTCACTTCCTCTTGTCCTTCACTACCTTGTGAACACAGCCTGAAATATATTTCTGTGAGAAAAAAATTCAAATAGCTTTACCAGAGAGTCTTAAGAGGAAGAAAAAAAAATAATACATAGGTTACTATTGTTATAAGAAGATGATTAACCTGGAGTAGGCTATATGTAGCTAACTGTTGTTCTGCTGAAGTACCAAACGCTATAGAACAATCATGTTACACTGACTTTTAGGAAATAATGCACTTAAGAACAGAAATTCGGTATCACTTAGTTCTCTACGTACAGCTTCATCCAGAACCAGGAATCTAACTTGAGATAAATTAAGCTTTCCCGTTGAGACCAGGTCATCCAGTCTTCCAGGAGTTCCAACGACAATATCCACCTATGAAATACATAAGAGTATGAACTGGTCCCACAGCCAACCTGAGGCATAACCTGCTTCATCTAAATTTAAGATTGAGACAATTATCAGTATGATGCCCTATTTTCTATTAATTATAATTTCATAAAATCCTAGAGTAATTTGGGTTAGAGGGTTCTCTTGAGGTTATCAGGTCTCCATTACCACCATTACATGAAAAATCAAGGACAATTTCCAAGTTGCTTTACATAGTTGGCCAATAAAATTTTCAGTATCTTCAAGGAGAGAACACCCAAAATCTCACTGGGCAATTTGCATTTCAGTTCTATAGCCAGTCCATTAGTAGAATCTGCTTTCAGCATATTTGTTTCCAAATGGGGATAAAATATATTTAACTTCTTTCAACTGCAGAAATAAGGTTTTGCAAGATTGAAGGGTTCATGTTCATGAATTTCGCATTCATGTGACAGTCTAGCAATCTTCCAGTTCAATCCTGATTAGGAGAAAGTTTGTATTTTGACAGCTAAAAATCTCCAAAAAACCAAAACATCTTACCAACAGTGACACAGTCTTACTTCCAAAAGTGAGTCTTAATTAAAAAAGAAAACAAAACAAACCAAAAGACTATGCTATCCTTACAGAGTGACTGAATTGACTGTACATCTCATGCTGCTAAAGCTAGGCTGGCTAGTTCCTTATATTCAGGACTGATTTGTGGTGTAGACTTACCCTGATAATTGCAGACCAGTTTTATTCACATAAACATAAAGCAGAAGTTAACAGGAAAACTGTTTCTGTCTTGTTAGTGGAGGACTAAATTACACCTTTATTTTAGAATTTTTCCAAGTACACTGGCTTAAACTGAATCTGATCCAGTACTATTTGTACTGACAACTGCCATGGAAGTAAAGCAACAAATGCTAGACCAGCTCAACACTAACTTGCTATCAGCTGTATATTTTCTTTTTATCAGGTTTACAAGAGTCACGAGAAGTACCATTACTATTCTCTAGCAACGTCGTGAGTTACTCAGAACACAAACTATTAAATCATATGGACAAAAATACAACTTACTCCTTGCTCCAGTACAGAGAGCTGATCTCTTGCAGCAACCCCACCAATAATCAACAGTTCCCTAAAATTACATCAACATATTTTAACATTTGCTTATTATGTTCAGAAGATACTCATAAACTACTAATAAAAGAATCAGTTTCAGCCAGACATTTAATGTAACAGCTTTGAACAGTAATTTTAAGAACAAAAGAACAGGAAAAAAAAATAAATTTGAAACCTATCCCTTTGCATGTAGTATATTGTATTTTAATTCAGGAAGTTAAAGTTTTGTTACCCAATTATATTTGAGTTTGATTACTGTATTGCCATTATATTCAACACATTAACACCTTAACTAATTTAATCTTAAAGAATCTGTTCCTTAAAAACGTCTCTAACTTAAGTTTAGTAAGTTTTCTGTGTTCTTCAGAGGTAGAAATACAAATAACAATAAATTAAACAGTGAATCTTGCATCATAGCTTGCCTCTCTATTGCTACTCCCCTGCAATTCCAGTAAAAGCACTTTTGTAAATTGACTGAAGTTTAGAATACAAAGACAGTTATTTAAGTTTTATAAGCAGTCAAAAGAGAAACAACTTTAGACCAGAACCTTCTAGATGACTCATTTTTCAGAATTGTATCCCCAAGCTAACCACTGCAGTATTTGTCCTGTGAGCATACTAATGTAAAAAGAGCAGACCTTGTTTGTAACTATTTCTTGGAGATGAAATATAAACAAAATGAGGGCAGAGGGAGATGGGGGGGGGGCGGGGCCAAAGGAAGATACTCAAAAGAAGGGCAGTAAGCAGATGTGCTTTTCTTGATTAAAAACATTAAGTATCATATACATTTGAGAATATGAAGAAAAAGCCCAAACAGACTTGCCATGCTAAAAAGATCTAGTCAATAAATAAAACACATCAAAAAACTCCTAAGTGGTGTGACTGTAGCTGAAGAGTCAGAAGGTCAGTTGGTAGCAGATATTACTGAGGCTATTGTCAGCAGCACTGTAGTTAAGGTCCACTTAGCTACAAAATGGACCAATCCCCACCCCTCTGTGCAGCCATGTCCATGGACAATACCATAAACAAAATTATAAAGGATGCACTGTTACCTTAATTTGGGATTATCGACATATTTTTTGAACTGCTTCACATTGTTCAAAGTTTGTTCTGCCAGCTCTCTTGATGGTTCTACAATCAATGCTTTTGGAGCATTTGGAAGGTTCTGCGTCTGAACCACTTGCGCATTTCCTAAGTGAAAAAAAACATGCCATCAAAACCTGGATTTTCTACTAATAACCTATAACCTTATGATTCTAAATGCTCCATTAAAAGGTGATGTTATTACTCATTTATGAATAGCTTCAGATTAATATTCAGGGATAACAAGCAAATCTTGCCATGATAGTGAGGATACTGGCCATATAGCATAATTAATTTTATTGCAGAGCTTCAACACACTTATTTTTAAGATGACACTGTTGAGTAACTTATCGGAGCTTCTCTTTTTATCTGGTGCATTTCTAAAGTCAAAATATTAGACCTTCTGTGGTTTGGAATATTTTTTAAAAAAAGCAATAATATTGCTACCTGTAAGATCATTGTAAGATGTTGAATACAGCAGTACTGAAGCAATTAAATGATTAGAAGATGCTCTGTAACACAATCTGAATATAGAACTGACAGAACTTAAATTTAACCTACCTGAGTGCTGTGATTTTACAACACTACCATCGGGAGCCTTGCAAAGACCAATATAGCCGTCTTTTGGTGGAAACTTGAAATCTTCTTCACCAAAATTGAATTTCAGTTCAGCATTCTAGATATCAACAAAGTTGTGTTACACAGATAGGTTCAAGAGACCATGTAAAATGGGAAACAAGTCCATAATTAATTTCTCCATGAAAAACCAGCTAGACTAGGAGGAGGGGAAGGTTTTATTTTCTCTCATCTTACACATTCTCCTTCCCCAGATTGTCCAAAACCTGCCAGATATTTTGTGCATGGTTCCAGTTCTTAGAACTCTCTTCTTGTACATCAAAATATTCCCCCATTTACAGCTAGGTGAAAATTTTTTTTTCAACTTCTACGTTACATTCATTTTCAATGACAAACCACAATTTAAAAAAACAAAACAAAACCACAGACACACCAAAACACCCAATTTTTTTGGACTTGCACATTTCTCTGACCATCAAATGTTTTGCTAAAACCTTTGCTTGGCAAGAGACAATCCCAGAGATACTAACTGCAGAAAGACATAATAGTACACTACTGTGATATTAGAGTTGATAATAACTTGAAACTGCTAAAATTCCTGTTTTGTTTATCTGCTTGTATATGTTGAATCATGATACACCAATGTTTAATACAAGCAAGATAGCACTGCAATTCAGAATTAGTTATCCATGCTATTCAACTCTTATATTCAAGATTAAGTATTTAAATTTGCATTTAAACATTTGATATTTAACTTGAATGGTACTTGACACAGTTAACACACTGTGGTGACCACTCTAGTAGTGAAGTACTAGTAGACCAAAGAAAACAGTGTACAACAAGAGTAACTGTAGGTGGCTATGCAAATTTTATACTTAAGTAGTTACCAAAGCTAAAATAATTTTCAAGATCTTACGTATCTGTGATATTCTTAAGTTACCTTCAGTACACAAGCTGCAAAAAGTGCTTGGTTCCTTATGTGCGGTGGGATTTCAAACGCAAGGCCAAGGTCCTTCCCTGAAAGCAGATTTAGTTCAGTCAGACTCCAAGTAAGTGTATTCCTCTCCCAGTCCTCCCCCACCCCATAATACAAACGTCCCAATAAAATTCCAAAGAAGGTGAATAAAAAACTTACCATTTTTGGAAAATTTTATTTGTCCTTTATCTATGTCTAGATAACACCCAATTGTATCATGCATAGTGAATTCCTGTAACAAAAAGAAGTTTGTGAAGGAAAGATTTCAGTTTATTAAGAAAACTTAGTGCTTACATTGTCAACTTTTAGTTTTCCCACTTCTCCCTATTAAATGCTATTTTTTTGAGAAGGAAGTTCATTTTATTTCAATAATATTGCTAGAAACAGCATGCATATTTTTTATTTGATTACAGATCTTCAATAACCTCCTAACTTAAGATATTTAAATGTTTTTTGCTGTTTTCAACTTACTTTAAAGACAAACACTGACAATGATAAATTTAAGCCACTTAAATACCTGGAAGTATTCTGCATTATGGAAAGGTGCGTTAATCATGCATTTACTAGCCAATGTAAATCTAAGCTTAGAACACCAAACACAGTAAGAGAAACCTCTATTTTGACTATATAAAAAGACTTGCAAGAGGTACTATACGCACATTATGTATACTTAACTATCTCATTTAAATACCTTGAAATCTGTTAATTGTAAAACTTATTCAATAAAATCTGTATATTATAAACTGCCTTGAATTCAACAGCTCAGAAGTCACTACTATAAAAAAGCTACAGTACAGCAGTCAAAAGTTGCAAGTTTTATGCCACTGAGAGTTCATTAACAGCATAAAAAAGACTTGAGTTTCTGCTGTATTGTTCATAGTTACATAAATTGCCCTTAACCATCTGAACTCTTGACTGGCACACTACACAGAAACCACCACAGACATTCCTGGTAGATATTTTCAGCTGTGTACATTAAGGTAACAGTTCTATTGACAAACTCAGCTCGAGAGCAAGATACAGAGCATAACCAGCTATGCCTTAATTAGCATTTAAGTATGTGTTTTGACATGTTAGAGTTGTACGATTACTTCTATTTTAACTACTAGTGAACAGGATACAATGCCCTCATTTAGGCATCCACCAAGGTACAGACAGGTTGGTGGTGTTCAAGCAAAGACCAAAATAAGTCAAGGAATAAATCCAAGAGATCAGTTAACCTCTAACCTGTAAAACACTGAAAACATTTATCTTCTACATAAGAGTCAATATATTTGTGGTCTTAGCCAGTCATAAGCCTCAAACTGATAGCTGCTTTTGTTAAACCTGTTAAAATGATTTAATCCCCGAACACTTCAACATTTCATGGTACTTTTGCCTAGTGACCTTCCCTTAAAAGTTAGCACTATCATGAAAGACACTTGATTGTTACAGCACAGAACCAAAATTCAAAACTTAATGCTTCTACCAATAAGCAATTCCAAGCTTACCTCACCATAGCTGTCAAATTGCTTGTTGTGAGATTTCTTACCAGTGCCACCAAAGCCAAAGCCAAATTTATCAGTGCCTGAAGACGAGACAAAGTATAGCTCTTTATCTTTTGGTTGACATGTTGTATTTTTTTCCTCTTTGTATCAACAACCAACAATGTTTGTACAAAAATTTTAAAAGCCCTTATATTGCTATCCTTCCCAAGGAGCCCATTCTCTGCAAGACTACAACAGGACTCCAGTCATTCCATGTGAATATGAAAGCTGTCCATGGGATTCTTCTTTGGAAGGAAACTCACCCAAATCTAGTGAAGCCTGCATAGTTGACCAACCAACTCTGCACAAGCCTTGGTCATGACAGGAAACTTCATAGTAGTATTTCCCTTTAAAAGAGAAAGAAAGGATCTAAAATTTCAGTTTCATCAAGCTGGTTTAGTTTGGCTACTTACTTTAGCTTGGTCTAACATTTCCACCCTGCTGAAATTGTAACAAAATCACCTATGATGCTAGTGTGAGAAGATTCTGTAGGAACCCATGTATGTAACAAAAAAAAAAAAATCAAAATCAAACAAACCAAAAAACCCACAACAGATTATCAGAGAACAGGCAGGCAAAAGAGAGAAAAAGCACATGCTGAGAGGTGTGTGAAAGGCTCCAAAGGAACGATAATCTGGAGAGATCAGTGATTTTGCTGAATCCACAAAAACCAACAAACTGTGAACACCAGGGGTCTACCGAATCAGTACAAGACCACCAGCATGTGCTAACATCAACAACTGGCTGTGTAGTACAAACCATATCCAACCAACTATAGACAGGCTACAGGATTATCTGCACATCTGATGAAATGAGACTGTTTGAGGGTCTTTCTGAACATCCACCTAGAAACACTGGACTGTCAGTACAGACTCTGCTTCTGAGTACAGAGCTGGGGTTGGCATCTCAACTATTGCTCCAACCATACAACTGTGACATCTGTGCACATGTCTGTGTGAAGGCCGTGAGGAAACAACTGAATGTACTGCGCAAGTTATTTCCTATTAATAAACACCTTAATAAAATGTGTTCTAATGACTATTAGTTAGGATTCTGTTGCCTTCAACTCAATCTCCTATCAGGGAAAAGGCAATGGACAACACAAGGAGAACGAAACTGAGGTATTTGTCATTCCAAAGTCTTCAGCTAGCATAAACTGAGTAATGGCACATTTGTGCAGATGGGCAAGTTTAAAATGCAAGCATCTACATTAACAGTGTGTGTTAAGCAAGCATTTCCGTTGAAACTTCTAGAAGAACCTCCAAAATCATTTTAAAATTACCTTTAGTCACGCCTCTAGTTGCTCTGCATCCGTGCCATTCTTTGACCTCTCTGCTTTGACAACACAAACCATCTGATCCAATTGCTGAAAATCACAAAACAGTTATAGTTAAACAAATTGCCTCTCTAACTGCTTTTAAAATAAATTTTCATGCATACTTTCTTCTAGGTTTGTTTTTTTTTCCCCTCACCAAGCAAACATTTTCAAGCAAACATTTGGACGACTCACCAAAAGCTGATCCTCTATCATACGGGTTCATTTGCCATTTATTGAGTACTAAGTTTGAAAGACAGAAATAGAAAAAGCATTAAACCAACAAGGAAAGCCTAGAAAACTCAAATTAGAAGTTCACATTGGCTCTACAGTGTTTGGCTTAATTTCATGGGGATACAGCTTTGTTCCAATGCAATTAATACAAAGTCAAAATGAAGGCCTACAACTTGAAGGAGGGGCACAATGCATAATGCAAAGGTATGCTATGAAAGTTTAGATTACTTCATTAAGGAGAGCATGGATTAAGGTACTTAAAAATACAGCTGAAAACAGTGAAGACAATTATAAAGTCAGAGTTTCACGTAATCACAACCAAATTCAGCTAGAAAATATCCAGAACTACATTAAGAGCAATGAATTTGAAATGTATTTGCTATTTCTGTTCCAGGTTTACATGAATATATTTTTCAGGCTGTCAGTTAAAAATGTCATTACTGAAGAGCTAAGATACATCCACATATAGCACACAAAATTTCTGACTTAATTTTTCATATGTCAAATAACATGCAGTCTAGAGGTTCCACAATGTAAGGATTTTTGTTAAAACTAGATGCTATTTTTTCCTGGTTCGAGTGAGAACAGAACTAATTCTGTTCAGTGATTTTACTTTTCAGCTCAGTTCTTCTAACTAACCGCACTGTCTGAAGCTAGCAGCCTGGTTTCAGTGTCTGCTTCTAGCAGTGGCAAGCCCCTATGTTTAGTTACTACCAAGGATTGTTGTGCAGATCAAGGCCACTGCTGGACCTTGTGCACCACATTAGGGGGTGCTGGAGGGTATGTGGCTCTTCTTCTCTCTTGGACTGCTTTCCCAACTTTACTTGGCTTGGCTCAGGTCTTCGTTCGGTTCCTTCCTTGGGAATCCAAGGAGGACTCTGTCCATTCTGCCTCTGATCCCAATTAGTGTGTTCCTGAATCCGGTACCAGAAGCAAGCTCCTGAACACAGCTCCCATCTGCTGCTGGGCCCAGTCTGGGACTCCCTTGGTGCCTGCTCCACAGTATCAGTGGTAATGGTGATGTAATTACCATCAGGGGGGTTGGCTTCAATACTGGTTTTGTATATATTCCATTTTTATAATTATTAATTTCCTTTTCATTAAGGCTGTTCTAGTTTCCTTTTCTAATCGCTAAGTCTCTCTCCCTTATTCCCTTTCTCTTCCCCTTTGGGGAGGGAGGGGGGTTAACAAAGAGTGTCTGTTATAGGTCTAAGGGGCCACCCTGACCCTAAACCATGACACATTTGGATTAGGATTACTGAGTATATTTACATAATGTTCTTCCAAGGAGTATTTTTTTTTTTTTTTAAAGTTGACTGTATTTCCACCCCTGTAGCAGTAGTTCTAGTGAAACTGAAAGATAAGAATTTCTGTAACATCTTCAGAGTGTTTGTGCAGCTATCGTCACTTCCATAAACCTCAATCTGTAAATACCACAGACTGGACATGATTACTAGTTTTCAAGATGCAAGCTTATTTACATGGATGTAAAATAGACCCTCAAATACTGTGAGGATATTATCATGGTTACAATCCTTTCCATATCTGTGGGTTCTGGCCCTGTTCATTTCCTGATCAGTTCTATGATTATTAGTTCAAATCTGCAGGAATTAACAACATTGTTATTCAGCTTGCAAATCTATCTAGGTGCCAAAAGGAACTCAACAGCTTTATTCAACACAGCAGAATTGAAAGACACACTACAGTGCTACCCCAGCTACAAAAAGAAAAATCTGAGCCTAGAAAAGCTTTCTGCTTAAGCTCACTTAAGAGACTCAAATCAACTGTGAGGTGCCACTGCTGGTGTCTCATTTACCCCTGCAATTGGAAGTTTGTGGGTTCTTTTAACTTCTTTTTTAAAGCTGGACACAACTGCCACTTCGTATCTTGCAAGGCTCTGAACTAGTATGGCTTTCAGAAGAACACTGAAGCATGTGGAGTGGATCAGTCAGCCTTAAGCTGAAGACAAGGAGCATTACTAAGAGACTGTAGCGAAATGTATACCTGGTTCTTTCCATGTCTCCACCAGTAAATTTATACCCATAGCTTTATAAAATCAGGGGTGATGATATCCCAAAATAAGGAAAAAATACTTATCTAATGGCAAGTTTGATTAACTTTACTTTGGAATGTGATGGAACGAACATCATTTAACAGTGTTCCAAACTTGAGGAGTATGACATATAAAAAACCCAAACCAAGCAACCAAACAACAAACTTACCTGCCCCCCCAGTTTTAATAGTTGCTTTCCCTTTCTTGCCTTCCATCTGGTCCTTCAGTGTTTCATAAACAATCTGGATAACTGGAATACTAAAAGCCTAAAATGGAAAGTTATTTTTATTCCACAATTTATACAGATATTTCCAGATATACAGTCAATGTAGCTTTCATGTGCAATACTCAGTGCCAGAAACACCTTAAAACATGCCTTCTAAAGGCTATTAGTACTACTGCTTAAATACATACACAAACGTACACACAAACACACATATCACCTTACATCACTTAAAGATTTTTACTTCCTGCTAATTTAAAGTTCATTACTTACACCAGTTTTTCCACTTCCTGTTTCAGCAGCCTACAGGAAGAAAAATTTGAGTTTAACCATTCACACTGTAAGGACTTTTCTACAGTTCTACTTTAACAAACTAAGATTATTTTTACTTCTGAAACGAGAAAAAAAATCTTAGAGTAACACCATTGCTTCACACAAATTACATGTGAATACAGACATGGAAAACCTTTATAATAGACTTAAACTCCCAACCCACCACCAACAAAACAAAACAAAAAAACAACAAACAACAAACCCAAAATCTCCCAGAGCCCACCAAAAAAGCTACCCATCTATGTCTGATTTCTGGAGGTGTTATAGAAGATTACAGGAAGCATTACTTTGGTTACAGAATCAAGAACATAGAGATGTGCAGAAAACACGATGAGCAAGGCATACTATCGTGTCTTTGAGATTATGGATACTGAAGCATTTGTTTAGGTAGTATCAGTCATGTTCTATGCAGATCTACGTCAGATATTTAAGACAAAAAGGAGAATAAATAGCTCTCATTCCTGTGAGAGTGTCTGTCAAATTAAGTCAAAAAAACAAAGCCTAAGAAGAAAGAATCTCATCTGAAAGACCAGTTGGAAACACACCAGGAATTCAAAGAGGTTTTTAGCAGAACAATATACTTTCTATTGAAGCAGGACAGGAGATCTAGTCTAACTACAGACCCTTCTGGAAAGAAGGGAATTAATACCGTAAACAACAACCAAAAGCCACAGGCTTTCTAAGAATAGGATTATGCTGCATACGTACCATAAGTACATCACCACCCCCCAGGATCAGCGGGATGGATTCTGCTTGGATATCCGTAGGAAGACTACAGGAAAGAGCACATTAACACAAACAGGGGTTATCAGTCGAAAGAAAGGATTTTTGCTTATACAGGAACTCACAGAAACCACAGTCATTCTCAAGATGGGAAATCGCAGGTAAATATTATTCTTCCTGGCTTGCATCTACAGAAGTGAAAAGGATTCCATTTACAAGGAGAGTTTGAAACAGAAGATGTACCTTGACACTAAGTGACTAGTGCATGCAGTGGATTCAGCTATATTAAATAATAAAAGTTCACTATGCTAAACTATAAAAGGAGGAGATTAATTACATATTCCCTGTTTTCCTTTCTTCAAGTGAGTTTCACTTTTAAAGCCATTTACACAGCCCTCATAAGATTACTTTCTTTTCCAGTTTTGAATAGGAAAGATAACAAAATGTAACCAGCACTTCCAATCACAATTTAATACCGTTCATATGCCTAAAGAAGTGCTACATAGACTAAGATTGTCCATACTAACATTCTGAATGACAATTCCAAACAAGCTCTGAAGTCAAATATTTTAGCCAAACAAGGAACTAAAACCACGAAGAATAACTTTTGGAGAAGACTGACACACAACCACCAACTCTGAAGAACACAGATTTAGACCACAGTCTGGAAAACATTTACTAAACAGCTCAGCATCAGTTATGTGACAGTATTTCATGCAACAATCCCACAAAACATAATAAACAGAAGCAGAGGTAGAAGCACAGGGGCTTTTATCAAACAAATGACACTGAAGTATAATCAGTCACGCTTTGCTTGGCCAAGTTTAAATGTTATCACTTCAATGACAATTTGTGTTCTTCAGTCATTTGTACTAAAAGGAAATACATGATATGCAGTGACAGGTAAGGAAAACACGTATTTGCTTTGCTTTAATGTGACATCAGAGTTCATATATTGATGAAAGGCATATCAGATTTTGCCAGACCCAAACACACTGCTACTTACAGCCAGTCCATCTCTTCCACTGCTTGAGCTATCTCCGGCATAACACCCATTTCTGTAGCACAAGAGAAAAAGGAAGGAGTAGTGTTATTCATCTCAACAAAGCTCAAAAGATTACAAAGTGTCAACATTCCCAACTACAGAAAAAAAAATTAAAAGAAAAATAATTTTTTTGGCAACAGCACATGCAGCCTTCTCTATAAAACTCACGTGATAGAGAAGAAACATTCCCCTTTGCCCACATACAGTTTTGGCAGTTGTCCCCACTTAGAGTGGAGTAACTCAGGCATACACTAGGCATCAGGGTAGATGCTAACATAGTGGTAAAGCAAACACAGTGGGAACTAAATACCATTTCAAGGGCAAGGTACTCATCTTTGCACAGTTAAGGAAACTACCTATGCAAACTTAGACTTCACTAATCACAAATATCCTGACTCTCTACAGCTAAGATGCAAACAGTTTTCAAAAAAAAAAAAAAAAGAAAAAACCTTTATCATATAAGGACTCAAATTTGAGATGCTTACGTTTCTTTTCACCAAATCTTGCTTTAATCACTTAAGCAAATATATTAACAGGACAATAGTTTGATTTGGATACCGTTACTAATCCTATCCAGCTTTGAAAGGTTTTTTCCTTAGATACCCTTTCTGGCAAACTCATATCAAGGTCTGATGGTCATATCTCAGGCAAAAGTCAAACATGAAGCTGCATAATAATGTTTGTATGTTGCTACAGAAATTCTATTTAAAAAAAAAACAAAAAAACAAAGAAACCTGCAACTCTTCAATAAAAGAAGGAGAAAAGCAGATTTTAACCAACCCAAATGATATTATTATACCACCAAATAAACAGATTACCTGCTGGATATATTTTAAGGTACATAAGGTTACTCTAAATCAGTTTAAGTATAAAAAAACGCATGTTTCTAATGGCAGCTTTTATATGCTAGCCTTTACATTGTCATATGCTGTGTTTCACATATACCACACACACACAGAATTGGGCTGCCATACATGGATGTATGCAGCCAAAAAGCATTTTTCCGCTTGCTACAATACAAATGCTATAAGAAGCATGTTTTATTTGTAACATTATTTTCAAAAGCTTTAATATTTTCAAGTGTTAACCCATGCTCCTACAAAAGTAGGCAATCCACATAAGCAAAAAGCTTTTTCCATAGCAATAAAAATAGCTAGTTTGCAAGTTATACATAAATCCCTACATTAGTTCCTAGTTTTTAATATCCTTCCAGTTCATACAGTTTAATTCAATACATAGTACAAGCATTTAATCAAACAACAGCACTATGGCATTTTCCTCAATTACAACAAAATCAATCCTGCTGTCTGGAATCTAAATTCATGTCTAGATCTACAGAAAAAGCTTCAGCGTTTTCTCTCATGATGAGATATAAAGAATTTAGCTGAAAGAAAAAATTTAAAAAGATCACCTATATGAATACTTTAATGTTGACTGGTCATGTATACATATATGTTTATGGAAGGACAAACAGTGATGTTTCCTCCTCCAGGAGGAAGCTTTCAGATTACAGGTTACACACATATTTCGAGCCGTATCACGGGACAGAGCTACTCCTGTACACCCCAGTTATTATGCACTGCAACACACAGAGCAATTACAATCCCCCTGTTACAGAAGCCAGTCGGCCTGAGGAACACGTCTGACTTCTAAGCAGCCCCATGTGCCGCATGCACGCACATCACATATGCACTAAAAGCAGCAAACCCTCTTTTTTTTTTTTTTTTTAAACCACTTCTGAAAACCCACAAAAGCCCAAGGAGCGGGAAGAGCACCTGCATCCCCACAGGCCTCTCGACCCGAAGTCCGCTACGTGGGAAGTCGCATCCTACGGCGATCCCGCACGGCGGGCAGGCCCAAGGAGCTGAGTACGGCCCTGACACGGCCCATCCGCCGCAGGGACCCCCGACAACGACGCCGACACCCGCAGAAGGTGCCGGCAGGCCCGGGAGGCTCCCCCCACGCTGCGCTACCGGCGGCACGGCCGACTACTCCCACCCGCCCCGCCACCACGTACCCGAAAACGCCGCCATCTTCGCACCGCGAGCACCGCCTACCAGCACGACCCACGCTGCGCAAACGCCAGGCCCGTCCGCGGCTTTAAGGCGCCGGGCAGGAGGCAGGAGGCGCAGCGCTCACGTTCCGGCCCCGCCCCGGTTGGGAACCCCTCGGGCACTGACGTGGCTCTGCAGCTAACACGCCAAGGGCAAAATCGAAGGAGGAATTATGTGTGGGCGGTTTGCGGATTTTTAGGGTACACTCAGGACACCTGCTCATGATTTTACGACTTTTCTGGAAACCCGGCGTGGGTTTTTTTGCCTGCAAATTTCCTTGCAGCTTATACGAAGATTACACCAATTTCTGTGCCTCACATAGGATTACATTTTTACTTGCGAACAAGTTGTTTTAGAAACGATTTGCGCTTTTTGTGGTCA
>WUAM01000107.1:12948320-12977474 GCA_024336885.1 Actenoides hombroni
AAAGTCAGGCGCCCAGACAGTCTAGTCTATGCCTGAGGTAACTTAACGTTTTCAATACGAAGTGTGTGTTTACAGTGAGAATAAGATTCACATTTGCACACGGCGCTGTCATCTTTTTGTTTCATAGAATCATAGAATGGTAGGGGTTGGAAGGGACTGCTGGAGATCATCGATTCCAACCCCCCTGCCAGAACAGGGTCACCCAGGGCAGGACACCAGGAACAGATCCAGGCAGGTGTTGAAAGTCTCTAGAGAAGGAGAGTCCACGACCTCTCTGAGCAGCCCGTTGCAGTGCTCTGTCACTCTCCCAGTAAAGAAGTTCTTCCTCATGTTGAGGTGGAACTTCCTGTGTTCCAGTTTGTGACCATTACTCATGTCCTATCACAGGGCACACCTGAAAAGAGATTGGCCCCTTCTACTTGACACCCAGTCTTCAGATATTTGTAAACATTAATAAGATTCCCCTCTCAGGCTTCTCTTCTCCAGGTTAAACAGCCCCAGGGCTTTCAGCCTTTCCTCATAAGAGAGATGTTCCAGACCCTTCGTCATCTTTGTAGCTCTCTGTTGGACTCTAGTATTTCGCTGTCCCTCTTGAACTGGGGAGACTAGAACTGAACACAATACTCCAGATGTGGTCTCACTAGTGAAGAGTAGAGGGGAAGGAGAACATCCCTGTACCTGCTGGACACACTTGTCTTTATGCACCCCAGGATACCATTGGCCCTCCTGGCCACAAGGGCACATTGCTGTCCCATGGATAACTTACTGTTCACCAGGATGCCAAGGTTCCTCTCCATGGAGCTGCTTTCCAGCAGGCCTACCCCTAACCTGTATCAATACATGGTGTTCCTCCCCAGGTCTAGGACTCTACACTTACCTTTGTTGAACTTCGGTAGGTTTGCTTTTGCCCAGCTCTCCAGTCTGTCCAGATCTTGCTGGATGAATTAAACCAGTAGCACTCCACGTTTAGGGGGAAACAAACAAACAAACCCCCCCCAACAAACAGAAAAAGAAACAAACAAACGAGAAAACAAACCAACCAACCAACCAAAACCCCCCAAAACCTCTCTAATTCAACACAGTTTCATTGGTATAATTCACATTTGCATAGTTTTGTAGAATTAATGTGTTTGGCAGAAAGTATTCAGGGTTGTATATGAGCAAAATTACCTTCGCTTGTAGATAACACACTTTTTTTTTTTAAGACATATGTTACAGGGGGATACATTCTTCTCCAGGTTTTTACAGAACTTTTCACAAATTCTGTACAATATTTTTCCAGGATAACTTCTAGTGAAGTTAAAGGCAAGAATCTCTGGAGTGTTAGTATAAAAATAAAATTAGGTTGCGAATGAAAAAATGCAGCTTCTACAGTTACACCACAAAGCAATGGTGCATTTGGCTGCTAAGTGGAAGGCACGGCATAAAATATTACCTACTGTTTTCTGTTGTGAAACACAGCTTTAATCTTTTCTAATGCACTTCTCAGATACAGACACACCTGGTTCAGAGGCCAAATAAACAACAGCATCTCTGACAAAATATTTCTCTTAACTTACTATGTTGCAATTTGATTACTGCTTTTGTTCTGGAGGCTTATTTCAAGACCTTTTCTAAAACAGAGTCCTACTGTTAACTTACGCTGTAGAAATCAGTTGTGCAGAGAAAAACACAGCAGGTATTGTAGATCTTTGGTACCAGGCTGTTTGTGTGACGATGGCTTCTCATATATTAATAATTCCTGGGGCAGTATCTTCATTTGATGTGCTTCCTTTCTTTCACTAGTATTCGCTCTGTGAATCATTACCTTGCTTGCTTTTTGATAAATAACAAATCTCATCATTTTTAGAGACACAGATATGAATATTCTATAGATTCAACAGTGATTCTGAGAAAAAAGTGTTTTAGGCAGACCTTGATATCAATACACAGTGCTGCTTGTTGGCACGGAACCTGGCCTGTAAATTTACTGTAAATCTCCCACATTTCTTTGAAACTTATAAACATGATGTTACAGTATTTATCATTGCATTACAAGCTACATTGGCAAATACAGCTAAAGAAATGTTACTGAGACACACAAAAAGCAACTTTTTTTCTCAGCTGTTTCCCAAGTATGCAGCAGAGCTTTCATATTGTCTTGAAGCTCTAGTTTCAGAACTGAATTTTTAGTTTAACCTAATTCTAGGTTGCAGAGCTGCCTGCAAGACTAAGAGGATACTAAATACAAGCTAAAATTAAGAGTACAGGAGCGAAAGTGGCAGGGTGTGAGGTAATTTTCTTTCAATTTTATAAACACTTTATAAAGTCACAGGAGACTGAAACCTTAGTTTTCATAATAATTTATAAACATGCCCATTTTTATCTGCATGAGATGAACTCTGAATGCAAGCATTTATAATATTGTAATTCAACATTTATTGAAATATTTGCAAGTTCTACATAGCATCATTGAAGTTGGAAAAATAATTTGTGAGAAATATGTGACTCTTTCTTTTCTCCCTTCCCGCCCCCCTCCACCTCCTTTTCAGTAAGGGTGTAATTAATACACTCAGGCCTTACCTACATTACATGTTTCTTGCCCTAAATTTTCTGTCAGCTTTCTGGGGAGCCAACCCTGGCCACAGCTGCAGGTATCTCCCTGAGCAGTTCTGTTGAGCAGGCCATGCTAGTGGGGTGGCCATGCCAGCTGGGTGGCCTTGATGGTGGCACCCTGCTGCCCTGCAGTGGTGGGTGCCGCATAAAACGCCTCCGGGCACCCCTGGGGCAGCAAACAAGCTGTGGACCTAAAGGCTCGTTTGTATGTTCTCCATAGGTGTACATCATATGTTATACTCAGCAGCTGCCTCCTTGTTTCTTGCCCCAAAAATGCATCCTACCCCTCACGGCTTAGAGGGCAGGTCGAGGTTGCAGCACTTGCAGCTGCCGCCCTTCACAAGAGCCGCTCAGGCAGAGAAAGCTCCTCGGCCTCCCTCCCTTGCCCTCAGCTTCGAACCTCCCCCGGAGCAGATGCCCTTCCAGGGCTCCAGAGCCCCTCAGCCAGGGAAGGCAATGTTCTCTCGCCCCGGTGCCAGGCGAGGAGCGGGGTGGCAGCGCTGAAAGAGTTAAAGGGCCGCCGGCTCCGCGGACCTGCTGAGCGTCACTGGTTTGGCCTCTGCCAGGCACCGTCGTCGATGCGGCTTTGGGTGGGTGGGGACCAGGCCAGCATGGCCGCCGCAGGCGGGGAGTGCGGCGAAGCGGCGCCGAGAGAGGAGGGAATGGCCGGTGCTGCCGAGGAGGAGGAGGAGGAGGAGGACGGGGAGGAGAATATTCTGTACGACTTGCTGGTTAACACCGAGTGGCCTCCGGAGACGGAGGTGCAGGTGCGTGTCGCTGCGGCATTGCAGGGGCGCGGGGGAGGGCGCCGGCCACGTAGGCGCGGGCGGGGATTCGCCCCGCTGGCCCCGGGGCTGGGCTGCTCGGCCCGGGACGGAACGGGACAGGACAGGACAGGGGTTGGCCGCCGGCCATGAGGGCCGTGGGGACGAGCTGTTACTCCAGGGAGGCTCACCGGGCTGCCTGCTCTGTTCCTGATGGGCATAAGAGCGAGCGGGGCAGTAGGGGCAAGCACAAAAGGTATCCCCGCGGTCAGCCTGCCCCCTCTCGTGCTCTCGTGTCACTTAATTCTCACGTTGTCACCCTTGTTTGTGCCGCCCGGAATGCCTTGAAATCCTTCTTGCTCATAACCTGTGACCAATGTCTATACCAGGTTTTACTGCTGAGCTGATAGGAGAGAAGCTGTGATGAAGTCCAGTCTCATCTCCAGAAACAGCTGTACTGGGAGCACGAGGGAAACAAGATCCGTCTCTATATTTGTGTGGCAGGATTGTTGCATCTGTATTTTCAGGAGTGGGCTAAAAAGGATAAGCATACTACTTTGTGTCTACAAGGCACACAAATGGATGCCAAAGCTTAAAAGATTGGAAAGCATTGTTCTTGTATTACAAGTTTTTGCATGCTGCTGTCTGTTTTTCTTCGTGGTCAGTGGAAAAGCTGAGAAGCATCTTTGCTTTTTCATCTTTCCCCTGCAACCTATTGAGCTAGCTGCCTCTATGTCTACTCTTGTCTGATTTGGACATAGAAGATGCAAGCAATGTGGTTTTATTACTTTCTTGTAGCAGCTTTCAATTCCACTGTTGTTGATGCATTTCCCAATAAAAGTGATTTATGGAAGTATTTTAACAAAGTTCTACACTTAATGAGAACATCTGAACAGAGAAGATAAAAAACCATCACAGGCGGAAGAATGTTTTCCTATGCAGTCATCCAAGACACAGAGCAAGGCCTTAAACCAAACTTTTCACAGGTTTCTATTGAGTTTATTTTTCTGTTAGCTCATTTGGGATGATTAATTTTTAATTGCAGTGTGCTAAGCACTTAGAGCTGTAATTATCACTGTCAGAAGATGAATCCTGTGTAAAGTGGTGTTAAATTCAAGATGCTGATAAAACTGACATGGGTTTCTTAATTTGGAACCCCAAATTAGCTTTAATTTTAGTTTTTGTTAGTGTTTTCATTCACCTCTATTGAATTTCCAGAGAACGTATTTTGGGGAGAGGGGTGAATAACAGTTATTTGTAAATGACACATGTAAAGAACTGACAATGCCAGAGGGGTGGTGTGGAAATCAAGCACTCTGTATTCAGTGTAGTGATGTGATTGTATATAATGCGCTGTTTGGCAACCCTGGAATATATAACAAGAATAAAAAGAATTACTGGGTAGTTGATCAATAAAATGAGGTAGTGTTTGTGGAGGATGAGGGAGGGAAGGACTCATGGAATTATTTGTGGAAATATGGGCAAACTGAACTTTCCATTTTCTCTGGCAGACAAGTACTGTCTACGTTCTGAAATGTATCAAATGTATCACTTGATTCTGTGGGTTTTTTTCGTTACCAATTGAGATTTCCCCCACACTCTCCCAACTCCTGCCCCCTGTAAACATGCTGGCTGTGCAACAAAACCCCAAAGTAGATGTCTTGTCAGTGAGGAAGTTGCTTAGGTTTTATTTCTAGAACTCTGTAGTGAAGGAGAACTTGAAATTGTTTTCCCAAACGGGAATGAATTAAAAAAGAAATATAGCAGATCTTGCAGCCATTGCTGTTCGGGTGATGGGAGTATGTTATGAAAAGTAAAATTCAGGTATTCATAGTGTAATAGTAAGTCAGCTTTGTGAAGGGTTTAAGATGTGTGGAATAGGAGACCATAGTTTAGGATCACAAGTGGACACTGGGAATATTCTAAAGACATTCTAAAGAGGTACAAGTAATTTTTGGAAGTGTTTTTACCGGGAACTTTCCTTATTTCAAAAAGTTTAACAAGCTCTGCTTTTAACTTCCCTAGGAAATTGCAGCTCTCCCCGAGGTACTATGATAGCTGTAAGAAATAATTTATACTCTCGCTTACTTTACTGTAATGCCTTGTTATTACTTGGTTGATCAACCTAAATCTGGAACATTATTTACTCATACAGCTGTGTTGGCTTCTTAAATGCTGTGAGATGACAGCCTGATTATTTGAAAGACTATTTCTGTATTGCAAACTTTGCACAGAAGACTGCTAATCTGTACTTCAATAACTTAAATTTGGTAGCCCAACTATTTTTTTTTTTCTTTTCTTTTCTTTTTTTTTAAACCTGGACGTACTTCAGAATTTTGATAAATCTGTGTGACTTTCAGTGTTTACTGCTCTATAACTTGGAGGGAGAGGTCTGAGTATTTCAGTTAACATGTAATGATCTTCTCTGTGTTGTGTATTGAAGGGAAGAAAAAATGCATGAATTAACTATGCCAATGCTCAGTACATTGTGCTCTCAAATTTTCACTAAAAAAGTATAAGCATGCCTGCTTATTTTGAAGGCCAGCGTGTGATGCCTTCCTTATTGATTATCTTTCTTGTCTTCTCAGTTTAATCCCCTTTTCCTGTGTTCTTATTGGCAAATAATTTTACCTCTTCTTATAGCTAAGAATATACATCCTAGATTGTTTTATATTTATTTTTTGTGCATTTGTAGAGTGCTTTCATTTATAGAGTGTAGTAGTTTCCCTTCACCTTAAGTAGAGCAGGACTGCTGGAAAGGCTGAGAGAGACCATATGGAGCACAGATCGTGATCCGAGTGTCTGTTACTTACTACGAAATGACATAAAAAGAATTTTTCTTTAAAAGTTCTTTGTTTTCCTTAGTATTTCATGAGCAGTCTTTGTGTAGATTAGCACTTGCATATTAGCATAATATGTTGAACGCCGATTGCTTTGACTTGTGAGCATTACAGATAAATCTGGCATTCATTTGGCATGGAAAAAATGATTTATAATACCTTACGGGAGAATATAATCAGAAGTCAATGTCTTCTGTTACTACCCAGAGATGAAGGCAAAGCTGAATCAATAGACAATCTGCAGTACGTTTTGTTTATTGCATCTTGGCACTTAAAATATTTGGCTTTATAGCCTGTCTTAGCTTATGCAGTTAAATTACTCACTATACGGATTTGTGAGTAAAAATACACAAGGAGTTTGTAGGCTAGCAGACAAATTTAATTGGTGAATATATGTATGAATGTTGTATTTAAGTTAAAATGTATAACACAGTGTTTGACTGTTATTGTTGCATTTGCAGCCAAGAGGGAACAGAAAACATGGTGCATCATTTGTCATCACTAGAGCAATTACAGGTAAATGTGACTTGTTCTTATGCTTATGACTCATAAGACTGATGTGTGGATTGCTTATAAAATTTACAGTTTCTGCACTTTAGGGTGGCTAGTGTAGCGCAAATAGGGTGTTGGATGTGTTTTCAGGAAGATCTTTTCTGGTTATCAATATCCCTGTGCTATTTTGTGTCATCTTTGTGACCTTTTTTGTCTCCATTAGCTTGCTGGAACAAAATAATAAACCATACATCTAAGAAGCTTAGAAGCTCTGCTGTGTTTTGCAGAATGTTGCTGAAGTTTTTTCTTTTCCTCCACCAGCTCTTTCTTTGGGCTGTTTGCTACTTAGTTCTGTAAGGAAGCTTTACATTCTGATTATACTACATTGCCATTCAACATTTGGTTTATACAGTAACTGAGTTGCATTTTCATCCAGTAGGAATTTCTCTTAGAATTTTTCAGAAAAACTGCTAGAGATGTAATTTTTCCCTCTTTCTGTTGTAGGTCCTGCTTTGTTTTTGCTTCGGTACATCTGGTACAGGTAGGTTTGGTGAAAATAGTGCTTAATCTTTTCATTTGGTAATATTTTAGAGCTTACTGATTTGATGGAGAGTTATTTTAAATGAGAGTAAAACTGAACACTTGTTTAGAATATTACCCAAACAATGCTTAGAATATTCTCTTTCTGTAAGCTTAAATTGTAACCACTTGAATTGCATCTGAAGCCTATCTAGAAAAGAGTTGGGGTATACTAGTTTTACTTAGGCTTCTCATAAATGTAAAAAGTCAACTTTCAGCTGGAACATCATGTTTCCCAGAACACATATTTGTCCTTATTACTCCCAACTGAGATAGCACAAGTGAAGTTGGTTTGTTTTTTTTTTTTTTTTCCTTAAGCCTGAGTGACAGGTATGATGCCATGGCAGGATTTGCTTCATTTGGAGTAATAATTTGGATTTTTTTTCTTGACAATTCAAACTGCCCTACAAAAAGCTTCATAACTAGCTAAGCAGCATTTATAAATTTAGCTTCTGATTCCAAAGGTGCTTAAATGGTCCCAGAAACATACTGGGGTAAATAACAGTGTTTCTGGAGAGTTTCAACTCTATGGTTATACTACTCGATTGATTAATTTGGCAGGTTTGAAGATAGAACTTCTCCACTTTTATGGCATTTTCTTGGTTTTAAGATATATGGAAAGGGACACTAATGTGGCTTCCTGTGAAACAAGACTATACTTGAATTCAGCAGGCAGTGCTGTTTTCCCTGTTGCTGGGGTTCTGCTTTATTTTGTGTCTCACCTTCTCTCCCCTTTTGATGGGTGTTTGGGTTCCTTACCATCATATAAGTCCAGATGTAAGGATTCAGTTGCAGACAGCATGAACTTATTTTTTCTTCCCTCCCAGCAGTCATATTTAAAGTTTGATTTTTAGCTTTTAATCCTAGTTGCTATTTTTATGTATTTAATAGAAGTGCTTGAGAGGCCTCTAGTTTAAAGTTCTGGTAAAATCAGGAAGAATATTAAATTCAGAGTTGGTTCCTTAGGGTTCTGTCCAGCTAGGTCTTGAAAAACTTAAAGAATGGAGATCCCAAAGACTCTCTGGGCAGCCTGTTCCAACATCTGACTGTCTTCATGGTGAAGAATTCTCTTCCTTATGTCAGTTTGGAACCTCCTCTGTTTTAGAATGTTAGAATCGTTTAGGTTGGAAAGATCTTTAAGATCATCGAGTCCAACATTAACCTAACACTGTGAAGTCTGCCAAAGGATTGATCATGGCTTCTCGAGCTTCTGCCATGTACCTCAGTGTCTCCCGTCTTTGTGGTAACTGCCTACCTATCTGAGAGCTGCTCTTTGGTCCCCCTGGAGCCTTTCCTTCTCCTGGCTGAACAAGTGCGATTCCCTCAGCATCTCATTGAAGGCAAGTGCTTCAGTTCTCTGACCATCTTGGTGGCCCTTCAGTTTATTATAATAGTTCTTTTTGTAATGAGGGGGCCCAAAACTGACTACTGACCGGGCTATATGGTGATGGGTAAGTGATCGATTCCTTTAATATGTGGTTTTGTTCTGTTAATACAAACAAGGATGTTGTTAGCCTTTGTTGTTGGCAGGGTGCAGTGTTGATTCATGTTCAGTTGCTAAAACCTCCTGGCGTGTGTATCTCAGATTTGCTTTTGTTACATGTGTGTTGTGATTTAGCCTCGTGTTTTTGTTATTTCAGCCCTGTGAAGTTTTCTCTGCCCACTGGACTGGTTCGTCTAGTTAGTAAGCAGATCAACTGGCACCTGGTACTTGCAAGGTAACCAGCTTACATGCTTTTCCATTTTTGGCAGTAGTGAATATATTAGTGCTTCCTGTCCTCACCCCCCATCCCTGTTGGTAACAATACCAA
Source organism: Actenoides hombroni (assembly GCA_024336885.1). Classification (NCBI taxonomy): domain Eukaryota; kingdom Metazoa; phylum Chordata; class Aves; order Coraciiformes; family Alcedinidae; genus Actenoides; species Actenoides hombroni. The sequence continues at coordinate 12,957,402 of WUAM01000107.1, forward strand.
GTTAATGTTGTGCTAAAGTCATGTTATGTTCTTGGTCAAGAGAAATAGTGGAGACTTTCGCAAGGCAGCCTTGGGAAAGAAAGGTCAGTCTGCTACCTAGGGGCTGCTGCACTGCTGTCCTTCATGCAATGCATCTCTCATTCAGGTCTGAATGTCTTTCTAGCTTTTGAGGTAAAGTGTCTTGAAGTGCAGTCGTTATCAAACTCAAGTCCAGAATTTGATCAGTTAACGACCTATAACTTGACAGGATATGTCATATAAATTGCTTATTTTAAAATTGGAGAAAAAATGAAAGCGTACTCTGAAGACTTGCCTGCTATGGTATATGTAGAGGAGAAGTGAGGTTCCAAGGCTAGAACTAGCTGTTCTGCAATAATTTTAGCAGCATTGTGAAATCAGTGGCTTTCAAAAATAAGCATAAATATGTACAGAAAAATGCTTCAGTGACATGAAGGTAGTATGAAATGTTTTAGCTTATTATGTATTTTCACTGAATATGATCAGTGGTTCAGCAAGAGCTCTTTACTGTTGAGAGAGATGGTGATTCTTTGAGGGAAGTGATGATCCCTTTCGACACACAATGTGCCAGTTGCAGTGTTCTGTTAGGTGCAAAGACAGGACACCTGCTCTGAAGGAGATGACGTAACTTACTAAAGTATGAAAGTTGTTTATTCCAGATAAAGCAGTACATAGTTTTAGATATAGCTGTTATTAGATTATCTATAAGCAATAACTGTTGACCTTTGCTGCAGGCAGATTTTAGACATTGTTTCTGTTTTCGTAGTGCTACTAGAAAATAGGGATAGATGCATTTCAGTGATGTGAAGGGAATCCTATTCTAGCAGGTATTTAATTTTTTTTTAAAATAAAAAATGATACTTCACAATTTGTTTTGATTTATGAAAGAGGAAATCTAACCTTGCAGAAAATCACCTAGAGCTGTGATGTTCGTTCTGTAAGGTCTGGACTTTACATGAACTTTCACACCTGTATTTTTCTGTTTCAGCAATGGTAAATTGTTGGCAGTTGTTCAAGACCAATGTGTAGAAATCAGGTAACTTAATATTATCTTTTGCTTTGTGACCATAGTTGTGGAGTTGTAAAGATTCTTCTGGGATTTATTTTTGAATGTTATTAATTGTACAAGTTATGTATGGAATAATCTGAAAATATATTATCACTTAGAAAGCAGAAGCCTTCTATTTCTTCTTAGTTCTTGGACATGCCCCATTAAAAAAAAACAAACAACAAACTACCCCCTCGCCAAAAAACCCCTCCCACTATTATAAATGTTATAAGTGTCCTGGGCTGCATCAAAAGAAGTGTGGCCAGTGGGTCAAGGGAGGTGATTCTTCCCCTTTATTCTTCTCTGTTGAGACCACACCTGGAGTGCTGTGTCCTGCTCTGGAGCCCTCGACACAAGAAGGACATGGGCCTCATGAAGCAGGTCCAGAGGAGGGCCACAAAAATGGTCAGAGAGCTGGAACATCTCTCCTATGGAGAAAGGCTGAGAATTGGGGTTGTTCAGCTTGGAGAGAACATTTTGGGGAGACCTTACTGAAGCCTTTCAGTACTTAAAGGGGATCTATAAGAAAGATGGGGTCAATCGTTTTAGCAGGACCTGTTGCAATAGGATGGGGTAATAGTTTTAAACTAAGAAAGGTAGATTTACTCTAGATATAAGGAAGAAATTTTCTACAGTGAGGATGGTGATAGAAGTGCCATCCCTGGAAATGTTTGAGGTCAGTTTGAATAGGGCTCTGAGCAGTATGGTGTGGTTAAACGTGACTCTGCTCACTCCAGGGGCATTGGACTAGCTGACCTTTAAAGGTCCCTTCCAACCCAAAGCAATCTATGATTCTATGATCTGTATCTCTCTTTCTGGGTGAGAAAGGAAAACAATCAAGATGCTTCAAAATACTAAACTTAAATCATGATCTTTCTAGCCTTTTCTTTTCTGTTCCCCCTAGAAATTCTCTGCTAATAAATGGGACAAAGAGTATTCTGTATTCTGCTTCTCTGTAGAGTAGCTGGAATGTATAATACTTCACCTTATTTTAGAAGTTATGTGGATTGCCGTAAAGACTGATGCTTTCCCTTTTTCTTCTGCTCTCTAACAACAAGCTCTCCTTTGCCAGTTCAAGAACACATTTAGCTGTAGAACAGATCTTGATTGAGTGTGTTTGCTTGCTTCACAAAAAAAATCCATTTGCTAGAAGGTCAGACCTTCTATTTATATGTAAAAGAAGCAAGTGTATGAAAATTGTTCAATCAGAAGTGGTGTGAACACCATAAATGTCAGCTTATAGACTATAAAATAAATTGTGTGTTTCAGCTGTATTAATTTAACTATATTCTTGCATTGTTTCTAAAATTGTAACCTAGAGAATCTGGATAAGTGTGGTGTTTATTTTTTTTTTTTTTTCCCTTCCCTGAAGTAACCTGCTAAAGTTTCGAAATGCTGCTGTCCAATTTTGAATAGCATTACTACTCAATGAAGGGATATTAGTATTTATGTGTTGGGAGGAGGGTTTCTAAAATACCATTGTTAGTTACTGTAGCTGCCTAACATTGAAGGCTACTATCAGCCTTTGTGAACCAGTAGCTAAACACATACGGGCCTTTGAATTGTGTACTTAGAGATTTTGTCGTGTTCAGTTTATTCTGTAAAATTGAAGAGTGGGATTTTTTTTCTTTTTTCTTGTATAACTCCATATGAGTCTTTTTTTCTGCAGGTCTGCAAAAGATGACTTTGGATCTGTAATTGGAAAATGCCAAGGTATACAATATGGCAACCTCTACATCATTACCTGGTGTCATTGTTTATTATTCATGCGTTGCTAAGTGATGGTGTCAGTTTACTTTAAAGATAATGATGTAACTCTTCTTTTCATAACGATTACCTTACAAAACCTGAATCTGAAATGACAGTTAAAATGAATGGGTTTGGGAGACACAGCAGGTATTGGAGGTGTGAGGTTTTGTTTTTATTTTTTTTGTCCGAGATAAGCTTGTAATGGTGGTAGGCACCCTTGTATTTTTTGATGCTGTTGACTGTTGTTAGAGGGATTATATTTACATTTAGTTTTTCAATAATGTCCTTTTTCATAGTGCCAAAGGATCCCAACCCTCAATGGAGGCGAGTGGCGTGGAGTCATGATTGCACCTTGCTTGCTTATGCTGAAAGCACTGGAACGGTGAGAGTGTTTGACCTCATGGGCAGCGAGCTTTTGGTGATTTCACCGGTAAGTGCTGTCTTATATAAATATAGTAGAACTTTTTGTTTAATCTAAGGATAAAGGGTAATTTCCACTCTTTGGCCTTTTTATAATCATGGCTTACGTTGGTATAAAGGCTTACAGTGTAAATACCATGCACAGATGTACTGTAAAGTGTTTGTTACATGATGGATATCTTATAGTTAAGTCATGCGTAGCTCTTGCGAAGCATATCCTTTGTGCTGTTGTATCTAGTCAGAATCTTCATTTTTTCTTTCTTTTTCTTGGAATTGTGATAGATCTTCAGGTATATCACATTGTGAAAGTATAGAATCACCTAATTAATGATACACAGTATCAGTGAAATATTACTGAAACACAATATGTTTTATATTTTACATATTCAGTGATTATACTAAACTAATTTGGGAAGGTGGCTCGAGTGTGTTTCCTGAGTATATTGTCTTTGCAGACTGTATAATAATAAGATTTCTTCAAAATCAAGATAAAATGAAGTGTCTTTTATTACTAATATAAACGATGAAAATTAATTAAACACTATTTTTTCCTTTCCCTGCGCCACCCCCCCAATCCCTTTTTTCTCCCAATGTTTGTCTGCATTTTTGGGTGAAGACAGCAAGTTTTCCAGGAGATCTGAGTTACGCTATTGCTGGATTAATCTTTCTAGAATACAAAGCAAGTGCCCAATGGTCAGACGAACTGCTTGTTGTGAATTATCGTGGAGAACTGAGAAGTTATCTTGTAAGGTAAACATAAATTTTGGCTTGTTTTGAGAAGGCAAAGTGAACTTCAAAGAAATTCTTTTCACTCTTTAAAGAAAATAAATCTGAAATAATGTTTTGTTTGTTTTTTTCCTGCATACTTAGTGCTGGCACAAATCAAAGCTTTCAAGAAAGTCATAGTTTCAGCTTTAGCAGCCATTATGCCCATGGAATAACTACTGTCATTTATCATCCTGGTCACAGGTAAGGCTTCTGTTTGCTACCTGCCAATAATAGGGAAATGATTAAGAGAAGTGGCAAAATGCACACTGAAGTGTGTTGGATAAGGAAGGGGCGAAAAAAAAAATATCTTATTTTAATACTGGTCTTTAGTGAATCAGGAATAACAAGTTATGTGTCATTGTACCTATGAAAGAAGCCCTAGTTGGTGATCTCACTTAACTTGATTTTTTCATTATTCCATTAGTAATGTTCTTTACTGTTGAGTACCTTACATAAGCAGCATTTTTTTTTTAGAATGTCAGAAATAGTTTATTTGATTCTGGATTTGATTTCTGGACATGTTGGTCAGTCCATTTTCCCTGGTGTTCTGACTGGAACTGCCCAGACTTTTGTATTTGGAATTGTCTTGTGATGCATTTTCTTTATTAATAATGTGTTGAGTACAAATACCAGACTAATGGACTAATGACGGACAGATGGACTAATTGACTGCCTGCTCTTCAACCAGGTGTAGTTGGACTAGGTCATGGTTAGCCAATTAATTATGTTAAAAATGTGTCTTTTCACTATCTGCTTGTTATATAGCAAGATAAACTCAGCAACTTATTTTTCTGTTTCTCTTCAGTTGTAGGAACTGACACTTCCTTCTAGATGTTTTTCTTCTGTTAGATCTACAAGGATTGAATTTGTCAGCTCAATATGTTATATCAATGTATTATTTTAAATGGAAATTAATCTTGGCTATGGAATGTAAGAAGAAACTCATTTTTTAAAAACATTCTCGTTCTTTGATGTTAAGTGAGCTGTCCTATCTATCTTAGGAAAAAAGGGCTATTATTGAGAAGTAAAGGTCTTCTATCTTATTACTTTGAAAAATTAACTTTGAGTATTGTTTCTTCTTTTTACCTAATTCATATCTCTTAATTCCACAGAATTAATATTCAGTATGCCAGATGTAGAGATTTGAGGTAATAGGTGTGGCTTATGGAGCTTTGGTAGTACTATTTGACCAGACTGTGGAACTATTCATTCTTTCCTTTATCAGACCAGGGTTAATGGTTCTTGACATGTGTTTCCAATGTTACCATTTCCAGTTCTGATATTATAAAGTAGATTGATTATAATGGTGAGTGTTGCAAAGAATACTGGATAATATTAAAAGTATGGTCAAATAATTATTCTGACAATTATAATAAATGGCCATGCTTGTTTTTAATTTTTGGTGCATTTCTGAGTAAATGATGTCAGAACTGTACTCCTATAATGGATGAACCCTTCAACAAGAAAATACGTAGACAATCAGCTGATGTAGTTGTCAGCCAACTAGTATGGACATTTCTTTGTGTGTGCTAATTGCAACCTGTTACTACAGAGATTTAAAAGAGGGGAGAGCAAAAAAAGAAAGGAAAAAATTTCATGTTTTGTTTTTCTTTCTTCCTCCCAGCTCTGGGAGAAGTAATAGCTTTGTCTTTCCTACCATTCTTATAAGATCTTAGGTTAACATTTTTAAAACTTGATATTAGTGTGAAGCGAAAGAGCAGGAAGCAATGCTGATCTTGTGCTTGGAGCAGTTTATTCAGAATATTAGTTATCTTTATGGAAGCCTATGGTTGGCATTTTTTGTTGTTGTTGTCGTCTATATTCCACGTTTTCTAGGGAGAGAAATATTTTAATGTGAGGTAAGGGCACACGGTTATATCTGCTGCTAAGTAATAAGTTTTGTAATGTGTATGGTGTACACATTCAGGAATTACTTGTTTTTACCAGGAAATATTATGACCCATTCCATTAAAATAAAAATATTCAGGTGGAGCCTGTCCCCTGTGATTGTAGTATCTTCTGCTGGTAGTTAACTTGAAAAATTGATACTTAAAAGAATGCACAGGTGGATGAAATAGATGGAAAGAAGAAAAACTCAGTGTTCTTTCTTTCATGTAGACAAGTCTTTTCTGTTTTGGTTTTACTCTGTGGTAGAAAACTCTAAATTTGACAGTAGGGAACTCTAAATTTATGAGCAGAGTCTCTTGCTGAAATTGTCTTGTTAGCACCAAAAAAACCCAGGAGGAGTTGAAGGGAGACAGTTTTCTTAAATTGTGCATTAAAGAAAATTGTAGATATGTATGAACACTTTTCATTTTCAGTAACGCAAACTCTGATCACTTAACGTAAGTTCAACTTTGTCACTTTGTGCTTCCTTGCGCTTTGTTTCATTTCAGATGGTCAAGTTACATGAGTCTGCCTCCACTGCTGTAAGGCTTGACTTACTGCAATTTATATTACTATATATTTCAGAGTCAGGTAGACCTAGTGCTTAGGGATATGGTTTGTTCGAGGACTTGTTAGTGTTACGTTAGTGATTTGTATTGATGATCTTAAAAGTCTTTTCCAGTCTAAGCAATTCTGTATTTGCTCATTACCTATTCCAGTGCAGTAAAATGGCACATAAGAACTTAATAAGCTTGATTTTTCTCAACTAGGTGTACGATAACTGCAAAGACTACATGTCACTAGGGAATGTATCTGAATCTGTAGAAAAACTGGAAACAATAGCTTGGGGAAAAAAAATCTAGTAATGAGTTTCACTGCTGTTGAAAAGTGGTATATACCTTAATTCAGATGCCTAATGTTGGTGTTCTCAGGTGATCCAGGCTTCATTTATTATGGTATCTTTGGTACACTTCAGTTGACAAAACTGAAATGTCTGCTTCAGTGTACGCTCTGTAGGCTCTAATGGAAGGTTGTTATTTTGAGTATCTTAATCTGGAGCTGAATGTCTCACTTCAGGGTTATCTGCAGTTGTTACAGAAAGTGTTTGAATGTAAAGCCTAAAATTCGTCATGACTATAGGAGATGAAGTGTTTTAGATTCAGTTGGAATTTGCTTATTGTACCAAAATTACCGAGTGAAGAATGTAGAAGTCTCAGGTTTTTTTCTTGGATGCCTCAGTTGAACTCTTGAGACCAGGAATATATTAGTTATCTTCAGCCCAACTCTGTGGAAACATTTGAAATACATTTGAGTACAGTTGAGCCCCTGCAAGCGCGGTCTTTTAAATTTTTTTTTTTTTTTTTTTTTTGAGACTGGAGGATCAGCAGGACATAATCTAGTCCATTCCCCTTCACAGCAGAGTCAGCTAAAGCAGACTGCTTGGAGCCATGTCCCTGCAGTTCAAGACCTGTACATCTATAATAGCCTTGTCAAGGCCTCTGATGTGCTGGGCTAGCTGCTCCAGTGTGCACTGTGGATGGAGCCTGGTAGCACATCACCACAGCTTCTGAGAGCACGTATGGAAAGGCTTTCTGACAATCATATTCTGCAAACTGATGCACACTATGCTGCATCCATTGTCTGTGCTCTAGACGCATACATAAGTATTTTTCTAGGACTTGTTGAAAGGGATCCTGACCCTTATTAATCAGGAGTCAGCTGGAATAAAAGCTCAGAGCACCCTTTGATTATGAACATCTGGTAGACCTTGGTAAAAGCTTCTAGAGTTTGCTAGCTGGTTTTTCCTGACAATGGCAGGCATTATGAAGTTCCTCAAAGACTTACAGGACTCCTTTGATGATCCCAGAAGTATGTAGAAGATTAAGAGGATCTAAAAAGGGAGCTTGGAAACTACTGCATGCTATCTATGCTCTGTGTAGAAAACATGTGCAAGAATAAAAATTATTTAAGATTTTAACATTTTAAGTACTAAAGGATGTTGCACTGATCTTGATGTGTATAACAGCATGTTAGACAAAACTTTTCCTTCTAGGGAGCTTCTATTAGGTGTTGTATATTAAGTTAACATTGTCTTGTGACCCATCTGGAGTGGCATAAAACTACAGCTGATACAGTGTTATTTAAGGACCCAAATATTTGGCCAAAAGTAGTTTTTCACATTACTGGGGCAAAAAATGTTGTTGGCATGGTATCTTCTTCTTTGGACTGAGACTAACTTAAAACAAAACAAAACCCCCAAAAATCCAAACAAGAAAAAACTCTCTCCTGTTGCAACTCCCAGTATACCTGTCAACTTGTTATTTTGGAGTCATCTGTCTAGTCCTGAAAAAATAATTGGTAAACAAGGCCAGATCTTTGCTGAGACTCTCAGGAGTACCTTTCATTTTCTTTTGATGCTGGTTGTGTTATTCATCTTAATAGTTTCTGCCCCTGCTCTGTTACATTTTGCCCTCTGAAAAGCTCTTTAAAATTTTTAGTACGTACTGCCATGATAAATTTCTCTGCAGTCCTGGGAAAAGGCTTTTTGTCTTGAGGTTGTGTGTTTTGTGTGTGTCTTAAGCTGATACGACATCTTCATTCCAGCTGTCACTGAGTTTCATTTATCCTAAGAGATACTTCTGAATTATAAATATGTTGCACTGTGTGTGACAGGTTTTCCAAAAATTCTTTGAAAAGATTTATCTTGATGGAGTTTCTGAGAGCTCGTTCAGGCAGCTTTGGAGCTGCTGCTGTCACTTCTATTGACAATTCTTCTCTTGGTCTTTGTGCTGCTATTTGTCTCTTAGTCACCTCTGGCACAGTGCAGTCAATTGTAATTGAGTTCTAGTCACTTCTGCTGTTGAAATTTTTAATTCAGTGGTATGTTACAATTGAAGCTGGAGCTTGTGGAAGAATTTAGATTCCTATGAATGGACAAGACTGTAGATAAATTAATCTTACAGAAGATTATGCCTGCTGTGTCTCGGTTATTAGGAACTGAGAGCTGTATTGTAGCAATTTCATCAAGTTATTGTCTGCTGATTTTTATTTTTTTTAAAGCTTTTTCTCATGCTCAGGCTGTGAAAGAGACACATCTGAAACTTGGGTTTCTGTCTGGAAAAAAATGTTAGGAAATGCATCACTTTACGTGTAATGTTTGATGTTGCCAACATCTTACAGGATTTTAAGATGTGATTTCCTGTTCACTGATAATAGACTGTGTGCTTAGATGTGAGTAACCTAATATGTATTTTTGACCAGCTAAAATGAACATGGGCTGCATCATGTACAAGGTAGATAAGTATTTTGCTTTAAAACCTATTTGGGCTGTCACAAGGAATTTCATGTGATGTGCTGTGTCTCTGTAAGCTCCTTGGTTTGGCAGAGGTATGTGCTGCAGGGTATTTGAAAACTTGTTACTTCCTCGTTTTTAAGTGAAGTTCCTCAGAAGAACTATGTAGTATGTAGAAAAGATGGCTTTTGTATAAGCTGGGGACAGCTCTTACATTCTGTGATCAGTGGCAGCGTGTTGAGCTTCTCTGATACAGCGATAGTAGGCAGAGGTTGCAGAACAGAAATGTCATGGAAAAGGAAAATAAAAACTATGCAGAAGGGAAACGAACAAATGGGCTATTAGGTGTTTATGACATTTAATCTGTGAAATTTTTCTCTTCCAAGTGTACTTCCCCCAATAATCAGCAGAAAATTTATTAAAATATTTTGTGTATTTCTGAGAACTGCATTGTTTAGTGGTGGCTGTACCTTGTGTTGCTGTTTTCCATGTTCCTGAAGGAGTGATGTTCTTCCTTTGTCAAAGTCACTTTATTCATGAAAGTATAACATGTTGTTGCATTAATTTCTAGTATTTGTAATGTCCCAAAGTTGAATGAAACTAAACTTGTTATGTTGTTTTGCTCATTGCTTCTGATTTACTCAGTTGCTTGAGTATGGAATTGCTTAAATATTCTTGATTTCAGTGTCTGCTTTTCCATTATTGTTATTTTTAACCAACCCTGGTAGACTTTTAAGAGTCCTGGTACCAGAGGCATCTTCAGATCAAGCTTGTGGTTAGTATGACTTGCAGAACAAAGTACTTTGACTATATTTTTGGGTTAAAGTGGTGCTTGATAAGTTCCTCTGAGTTTCTGTTCTAATATTTACTTGGGCATTGTCTGACCAATTGACCAGAATGAAGAACCAGTATCAAAACCAAATAGTTGGTGTTGATTGGAAACTGTTTAAATGTAAGGCAACTGGGGTTCATTTCAGGTATAAAATTTGTTGCATAAAAGGCGTAATGCAGCTTTAAATGACTAGCTTGTTCAGAAAAGAGGTATGCAGTGGAGCAGTTCTATGGTATTTTAACACTGCGATTGCTGTGCTCACTGAGCAACAGTCATATTCTCTGCTTATCAAGTAGTATTTATGGTGAAGTTTCTTCTGCAATCTACATAATGCTGAAGTACAGTTCTCCCTTGCTGCTGTGTCTGTGTTGGGAATTCTTACTGTCTGTCTAATACCATGCTTTGCTGATTGTTGTCATCTTCATAACACAGTTGCTTTGCTAAGTATCCATGGGCAAGATATGGTAGGTGGAATTTATTTCCTGTGTTTTCGCTACAAAAAAAGAATGCTTATCACTCAAGAAGTATGTGTGCTTCCACATGCTATTCAGGTTACCAGTTTTAAGGAGTCTGAAATATGCTCTACATTACTCATGGCAGATTTCCATGACTCTGATAGAAATCCATTAGTTCCTTAAATGATAACATGGCTTCTTGGTATACTACAGCAAGGAACTGCTGCATCATGGATGCACAACCAAAAACTTTACATATTCTATAAAGTCAAACAGCGTCTCCTTAGGGAGAAGTAATTGCTCTTAGCTGTGCTAAGCTTTACTTTCTGATAATAAGAACAATACAATGGTACTTTACCTATTTTCTTGTTAATTATGATGGTAGACCATCTCCTCTTGCTGTTTTTGAGGAAAATGGTGAATATGTTTTCTGTTTTGCTGTCTTAGGCAACTCTTTACACCACAAAATGGCTAAAAATCCAAAGAGCCTTAAACTGTCAGTGTCCGTGGTATAAGGCATCTTACCGTATGGGAATAACATGAGACCTGGGAATGTTGATAAGTTTTACTGACATCTTAAAGAGAATTAAGCATGGAAGGATTTTTTCCCCTCTCTTCCCCTCACCCCCTTCTTTTCTTCCAGTAAAAGTCAATTGAAAATGTTTTTTTGAAACACACTCAAGTCACAGCTGAGAGCTGTGTGAGTGGCAGGTGGTAGCTGATGGAGCGTGTCAAGAGTAGCACAGGAGTGTTCTTGGGGATGAACTTCTGGCTTTTCATATCTGTACATTTCTGGCAGATACTTTACTTTTTGGTGGGTTGTTCACTAAAATGATGCTTCCAAACAAACTTAGCCATCTATCTCAAAATTTTTATCGAAGTAATAATCAGTTAAGTATAGAACTAGTTGCTAATAAGGTGAAAGGGCTTCAAGGGAAAATATTTTGATGCATTTTAGTGGTAATCAGCAGTGATTGTAAGAGTTTTAGAATCATGGAATTTCCTAGGTTGGATAAGACCTTTAAGATCGTCTAACTCAATTATTAACGTAACACTGACAAGACCTTGACTACACCATATACCCATCCCCTAACCTCCAGAGATGGGGACACCACCACTGCCCTGGGTAAGCCGTTCCAAATCCTGATAACCGTTTCAGTAAAGAAATTCTTCCTGATATCCAGACTAAACTTACCTTGGAGCCACTCAAGGCCATTTCCTCTTGTTCTGTCTCCTGTTACTTGGTTGAACAGACTGACCTTTCAGGTAGCTGTAGAGACTGACAGTGTCTCCCTTCAGCCTCCTTTTCTCCAAGCTAAACAATCCCAACTCTCAGCCACTCCTCATCAGACGTGTGCTCCAGGCCTTTCACTAGCTTTGTTGCCCTACTTTGGACACAATCCAGCACCTCAATGTCCTTCTTGTTGTGAGGAGCCTAGAACTGAGCCCAGTATTTGAGATGCGGCCTTGCCAGTGCTGAGTATAGGGGTAGAATCACTTCCCTGGTCCTTCTGGCCACACTCTTCCTGATACAGGCCAGGATGCTATTGGCCTTCTTTGCCACCTGGGCACACTGCTGGCTCATGTTCAGCTGGCTGTCAGCCAACACCCCCAGGTCTCTCTCTGCTGAGCAGCTCTCCAGCCACTCCTCCCCAAGTGTGTAGAGCTGCTGGGGGTTGTTGTGGCCAAAGTGCAGAACCTGGCATTTGGCCTCAGCCCATTGATCCAGTCTGTCCAGGTCCTTCTGCAGAGCCTCCCTACCCTCAAACAGATTCTCTCTCTGTGTATAATGAAGTTATTGCATGCACATTTATAATTGGTAGAATGGCTTTAAGAAAACAAAATTGAAAAACATTGATAGGTTTGGTTCCTTAGTAAAAGAGAAGTAGTTTTCATACCACATCTGAATAAATGGAAGCCTAATGTTTAAACAGAACAACCAGAACATTTTGTATGTTGGGACTGTAATTGTTATCATTCTTTGAAGGTAGAGGAGGAACTCAAATTTGTAGCCAGATGTATTTTATTTTAAATATTGGCAATTATGCCTTATTTGGAAGGCTAGAGATGAGAATGAATAGGTATAAATGTCACAAATAACAAGTGTTACTCAAGTAATATATAAGCATTTTTAAACTTCAGGGTGCTTGTTCACAGACAAAGCTTATTGAGGCTGTTAGGTAGTCTTTTTATTGCTGCAAACAAACTGCTTTTATTCTGACTTAAGACAAACATTTATGTGACAGTATATGAGAACATAATATACCTTCATGTATTTTACAGACTTCTCCTTGTAGGAGGCTGTGAAACAGATGAAGATGGAGTATCTAAAGCAACTGGTTGTGGGATATCTGCTTGGAGAGTTCTGTCAGGCTCTCCCCATTATAAACAGGTTACTAGTTATGAAGATGATATTAGAACAGTGAGTATGTTTCTTTATTTTATTGGATAAATAGTCACTGGCAGAATTATCTAACTGGAAATTCAATATTAATCTCTTTTTGAAAGAAGAATTTAGTACAATGTTTTGCTATTTTGTAAACTATGGTGTAAACTTTTAAAAAGTTATCTCTTCTGCTCCAGCATCTATTTCTGCTTTTTCTGTAGTATGATTTATGCTTAAAAGTTCTTGATTATTGCTTGTGGTTTAAAAAAACCCCAACAAAAAGAAATAACAAGAAACGAGGAAAAATAAAAATTGTAGTGTGGAAATACACAAACTCCTTAGTTGTTTACTGAGATATGTTACCTGTCTCTGTTGGAAAAAAAAAATCCTCTTCTTTTTATCTTTTTTATTACTTCATAACAAAAGGCAGAACACCTGAAATAAATGTTTTAGTTTAAGTCTGGCTCCTGATTTAGCTTGCTTCTAGTAGAAGTAAATGTTTAATTTGGTAATAACTGCAGTGTGGATATACTGAAATCAATTTACAGTATACTAGGATAAATTCCAGTATTTACTCCTATATAGATATTGCTTAGTATTAAAAGTGAGCTGTTAACTTTCATTACAACTGGGTAGTGCTTTTCTGTGTCTTGATACATACCTAATGGAATGTGCAAAGTTTTACCAACTGTGTTTTATTATCCTTGCATTATTTTAAAGCAGTCACTCTTATAAAAGTTTAAAGAATCGTACAGAGTTATTTTAGTACTTTAGATATGACTTAGTTTTTGGTGCATAAGAGATTGCCTTTCATTGTACGATGTCTTTCTTTTTTCACAGGCACAGAGAAGAGGATTATTAAGGATTATGAATTTAAGATTTTACAGCAGACGGGGAACAGAACAGGTACTGAGGTGTAGCTCTACCTCAGAAGTGTGAAGTGTATTTTACTAACATAATTGTCCATTAATGACTGCCTGAGATGTTGATTGAAATATTCTTTCATTTATGCAGCTTAGGAATTAACATTTTTATGGAATTTATACAAAATAATAAGCTTTTAGCATTAAGTGAAGTAGTGTGCTATTTATTTGGCTTTTTAAAAAATCCAATTAGTTCCTCTCTGTCCCCAAGAGAAACAAGAGGAATAAACCCCAGCCTTCTGAACTACTGCACTCCCAGTAGAAATAAAACCCTAACCCCTCACTGCCCAAAATCTTCTTGCAGTGTGAGGAAGAAAAAGTCATTGGATTCAAGGTAATAATTTGTGACATGATAGGGGAGACACAAAGACTTGAGCTTTTTACAGTTTGTTATGAGATACTATGGAAACAGTTTGCTAAGTATCTTCCAAGGTTTATTATGGCTCAAACTTCCACTACCGGACCCATGCAAACCTAATGAAACTGCTGATCAGAATTCACCTGTTCTTAAACCCTGGGTATGAGTTTTTTATTCTCCTCACATCTGATTTAGTGTTAAATCTTGAGTGTCTTGTTGAGGTGTAGGTGTGTGCTTTCTGTATCTCTAAGGCTTTGCACACAGTGCTTGTAACTTTCTTCCACATGCCTTAGGAGCTACCTGTGAATTATTGCATGACTTTCTCTTACTTCTTTTCTGCTAGTTTTGTGTAGCCTTTGTTTGTTTCCTTTTTTTTTTTCCTGTTTATTCCCTCTCTCTTCTTGTAAAAAAAATGTTTTCCTTTCTTTTGCTTTACAAAGAATGAACAGTAAAGAATCTGTCTACCACCTTCTCTGTGTCCTCCCAAGAGTTTAAAATGTCTGTTCTGAAGTTATATGGGCTTTGGAAGTGACCTCAATAGATTTTTGGGATGTTTAGGTGACTGGTTAAAAGAAGAAATTACATCCTTGTTTGAAAGGAGAAAACAAATCTTTCTAGATCTCACTGAAGGGTGGAATGAGAAGAGATTTTATTTCCTTCATGGAAAATACAAAAGAGAAGGCTGAAGTAAACTTTTTTTACTGGAAGGCTTGTACTGGGTGTAGTTGTACTAGACTTCAGCTTAATTACACTTGCCATTACTAAATATACAAAGAACAGCAGAGATTGGTATTCATCCTTGAACATTTTAGACTGATTTCAAGGGTCATGGTTTAAACATGTGAGATATTATTTATATTCCTAGTGGGAAATTGGCAACAATGTTATGATATGACAGGCACAGTAGTTTAGAGGACTTGTGTATTCGAACCATCTATATTGAGATTTGATTCATAGTTTTTCTAACTTAAATGACAGTTATAAAATGTGAAGTGCCAACCTGCTGAGTTTTTCAACACCTTATTCTGCATCTCCCTTAAATTGACAGACTGTTTACTGAGGTGGCATTGGCTGCTTTGCCAAAGCACTGATTAATCTCTACAGGTAACAGTGCTTGAGTGGTAAATTTGGACGTGTTCATGGACACCCAACATCTAAATTTAACAAGAAAATTATTGACGACTATTGAGTAAACATTTAATTCTTTTTTAAGATCTGTGTGTGCATACCACTGATTGTTTATCTGAATGGGTTGTATAGCTATACATTCCTAAGTCCTTTACCAGTCTTGTTCTTTGTCCTCTGTGCACGCAAATTGATTTATAAGAGAGAATTGCCATTAGTAGGCATGTACAATTCCTTGGCAACTTCCAGTAGAGATTACAGTACTCTAGGTGCTTAAGAAAATGATCAGAGAATATTTGAAATATGTATAATATAAATAATTCTTAATTGGCTTACAGAAACTTAATAATGCTCCCCTTTTCAATTAAAAGCACATTTTAAGCTTTGATTTCAGCATTACTTTCAACAGCTGTAAACCACTGTACAACAGTGAGCAGATTACTTGGTCGTCATTATTTCTGTGGTATATCTAGAACTTAAAACAACCTAAGAAATAAAATAAAAATAATAAAAGATCTTCTAAATCCCCCCAAACAAACATACCCTAAAAGAATATTGTTGTCTTAAAATAATACCTACCATTAATGTGCTGCAGAAATGCTACTAAAACTTCTTAATCCTATGGACTTCTAGTAACTTTTCTGTAGTTCATTTATGTTGGGGTGTTTTCCATGAGGGGAGATGCTGGTTTAAAGATTGATGAACTGCAGACTTGGACAGTCTAATATTACTGTAGGATGAATCTTTCTTATGAGGTTTTTAAATGTGAACCACACTAACAAAATGGGATTTTATAAACAATATAACTTTTGGAAATCTACATTCTACTGTCTTCCAGTGAAGACTAGACTCTCTGAGAACCTAATGATCTTTTGGAAAACACAGAAGTTGTGTTGAGGGCAGAGGGAATAAATACAAGTTGTATTTTCAGCAATTGTTATGCATCTCCAATGGCAATATTTGACTTTAAAATATAAGTGTATATTTAGAGGCTCTTGTCTTGTGGAAATAGTGTATAGATCCAGTTGTAATTGTGTAGGAGTTCATGAGTCCTTAAGGAAATACTTTATTAGAAGTATGTTTTGTCTCTTAAGCTAACCAGAGCTGAAGGAAACCTTAATGCAGGAGAATTTTTGTAGCCTTGATGAAATTTACTTGCAGATGTTGAATTATTTCATCTGTATGGACTTAATCTGATGTTCACTGTATCACTGCTTAATCTGTTGTTAACCAAGAGATTCTGAAATTCTGATTCGGTGTCCTGAAATGAATAATGTGTTGTTCAAGATCTTTTCATCTGTGTATCTCTTGTATCCTCCTTTTTAAAAATGATTTTCTTTTTATTTTGTTGTAATAATGCCCATCCAAAAGTTTGCTTCCAGGGTGGAAGATCTGTACTAACCTATATTTTGGTAACAGCCCTCCTTGGGTGGACCTGAGAGGCCAAACAGTAGAAAGTTGAGGCTGCTACATGTTTTCTCTGAACAGAAGACAACCTGGAGTTTTTCCTTCTAGTAGCTCTGCATTGCCATCTGTCATTCTTCTAGGAATGCCACACATATTTTGTTTGCTGTATAACAATATGATACAGAAATTCACATGGCCAAAGATTTGTTAGTGCTATGGTAGTGTTGGTAGTGTTCTTCCTTTATAGGGGTGGCTTTTACTCTTCCATGCCTCAATTGATATTTTATCATAGAATCATAAAGTAGTAGGGTTTGGAAGGGACTGCTGGAGATCATTGAGTCCAACCCCCCCTGCTAGTGCAGGATCACCCAGGGCAGGCCACCAAGAACAGATCCAGTCAGGTGTTGAAAGTCTCTAGAGAAGGAGACTCCACAACCTCTCTGGGCAGCCTGTTCCAGTGCTCTGTCACTCTCCCAGTAAAGAAGTTTTTCCTCATGTTGAGGTGCAACTTCCTGTGTTTCAGCTTGTGACCATTACCTCTTGTCCTATCACAGGGCACAACTGAAAAGAGACTGCCGTATTTTATGTTTATCCTGACTTCCAGTGTGTGTGTATATATATATATTTTTTTTCTTTTTAATTTAAAGCATGTTAAATTTTCAGGATGGAACATTGTACATTTTTTTTTCCTAAATTAGAAAAATGTACTATTTTTTATTTTAATTTTTTTTATTTGCATATTCCTTGACATATTGTTTCTGTGGTTTTGTTTTTGGTTTTCTTATTTTACTTTAACTATGCTGACTTAATGTTTGATAGGATGGAGTTTTCAAAATGAATCTTTCTCCTGATGGAGCTCTTCTCGCAGCTATTCATTTCTCAGGAAAACTGACAGTCTGGTCTATTCCATCCCTCAGACAACAAGGAGAATGGGACCAAACTGATCAGGTAAGAAGGATGTAGGTGTTTAAAAACTTACAGCATATATCTTAATGCTCTGGAGGTGTGCTTTGCTGGGAGATGAGAGTAGTTCAGATAGTATGTAGCTAAAGCACAAGTTATCTTTCCCATCAGCTCCATATTTTTCTCGAACCCTATATTTACTTCTGCAATAATCTTTATGTTTTAACCATGTGTTTTAAACTTTAAAAATTAAGAAAAAGACCCACTTGTGTTGAAGTGAATTGTTCATTAGACATTTTGGTGCTAAATGGGTAGTAGGGGTAGAGGTAGGCTGAAATGCTGGGTTAAAAACTAAGTGGAGGCCTACACAGGTAACTTTGAATGGCTGAAACCAAATTCTGTTGGATGCTTAATGTGTTCATCTATTCTTCCCTCAAAATTTACCTTACCTTCTGCTAGATAATGTTCTAGAACAGTTTGTTCATCAGATTGGTATTACTAAATCACATGCTCGCTGCAGGAATTGTTTGCAAAACTAAAGAGGGGAACATAAATTAGGAATTGCCCAGACACTGGCAAACTTCTACGTGACTGGTGTCAATTTACACACTGGGAATTGAAAGCTAAGTAGTTTTTAGAGAAATTCCCGATAACTAATACACTCTCTGAGCAAATATAATACTTTATTTTAATGAGAAAAATCTATCCATATTTTGAAATGTTACAAATCTGAAATGATGCACACTAATATCTGTATTCTGGTTTTACTTCCATTAATTTCTTGACTAATAGATATGGAAAGACTTTTCACTTGAAGTACTGGGTGTTATGTTCTAAGCCTTCACGACATGAATCAACATCAAGTCCAAACAGGGTAACCAGTCAAACAGAATCTTTGGTTACTAGACATACATAACACACATTACCCCAAATATTTCATACACAGTATTGATCTCAGATGGTTTTAATGTACATAAATGTGTTTCTTACTAAAAAAATTATTGTCGAATGAAGCATTTGCTACTTAGTAGTGAGAAATTGTGTTTTAGGGAATATCACAGAATGTTAGGGGTTGGAAGGCATTTCTGGGGATTATCTTGTCCAAGCCCCCTGCTTAAGTGGGAAAGAACAGATTGCATAGGAGCACATCCAGATGGGTTTTGAGTATGTCTGGAGAAGGAGACTCCACAACCTCTCTGGGCAGCCTGTTCCAGTGCTCTATTACCCTCACAGTAAAGAAAATTTTCCTTATTTTTAGTGTAGAATTTCCTGTGTTCTAGTTTGTGCCTGTTGCCCCCTGTCCTGTTACTGGGCACCACTGAAGAGAGACAATAATAAATACATATTCTGAAGCAATTTTGGGCACTTTATCATTTAGTGAGAGTGATATAAAGGAATATTTAGTATTTGACTGTTTTCAAAATGATTTTTATATGTGAAACTAATGTCCAGGTATAATGGATATTTTCATAATGTATGTGATTCCCACTTAATTGTCATCCAGACATTTGTTAATTATGTCCGTTTTTAATTAGTAAACTTTCTGCTAAACAGTAAAGTCTGAACATCACTTTCTGCTTGACCCAAAGCAGCTTCGCTTGTCTGAGCTGTATAATCTGCCTGTACCTTCATTGCATTGCAGCTAGGGGCAGGATTACTCTAATTTACATTTCTGTAATTCCCATATATTCTGATGTTACTAAATTAAGTTTAAAAAAAACAAAACAGCAGTAGCTTACTAGTTCTAAGCACTGAAGTCTGTCATTAAATAATGCTGCTTCTCCTGCTGCAAAGGGGCTTTTTGATTGTGAAAATAATCAGAATAAATGCTTTTAGCACTGTACTATTTTTGTTGTTGTATGTACTATGTACATACATGTTTTCTTGTATGTACCTAGTACACTGTACTGTGGCTGTTGCTCAGGAACACTACACCAAGCAAACAGGAGGACTGTTTTGGAGGTTCTCTGATATGCTTGTAGTCCTATGTATAGGCATGAAAATCAAACACTTGTTTGGCTTCTAATTGTTAAAGAGCCTTTATTTCTGAAATCTTTAGGGTATGATTACTGTGTAATGCTGATTAGGCCAGGTACAGTTGTTTTCTAATATGGCATTTCAGGAATTCAAAAGTCTATTTTGTGGTGGTTTTTTTTTTTTTGTTTTGTTTTGTTTTTTTTTTTTGTTTTTTTTGTTTGGTTTTTTTGTTTGTTTCTTATTAATTTGACTGGAGGAAAGTATAATGTTGCTACAGCAGCTGCATGTTTTATGTTTAGGAAAAGTTTGATTTTATGGGGATGATATTGATTGAAAAATGAATAGTTCAACAACAGAATAAATTGTTTGGCTGTGTTATAAAGATTTGCTTGCATATAATCCCTTTTTTGTCTCACTTTTTTTTTTTTTTTTTTTACATTTTTTTATTTTTAGCCTGGTTATGATGAGATCAACCCAGACTGGAGACTCTCTAGTGAAAAAAGAAAGAAAATAAAAGGTATGTGG